>CM064497.1:29791708-29991707 GCA_032716605.1 Paralithodes platypus | reverse complement strand
TCAACTTGTGAGCAGGGGTAGCAGTGGATTTGGCTGGGGCTAGTATAGGAGGTATGATAGTCGATCCTCTGGGGAAAAGGCAAACTATGCCTGTGTAATCCAGCTCAGTAACCCGTACTTAGCACTGCTGCGGGAGTCGTTCCCCGGGGTGTTGGTGGCGGTGCTAGATTAAGGTCTGTTTTGGATTGCAGCTAGCCCTTTAGTGTGTTGAGATAGGGTTGACGGAGATCTTGTTGCTCTTTTTGGGTCCATGTGGTGCATGTGAGTGTTATGTCATCTGCATTGGAGTCTAATTTTATTTGGGGTGTATTGGGTGTAGTTATATCGTGCATGTACAGATTGAAGAGTGCGGGCGATAGGGACGGATCCTTGTGGGACTCCGTTTGGAAAGTTTCTGATTTTAGATGACTGACCCGCAAAAGAGTACGTGTGCACATCTGCCTAAGGAATTTGACCAGTGCCACCTTTTTGTGGTGTTTTGGCATTTTTGTTTTGTAGATTTTGTTTGTTTAGGTGTGTGGCGGGGGCTGGCATCGAATGCTTTACTAATGTCGATTGTGGCTGAATAGTTGAATCTGTGTGGTGGTCTAGCTGAGTTGTAGCCGGTCGAAAGCTCTTTGTGATAGTGGTCTTTGAGCAGAGTGCTTGTGTGGAGGTGCAGTGGCCTAAAGCCATGTTGTGTTGGAGCGAGGGGTAGGTGCAGGTTGTAGATTAGTTGTAATACTAAGCGGTCCATGACTTTGGCGGGGGAGCAAAGGAGTGTGATGGGGCGGTGCGAGGAGGGTAGCGATGGGTTCCTTTGTTGTGTTTGGGGAATGGTGCTGGATGAATACCATGATCCTAAAATGTTTGTGTATTGTGTTGTGTGAAGAGCTGTAGTTTGATATGTTAGTGGGAGTGCTTGTATGCCTTGTGGTCCCAGGTGTCTGAGGTGTAGTTTGCTTATGTTGTCGCTAGGCCACAAAGCTGGTGCGTGCTTGAGATTGTTGATGATATGTTTTTTCCTGGTGATTGGTGAAGGGTTTAGAGTCAGGGTCTGTGGGGAATTGTCTCTGACGGGGTCGGATGACCCGTCGGTCGTCTTTGTGAGGTTTTAGGTGGCTGCACCTTTGAAAAGTGATTGATGATGGGTTTGCTTGTTGGTTACCTGAAAGAGTATAGGACTGTTGTTGTGATTCAGCAGCATGTGATTGTTGTTGTGTTGCTGGTTGGGAAATTGGGGATGCTGTTTAGGTGTTTTGAGGAGTTTTTTTTTTTGGGGGTTTGGTTTTTGATCGAAGTGTTTTTAGGAAGTTATTCCAATTTAGTTTTTGTTGGTCTTGTATTTTGTTGTTAGTTTGGGTGTTGAGTGCTTGAATTGTGTTGTGTGATGTCTTGTGTGTGGGGTGCCTGGGTGCCAGTGTTTCAGTATGTCGCATTGTCTGAATGAGGTTTTTAATTTCTGGTGTGAAGTTGGGGTTGTGTCTTTTTCTGTTACCGCACCCTTCTTGGAAGGTGTTTCTTGTCCAGCGTTTTGGATAGTTTTTAATTTGAGGTATGTGTAGATCATTTTTTATGTTATTGATGGGTGTACTGTTTAGAGTGGTGAAGTGTTGTTACTGTCTCATGTGTGAATGCTTCCCCGTTTAGCTCTTTTATAATTGGTGTATGTGTGTTTGTGGCTAGCTGGGGTGAGTCTGGTTTTTCGGTGTTATACTGATCGTAGAGGTGGTCAGAGTCCTTAAGGTTCTGACCCCGCCTCCAGGATGTTGTGGGGGCGATTTCTGGGGAGCAAAAGGTGATGTCTGGAGATGATGTGTTATAGAGGGCTTGGTGAGAATTATTGTATGTTGAATGGATGTCGTTCAGGATGATTAGGTTATCGGATTTTGGTTTTGTTTACCAATCCTCTGTCTGTGTCGGGGTTGTCGACAAACCAGGCCGATGTCTTGGCGTTGAAGATCACCACCCAGGTATGATGTGGCGGGATGGTGTGGAGGTGTTGTGGTGATGTTGTTGTAAGTGTGGTCGTGTATTCATATTGGTACTGTAGGGGATGTTTGGGGAGGGATGTAGGGGGGGGGGGGGGGGGGGGGGGGGGGGGGGGGGGGGGGGGGGGGGGGGGGGGGGGGCGGGGGGGGGGGGTGTTATTCTGGTTATTATTGGAGTTGTTGCCAGTGGAGCGAATTTTAATTGACTGTAGTTTCTGTTGTGTTATCATCTTGGGAGGGGAAGGGATTTGGTTTGTACACTGGTTACTATGGATGATATGTCTTTGTGTAACCAGTTGGATGAGTCCACCGGCCCTGCACGACAGCCCGGCCTTGTCTGATGGTGGTGAAGATTATGAAATGTGGGTGTTGTGTTGTTTTGTGTGGTGCGTAGTTTTGTTTTCTTGTAAATTGAAAATGTGATACTGGTGTGTTGTGGGATGAAGTGTGAGAGTTCGGGTTTCTTGTGTGTTGATCCCATCTATGTTCGGTTTTAGGAATGTTACTGTTATGTAATCACTGATGTATGTTGGGTGCTGCTTGCACGAGGATTGGGTGGGGGTGGGGGGGGGGGGGGGGGGGGGGGTGGGGGGGGAGGGGAGGGGCTGGTAGGGGGGTAGGTGAGGTGGGGGGGGGGGATTGGGGAGCCGGATAGTGGGGGTTGGAAGTGCTTAGGAGTGGGTGTGGTGTGTTGAGTTTGAGGATGTGGATGGGTATTGGAAGGTTAGGTGGGTTAGGGAGGCGAGGTTGTACGGTTTTTATGTGGGGGAGTGGATGATATGGGAAGGTTAGGTGGGTTGGGGAGTGTGAGTGGGACGGGTTTTTAGGTGCGGGATTTGGACTGGGAGCGGGATGGGCATGAGGAACAGGTCAGGGTGTTTGTGTCAGTTTTTCTTGGAGGCGAAGTGTTGTGCTGTGAAGTGGGTTCAAGTTCCCCGTATGAATTGCAGAGAAGTGAAACGCTTAGTATGGCAACATCGAAAATGATAGTGTTTTGAGCAAGTTGGGACCTATGTATGTGTAACGTGGGTCCTGGGTTGCTCTCAATGGTCTCCGGCTAGAAGAAGTCTTCGAGAAAAAACAGCCCGACGATCATTTCTCATTGTAGGAAAAACTGTGTGATGTGTGTGTGTGGTGTGAGAGGTGTGGAATTTCACGGCACTACCGAAGCCCATCCCAAGGACCCGTGCCCCCAGGAGTGGGCAGGGGATGGTTGTTCGGTTTTGGCTGCACGAAACTGCTCCCCGTCGGGGCTGGCATCCGGTTTTACCGCCAGCTGGTCGTTGAGTTTTGTGTTGTCTTCGGCCGTGGCGGGTTCTAGCAGCCATCCCGCGTGATTTTGCAGCCTTGCGGGAGTTCGGCCCCACGGTCGTAGACCCGCCGCCGACAGATCAGGACCTGTTTAGGTCCGTGTTGTTAGGTTTGTCTAGGCTAATGTCCTTTCAAAGGGGTATAGGCCTAGTAAACAATAGGATGCCCTATACCCGGTTCAAGAGGTAAGGTTCTTGCTATAGTCTCCTTGAAATTCTACCTAAAATTGTAATATATGACTAGGCCTAGCCTAGTATAAAATAGCTTAGCCTACTCATTTATTGTAGCCTATAATATAGGCCTTAAGCACGGGGCAGAGTGTAGAGTTCGGGGGCGTACCGGCCACCAATGTTTCACACTAAGCAGAGTCGCGGACGTCAAGTCTTGCCATCATGTTCATGTCCATTTTGAATGCCGTTTGGATACAAATAATAATGTTGTGGGGGCAAACAACCCCCATGACATATTGTCATCATCCTATAATTTTGGCCAGCATGGGTCAAAATAGGCCTAACCAAACTGAGGCGAATCGACGCATGTTAACATGACGGCGGCGGGCTGTCGATGGACACTTGCGGTCATGTTGCCCGTGCATTTTGCATGCCATTGGATACAGATAATATGTTTGTGGAAGGGCTTTGTGCGGCAATTTTGTGTTTGGTGTGTTTTTCCCCCTACTGGCAATATAATATTGATGATTGATACCGATTTCATGGGGGGTTGAGGGGGGGGCTTTCAACATATTTAATTGGTATCCACTGGCATTCAAAATTGACGGTAACAATAGTCCCAAGCGTCCAACGCCGACACGGCCGTGGCTGCTGAATTGAACAAGGAAGGTAGCAATAGGATTTCCTTGTGAACTGGCAATTCTGTCAATGAATAGCCTCCGATGTGGAAACTTACAGCCAATTTGCTCTAGCCCTTTTTGAGATACAGAGGTTATAGATCGTTGATATAATACTAAGTTTGAGTGGGTCCAATCACCCCCCAGAACATATTGTCATCACAATATATATTGCCAGCATGGGCATAATAACCTAGGCGCTAGCCTAACTACAACAAACATCGCCGTCAAAATAGACGCGAAAGACTTATATGAACGCGGCGATCGTAACACATTGCCCTTCAACCGGCCGTGCCCCTGGTTATTTGTTGATGTTGTTTTTTTTTTTTCCTGAGGAACTGTAAGACTATGACGAGCTCTTCCCTCCGAGGTCCCGCCGCATCCCATATATCGTCCGTACGGTACCGTCTTCCCCTTGGCACAAGGCTATCCTAACATCTGGTCGCCCTCCATATGCCTCCTAAGCCTCCGCCTCTTCCCGTCACTGAACATGTGGCTGGGCGTCGCTTTCTGGCTTCAAAGATGGCTTCCTTCCGACAGCTCCTACTGTGGATTGTCTGGGGTTGGTTGATTGGAGTTCCCCTCCCTGCAAGACAGTGTCTCTGGCCCTAGTAGACCGCGGTTTTTTAGGTCTCTGGGTTCGCCGACCTGATGACCTGCTCATTTGGTATTTTTTGCCTTTACAGTGTTACTGTTCTGACGAATGACCTAGAGTGAAAGTGACAACGGTGGTGACATTATAACCTTAACTATAAACTAATTTAAATTGTGATATAGGATCTATTATCGACTACTGGTAGGGCCGGAGCGGGCGAGTATGTCGCCTGAGGATTGCCCTTCACCCCCAAGACAAGACACGACAAAATTATAGTGCTGGTTTTACTCATATTTTTTGATGTTTAATTTAGCCTAGCCTAGGCCTACGAGGTTCAGAAGATTTGCCAAAGATGCATACCCCATACTAGCCTATCCAATAGCCTAATAGTGCTAGTGATTCTTTTTTTTTGCAGACCACCCACAAATTTTCATATAGCCTAGAGCCGTAAGGCTAGCCTAAATTCTTCTGGAATGCATGTTGGAATAACAAAAACACACACAAAAAAACATCCTATAACCATGTAGGAATAGGCTAACTAAAAACAAAAAAAGAACAAAACAAACACTCACTATTCTCCCCAAAACACATTCAGTTTGAACTAAGCTAGATACTTTGGAAACATCTATTAGGCTCGGACCAAAGGCACACGACACACAGTAACATTTAGAAATTCACGATTTAAAAGTCTCCCATGAAACGGCGGGCCTGCTATGTTAGTGTAATTTGGGAGCTTTATTTCGTCTGTTGATTGACATTTGTTCGTAATTGGGGGATCCTATGAATGAGCAACCAGACAGATGATGATTACGTACCGTACATCATAATTACGTGACGGTGCAGACATGGGGGGCAGAATCGTCGCAGAGACCGCCCTCAACATATTTTGTTGTCCCACAGTAACTTTTAATTGGATGGGATGTAGTTACCGGTTGTAACGGTCGTCTGGTTTACATAGGGCGATCGCCGCGGTTAACTTCCGCGTCTATTTTGACGGCGATTTTGTGCCGGTCATATTTTTTCAGTTTTTATTCACTTCCTTTTATATTTAGGCTATAATCTAGCTTTGGCCACGACAATAACCCTAACCTAGTCTGTCCTTACAGATTCTTCTAATGTTCCAGTAGCCTATAGCCGAATTTAGGGTCATTTTTAAAGGCACACAATTAAATGGGTTTGGTATTTTAAACACATAATGGGAGCAGTAATAGGCCCAGGGAAGAATGCAAGCGAGACTATCTGCGTGAACAAAGGTAGCAGAGTGGGTAAAGGAATTGAAAAACTTTGCCGGACATTGCGAAATCTGAACCACATGCTGGCATATACTGCCTTCGACATAGTGGGTGGTTAAAGCCACAGATGGACCTTTCGTGATTAAACAGTGCCTGGCATTAGACAGATGCTCCAACCGCTTGAAGAAGCAATCCAGAGGAACATTCCTACCCGCCCTAACAGATGATTGAAGGCGTCACTCCAAGAGCTAAGAGATCTATTAGCTCTCTCCGCCAATGTTCGGATGTATGGAGATCATAAACCCAGTGGAGGCCGGCACTACATGAGAAAACAAAATTTCCCTTAAACTTACTACGTTCTCTGACAGAAAAAATCGGGAGGCACAATGAAAATGATGATGGGCGAAGATGAACAACGAAATGGCAAGACAGGAAATTACAAAGAGCAGAGTAAGAGAGACGAAAACATAGACCTAGAACACATTCAGACCAGATGTAATGGAAGAACTGGAAATGAGAGTTGAGAATGGCACAAGCCACGGGGGCTTCAAATTGGCTCACATCATGACCAATAAAGGAGAAACTTTCAGCTTAAATAACAAGAATTCAATGATTCCGTAGCCTTGAGGTATGGGTGTCCAGTTTCGAACCTGCCGCTGAAATGTGCGGTGTGGTGAAATAAAGCAACTCAAGACCACTGTAATGACTTGTAAGAAAAAGAGGATTCATCTGGTTCCAGGCAATGATGAAGTAACGAGACATCACGTGTGCACAAATGCTGGACTAGTTGTGCCATGAGTGCATAATCGAACCCGGAACTTCTGCCTATGGACGGACAGCGTGAGCGAGGACAGCAAGGCGGCATACTTGAAGAAAACGGAAAGTGAGAAACACACGCTTATGGAAGAAAGAACTTTGAACAGGGGCATCAAGGAAGCTTTACTCCTCTTTCTTCTGCCGTCGTCGGGATGTATGGGACCTTCTGCAAGTGTCTTCTATGCCAGATTAGCTCACAAATATCGGAGAAAAAGCCGTGGCCATCTAGAAGCCAATTTCATAACTTGGATGAGAATGGGCCGGGCTCTCTTTCTCTCTTCTCAGGTCTGCAGCTCTATGTCTCATGGTTCAATGTGCTCTCCTTCTACAGAGGACAGAGTGATAGCCTTTGGATCTTGGAAATGGGGGTCGTTGCGGAGGGACGAAATTGGGGGAAGCACGGCTAGGTTGATTGTAGGAGGTACTGGTACAAAATAGAGATCAAACTACAATGTAACTAGAATAAGATAGATTTTACACCACTTTATAACTGTCCCATTTTAAACAACAATACTGCAGCATTATTTAGAAACAATTTTTATTGAGAATAATAGGCAAACAATAGATTCGCCGATATTTTTCTCCATATCTATAGTCCGCATGGAGTGAGTTGTCTTGTAGCGACAAATTGACAAAATTCCCACTTCACAGTACAAAATCGACAAATACACCAAAATCGGGTGTGGGGGCGGCAGCCCCCACCCATAATAGCCTACGTATAATAGGGTTAGGTAAGGTTTTTAGGTTAGGCTAGGCTAATGTCCTTTGCAAAGGGTTATAGGCCTAGTACACCACTAGGATAGCCTATACCTGGTCAACGTTAACTCCTGCGTGTAGTCAACTTGAATGCTACCGTTTACATTGTAATGTTAGACTAGGCATAGCCTATAGATAAAATAGCTGCTAGCGCTCTTTATTTTGTAGCCTATAGTTATAGGCCTAGCCGGGTAGAAATGTAGAGTTCGGGCTTACCGCCTACCATTGTTTACCGACTGCGCAGAGCGGCGACGGATGCCGTGCCATCATGGTGCCCGTCCATTTTTTGACTGCCGTTGGATACGATGAGATATGTTGAGGGGGGCAAACACCCCCATGACATATCTGGTCATCAATCAAATAATTTTTGGCCAGCAGGGGGCAAATATCCTATCCAAAAAAAATCGTCGATCGAAAAACTCCATAAACGCTAACTATACAGTAACTGCGGCCAATCGACCATGTAAAACATGACGGCGGCGTCGGCGGCGGTGGAACGCTTGCGATCATGTTCCCGTCTATTTTGACTTGCCATTGGAACAATAATATGTTAAGGGTAGGGCTTTGCGGGTCAATTTTTTTGGTTGTTTGCCCCCTACTGGCAATATATCTGATGATGACAACACCTCATGGGGCAAAATGCCCCCCCCTCATCTCATATTAGTGTAGTCCATCAAATGGCATTCAAAATAGAACTGGAACATTATCGCTGGGGGCAAGTGTCCTAGCGCCGGCCACCTGAGAAGTGTGCGCACCAGACTGTCATGTTTACATATTTCGAATCATCGTGGGTTAAGTCTGGTTTGCACACATAGCTTAGTTCTGGTGCGCGAGTTCCAACACGCAGTCACACTTACGTGTCGAGTTATCGTCCGTCGCTGGAGGCTGAGTCGGCCGCGAGTAGCAATTGCTCCCGAGTCCAAGGAGAGTAGTAACACGATTTAACGTCGAGTCAATACGAGTCAACACGTGTTCATGGCAATCGTTTTGGTACAAACGTAACTGAGAGTCCAAAACGAGTGTACCACAGACCAAACACAACTGTCAAAATTTGAAAAACTAAGGGCCACATTCCCGGCACGTAAACTAGAGGATGAACTAGTGCTAGGACACAAGTCAACGCGCTTGTTACAACGGATCAACACGATTGTTATACTGAACAACATCGAAAGACAACGCGTTGACTCTCGTTGGATCTCTGTTGCAACACGTGTTTACTCGTGGTTACATCCGTGTAAACGTCCGTGTACACTTCGGTGAGTCGTCCTACATATTTGGAATATAACGGTATTTTCAAAATGATATTTGCGTTTTTGTGTTACACGTGTTTGTTTTTCTTCTCAGTTGGAATCGTGTTTACTCTTGTTTACTCGGTTTTCACTCGTGTTTTGAACTTGTGGTAAATTCTGACACCCCCCCGCATCATGGGGGCACCAATTTTTGGCACTCACTTTATTCGTGCTTTTCTACTTCTTGTTGATTACGTCTTTGCATGTGGGTTGTCCTACGTGTTGTTGCGTGTAGACACGTTTTGCTTCCTTCAACGTCGAAATGATTGACGAAAACCGACGAATCACCAATGAGTGTTACACGGGTTTACACGAGATCATCACGAGTTTACCACGAATAACGAAGTTATTCGAGAGTCAAACACGAAAGTTAACACGTATGTGACGGTGCGGTATACACGTGATTTAGGCCACACGTCGTGGGTACGTTCTGCCACTGGACCCAAAAATGTCATGCATGCATAGAACATTTTTGGACCCCGTGGCGAGTACAGACGAGTGTGTCGAGTACAAAAAGATTATAACAGAGCGTAGTCACGGAGTCTATAACGAGTGTTGAGGATGGATCAACGAGTCATTGCTGAATAGCAAAATCTTTCATCACTCGTGGGGAACCTCATCAGCAACCGACTCGGCTATGTGCGTGAACCACCTTTTAGTTCGCGTGTATTTTGAAGGCGTTTTTTTGGGTTATTTGCCTCCTGCTGGCGATATATATGATGATTACAATAGGTCATGGGGGGGTGACCCCCCTCAACCTATTATTGTATCCAAACGCAGTCAAATAGACGGGACAGACATTAGTTGCCAGCGTCCGCCGCCCATATGCTCCGCAGTAGTGTAAACAGGACGGTGCGGTAGACATCCCAAGACTCTACATTCATCCCCACCTAATTATTTCCAACTAGCATAACCGATGATTATAGTCAATGATCAATCCCCGTCATAAACAGTCCTTGCTTCCCTCCCATAAGTCCATGTCAGGATTACCACACTGTCCCATGCAAGGACTTCTTTACTTCCCTGCTGACCACCCTATTCTTCTTACTGCTTTCAGAGTTCAACCGGCTCTGCCCCTGTTACACTTTCTCGCCACGACTTCTTCATCCATAGCCTTACGTCACATCTTTACTCAACACCTGCCCCAATAATACTAAATGAGCTTACATTCTTCCTAGCCGTTCAAAACCCCTACAACTTGCACACTCTCCATTGTTGCACCGTTTTCAATTACCATAGATATTGCTCTTCCTCAGTCATTTACCTCCAGATTCCGGTTTTTCACACACTATTCTCAACATATTTACCTTACCCTGACAACTCCCATTCACTAGCGCTCATCATAACTTTATTGTCAGCAACAAGTAGTACCGGGTACTGTAACTGTTGAGGCAACTTTCCCGCTCGTTTCCTTCCCTTATCAGCGGTACACCAACATCCTGCTCTTCCTTGTATTTCCTTTCATGACTCCATCCTGTTTACGACTGAGTTTAAAATATATCAGGGTTCGTATTCATTGGACTAGTAAATGGCAATAAACTGCTACAAAGCCAAAGCGCTAGATATTCCAACCTCTGATATGCTTCCCATTGAACAAAGAACACAAATACTCTCCAGAGTTCTATATGCAATAATAGGTTATTAAACTCTCAATAAATGTGCGGTCTACTCGAGCGTAATGTTATGTGAAAACAGCCTATTACTACCTAGACCCGAAGGTGCTTGGTTATGGTAAATGCACAGAAAGGTGGTAAAGAGACGTTACAGCTTACGTTACTTTAGATCAAGAATATCAGGACTCCTGCATGAAAGAAAGTGCACTAAAGTCCTTCAACCCCACAAGGAATCTTCTTCAAATGTTAGATGCTATCAAGATGCTCGAATCGGAAATGGAACCCAAAAAGGCTGGCAAGCGGAACAATGCTCGAGCATCTATGCTCACAAAAATGCAGGAGATATAATGCACGTCGGAGCCAAGGAATAAATCCTAAACGCTAACCAACACTAAAAAAAAAATAATAATCGCCAACGACAATGCAGTCATTCCTATCAACAAAAAGGTCCTACGTCTTTTGTGTCTCAATACATCAAACTAGGCTGCGAAATGCTTGTGATCATAAACTGTATGGCATACAAAAGTATTGGTTTAATATACTTTCAAGTGCTTACTGTGACTGATAAAAGTCTAGCTAGTAGTCAATGATACGAGATACTGGTGCGCGGTCATGCGGCATAAGCCTAGTGCACTCTCAAGTCTGTGCGGCAAGTATTGACGTGTAGAGTGAAGGGTAGCTTCATCTTTGAGAAACCTTAATAACGAAGTATTACGCGTTCTCCTCTGGCCGTAACCTCAAAGACAACAACCGAGCCTAGAACCGTTCAGAATGGGGTATAAAGGCCAAAAGCCCTCATTCAGTGCATGCCTCTATATTCTCAATGGCACACAGCCCTAGGAATTACCCAATCTCAACTCCAGTTCTCATGTATGTTCCGTGCAGCTTTTAACTAAAGCCAGCACCCATCGGAAACAATACCTTATAGTAATCAGAAATCCTAGTCTAGCATTGATCCTACATCCAGCCAAACACTAATAATTATAGGAAGCAGTACTGAACAATATGAAGGCCCACCAATCTTTCGGTGATGCAACTTCTCTTACCAACTAACATACCTGGGTTATCTAAGACCTTAAAACTGCACAATACAACTGGCCAGCATTAAGCCTGATTATGCAGAGTTAACCAGAGGGGGTGAGAATATTAATAAAGGTGGTGAAAGATATAGGAAAATGAGAGAGATAGGCAGGCAGGAAAAGGTTCTCAGGTGCAGAGAGGGGGGACAGATTATATATCTGGTATAAGAGGGATGCGTTCTAGAAACCCTATCGGGAGGGAGAGAGTAGCACGTATCTGTATATATACTAGCACTAGCTCGCACCCGCGTAGGGCAAAGCGGGTAACAATTGCCTTCAGGTTTATCCATGCCAAAGAAGCCCGCCAACATGACGTCACCAATCATGGTAAGAACTCCTCAAACACCTATCCCCAAGAGTCCAGCCAGCCGTGTCATCGAGCAGGGCAAAAAACACTGCTCGCCTCCTCTCACTCTGTTCTACTCTCTCTTCTCTCTCATCAAAGTCCTATCATTACTACTTTAATGATAAAACATATACTCTGGCATTAAATATATAAAGCCTTGACATGGGCGAAAACAAAGAGCCTTTGCTGGACTGCCCATGAGACACTAGCTTTCATATGAAATAAAGCACTCAATAATACATCACTGTATGCCACAAAGCCACTGCCCTGGTGATCCTAGCGAAGTCACTGTAGGCAGCCATGCGGTTCTAAAGGATGTTTAACGTCACAAGCCAATAATACCTGGTACCGGTATATAGTTTTGAACAACGATGGGGACATCACACCACGAACCCTTGCTTTAACCCAACAGTCAGATTAAAGAACTCGCTCTGGTTAATTATCCACACATACTGACACCCTTTGCACCCTCATACATGCTCTTCATTGCTTTCAGCAACTTGCCATCTACTCCGTATATTTCTCATTACCGGTACTTTCCACATACCTTCTCTATCAATTCTGTCATATTCCTTGCTCCAACTCCATAAATGCAGCAACCAACTTTTGTCGTCTTCTCCATGAATATTTCTCCACAACACATTTCTGTGGCAAAAATCTGAGCTACACAGCCTCTTCCTTTCCTAAGATGACTACATTAATGCGAAGAACCGTTTCCTCCCCAGCAATACTGACTGAACATGCCCAAATATATTGCATGTCCTCTTCATGATTTATCTAAAATATGTAACATTACACCAAATACCACTACAGTAGCACTGAAATCAATAAAACTCACTAACATACGCTAAATAAATGGAATAATACTCCAAAAGATTAATATGTTTACCCTTGTAACACCAATACTGACTGAAAATGCCTCTACATAGAATGCATGTGCTCTTTCAGTATTATACATACATGGCCATACATAACATTTTAAGACTGAGTGCTCCCAACACAGATGATGCAAGTTTCAGTCTCTTTTCCTAATGGCGGCGTTTCCAGGCCAACTGCTGTTAAGGGATGCTTTTCACTTGTCAAGTTTTTGGATTTGAAATCGGCACGTATAGGTCCGATCCCAGGTCTTACTCGGTCAACCCCTTGGTGCAGTCTCCACCTCCCACAATTGCAGACCTGCATATTTTCACCAATTTTGTTCATCCATGTCTCTCCACATGTCCATACCCAATCCCAGTTTACTTGTACGCATCGTCCTGCGCCTAATACTCTTTAGACCTAAACGTCTCTTCAGCTCATCATTTGTTATTCCTGTTGACATCCTTTATCTGAAATATGTAAAATTACACCAATTACCAACTACATACCAAAAATTTTTAATAAAGTACACTAACAGGATAAAGAAAATGTAAGAAATAGCCCTAAAGGATGAATTTATCTATCTATCTATTGACGGACGCCTTGATCCCCGAAGGATTGGCCACGAACGAAACACCCCTATGCACCTCTGTCCCCAAGTCAGTTGACGCTCGTCATCCCATCCAGCACTGCTTTCACGCATATACTTCTTAACTCCATCCTTCCACCTCTCTCGGTCTACTTATCCCTCTGTTCCTTCCACCTCAATCGTACAGGCTCTTAGTCATTCTCTCGCTTGCCATACGTTTGACATGGCCGAACCATCTCAAGGTGTTCTTTTTTGCACTTTCCAGTACATTCACACCACACCTCTCTCGTACTTCCTCATTCGTCTGTCTATCCCTCCATGTAACTCTGCACACACTTCTCAAGTAACTCATTTCCATCCCTTTCACTCTTGGTTTGAATCTCTCCAACAACGTCCATGCTTCGCTTCCGTAAGTCAGTGTCGGGGTTACCACACTGTCATGCAATGACTTCGTCAGTTCCATGCTGACCACCCTATTTCATGTTACTGCTTTCAGCATTCCTACAACCCTTTTCCCCTTTTGCATCTCCCACACTTCTTCATCCATACTCCCATCTTTACTCTGTACACTGCCAAGATACTTAAATGAGCTGACAATCTCCATAGCCTGACCGTTCAACTTCACCTCACACTCTGTGGCTTCACCCCTTTCGAAGACCATAACCTTGCTCTTCCCCGCATTTACCTTCAGATTCCATTTTTCGCACACTGTTCCAAACATATTTACCAGACCCTGCAACTCCCATTCACATCGTCAGCAAACAGCAGTACACAAACTTCCACTGCTCTTCCTTGTATTTCTTTTATGACTCCATCCATATACTGTATATATAGAACAACCATCGGGACATAACACACCCTTGCTTTACCAAACATTCATATCAAAGAACTCCCTCTGTTCATTCTTCACACGTACTGATACCTTTGCACTCTCATACAAACTCTTCACTGCTTTCAGCAACTTGCCATCTACTCCATATATTCTCAGTACTTTCCACATACCTTCTCTATCAACTCTGTCATTCCACTCGTTGCCTTCCCTTATTAGTGGTACACCAACATCCACTGCTCATCCTTGCATTTCTTTTATGACTCCATCCATATACAGTTCAGTATATATTGAACAACCACGGGGACATCACACACCCTTTCTTTAACCCAAAATTCAGATCAAAGAACTCGCTCTGTTCATTCTCAACACATACTGACACCTTTGCACCCTCATACATGCTTTTCACTGATTTCAGCAACCTGCTATCTGCTCCGTATATTCCAAGTACTTTCTACATACCGGTACCTTCTCTATCAACTCTGTCATAGGCCTTCTCCAAGTCCATGAAGGCAGCATACAACTTTTGTCCCTTCTCAAGATATTTCTCCACAACATATTTCAGGGCAAAGATCTGAGCTACACATCCTCTTCCCTTCCTATGATGAATACTGTATGTTAGCCGTTTCCCCAGCAATACTGACTGAAAATGCCCAAATATATTGCATGTGCACTTCTGATTTATCTAAAATATATAAAATTATACCAAATACCAACTACATTACCACAAAACTCAATCAATCACAGACACAGGATAAAAACATAGAATAAATACCCCAAAAGATGAATATGTTAACCCTTTCCCCAGCACTACTTACTGAACATGCACAAATAAATTGCATGTGCTCTTCAGATTTAGCAGAAATATGTAAAATTACACCAAATACTAACTACATTAGCACAAAAATCAATCAAGCACTTTAACAGGATAAATAAAATGGAAGAAATAGCCCAAAAATAAATTAATCTATAGCCTACCGGTATATATTGCCGGACACCTTGATCCCCGAAGGGGTGACCATGAACGAAACGCCTGCGTATTTCAAGCTCGCTTGATTTATCACTCGATCGTCTTTTAGAGCTTTTTGGCCCGGGGTAATTACCACACCATCGCGTCATAAGGAGTTTGAGGGGGTTAAATTGCTAGATACATAGAGGAAGAGGAATGCCCAGTAAAGCTAAACAAAAATATATAAGATATTTTTAACATGAGGTTGCTTATAATAATTTGTACCTCTGCAGTTTCTCCATGGATAACGAAAAAGGTCACATTCCTAAGAAGCCCCAACCAAAAAGGCCAAGCTTCTGTACAGAAAAAATGCCACACCATTACCCTTATGGTGACCCTATCAAATAATCAAAACAACCACACTTCTTAACCCAAGTCCCGCGGGGCCCCTCATATGACGGAGACGATTTTCCGGCTATTTTGTAGCCTGTGAGCCAGGCCAGCTTTTGCAAGCAGCACGGATGGACGTCAGCCAGAACCTACAGGCCCCGCCACGACACTGAGGTTTGTGTGAGAGAGAGCTCACTTATGTGCAGCGTCACACATAGCGAAAACAGAAAATAATTGTTAATTTTTAGCGATTTCGCCTATCGGATTTGGTAATTTTGAGCAATTTTGCCCTTCGTTTGCAAGATCCTTACAAGAAAACCAGACATCGTACAGGGATGATTCAGGAGTAATTTGAAAGCTATTACCGTACTTTCACGAATACATAATTGTATTACGCTCTGGCTTTTGCTTATGCATGAAAATGAGCAGGGAATGAAGGCAATTTCGGGCAATTATGCCTACTCGTACAGGAGTCCTTGGAGCGGCTTCGGTCGCGCCTGGAAATTCCACACCTCTCACACCACACACACACATCACACAGTTTTTCCTACACCGAGAAATGACTCTCCGGCTGTCATTTCTCGAAGACTTCTTCTAGCTGGAGACATTGAGAGCAACCCAGGACCCACCTACACATACATATGTCCAACTTGCTCAAAACCCATCACTTCGAGTCGCCACACTAAGGGTTCAGTTCTCTGCAATTCATGCAGGAACTGGACCCACTTCATCTGCGCAACACTTGCCTCCAAGAAACACTACACGAACACCTGGACCTGTTCCTCATACCCATCCCTCTCCCAGTCAAATCCCTCGCCTAAAACCCATCCACCTCTCCTCCCCAACCCACCTAACCTTCCCATATCATCCACTCCCCCCCTAAAACCCGTCCACCTCTCCTCCCTAACCTTCCCATACCATCCACATCCTCAACTCAACACACCACACCCCATCCTAATCCATTCCTACCCCCATCTCCTGCTCCCCAAACCCCACCCCCACCTCACCCATCCCAGCCCCTCCCTCACCCCCACCCCCACCCCCTCCCTCACCCCCACCCCATCCTCGTGCAGCAGCACCCAACATAACATCGTGCACATAACATTCACATTCTCCAATTGAACATAGATGGCATCAACACAAAGAAACACGAAACTCTCACACTTCATCAAACAACACAACATACTCTTAGCCTTCTTACAAGAAACAAAACTCGCATAACACAAAAAACACCCACATTTCATGATTTCACCACCATCAGACAAGACCGGGCTGTCGGCGGAGGCGGTGGACTCGTCACCCTGGTACACAAAGAAATATCATACATACTACCAGTGTACAAACCAAATCCCTCCTCCCCCCAAATGATAACACAACAGAAATACAATAAATTAAAATATGCACTGGCAACAACTCCAACATAACCATCATAAAACACATACATCCCCTACAGTACCAAATGAATACAGACCACACTTACAACACATCACAAACACCCCACACATCATCCTGGGTGGTGACTTCAACGCCAAGACGTTGGCCTGGACAACCCCGACACAGACAGAGGGCTGGTACTACAAAACCAAACTGATAACCTCATCATCCTTAATGACATCCATCAACATACCCATATTTCTCACCAAGCCCTCTATAACTCATCATCTCCTGACATCACCTTTTGCTCCCCAGAACTCGCCCCCACAACATCCTGGAGGGTGGTTAGAACCTTAGGCTCTAACCACCTCCCGATCATTATCACCACCAAAAACCAGACTCACCCCAGCTAGCCACAAACACACATACACCAATTATAAAAGAGCTAACTTGGAAGCATTCACAAATGAGACAGAACAACACTTCACAACTCTAAACAGTACACCCATCACTAACATCAACAATGCCTGTACACATACTCAATAAAACTATCCAAAACGCTGACAAGAAACACATTCCAACAGGTAACGGAAAAAGACCACAACCCCAACTTCACACCAGAAATTCAAAACCTCATCAGACAACGCGACATACTGAAACACTCCCCAGCACCCCACACACAAGACATCACACAACAAATCCAAGCACTCAACACCCAAACTAACAACAAAATACAAGAACAACAAAAACTAAATTGGAATAACTTCCTACAAACACTTGATCACAAAACAATCCCCCAAAAACTCTACAAAAACACTAAACAGCATCACACTTTCCAACAGCAACACAACACAATCACATGCTGCAATCACAACAACAGGCTCTACTCCTTCATGTAAACAACAAGCAAACACTCTCATCAATCACTTCTCACATGTCAGCCACCTAAAACCTCACAAAGACGACCGACGTGTCATCCGACGTAAGAGACAATTCCCAACAGACCCTGACTATACACCCTTCACCAATCACCAGACAAAGCATATCATCAACAATCTCAAGCACTCACCCGCTTGTGGCCTAGACAACATAAGCAACATACACCTCAGACACCTGGGACCACACGGCATACAAGCACTCACTAACATATCAAACTACAGTTATTTACACAACACAATACCAGATATTTGGAAGCATGGTATCATCACCACATTCCCCAAACCCATCAAAGACCCCACGCTACCCTCCTCGCACCGCCCCATCACACTCCTTTGCTCCCCCTCCAGAGACATGGAACGCCTAGTATTACAACTAATTACACCCGACCTACCCCTAGCTCCAACACAACATGGCTTTAGGCCACTGCACTCCACAAACACTCTTATCACAGACCTTACACAAAGAGCTTTTGACGGCATCAACTCAGCTAGACCACCACACAGATCACTATTAGCCACGCTCGACATTAGTAAAGCCTTCGATGCCATCCCCCGCCACAACCTAACAAACAAAATCTACAACACAAACATGCACAACAACACAAAAAGGTGGCTGGCCAACTTCCTAGCAGGCAGATGTGCACACGTATCTTTTGCCGGTCAGTCAGCTAAAAACAGAAACTTTCCAAACGGAGTCCCACAAGGATCCGTCCTATCGCCCGCACTCTTCAATCTGTACATGCACGATATAACTACACCCAATACGCCCCAAATAAACTTAGCCTCCTATGCAGATGACATAACACTCACATGCACACACCATGACCCAAAAAGAGCAACAGATCTCCTTCAACCCTATCTCAACACACTACATGGCTGGTGCACTACAAACAGACTTAATCTAGCCCCAGCCAAATCCACCGCAACCCTGCTCACAAGCTGGACAGGAGAACACGAATACATCCCTCAACTCACCATAAACAACACACCCCTAACACATACACACACACCCAAAATCCTAGGAGTAACATAAGATACTCATATGACATTCAAACAGCACACCACAAACATTAAAAAAGAAACTGACACCCAGACTTAACGCCCTCAGGTCACTTGCTCACACAAAATTTGGACACAACAAAAAACTACCACCACAGTATATAATGTTACGATCCAGGTTCTCAAAGACACAGGGCTCTTCAACATTGGACTAGATAATGGCAAAAAGCAACAACGGTAACACTAGATCCAACCCCTCCCTTAAACACTGGAAAACAAAACACCATTACCGCCCTGAGTTGTGCCTGCACAACGAGGTATCCTATGACTCGGTAACTGGTGCACACACACTAGGCTGACGCTCAATGAAACAGCCTATTCTCAAACAGTAAAAGATTACTCGATTATGTTACACAAAGAAAAGATAATTAACGTGATTAATTAACATTACGGTAGATACTCAAATAACTGGCACTCCTGTATTAAAGAAAGTGCAATGCTAGTCCTGCAACATCAACTGGAAACTTCTGAAATAAGTCTGATGCTGGGAAGATGTTCGTAAAGAATCTTGAACAATTATAATGCAGAATACGGGTCACAATAAATGCTAGGACATATAGTAATAATAGGCAGGCGAATAATAAAGACTGCGCAAAGGTAGTAATGCTCGACAACTAAAGAAATGCTTTGTGACACAACGCAACACCCTACTCGGGTTGTGCAGCTCAACAACAACCTCGGCTCAAAAGTGCAGTGAATAATAATGTTGTATACATATAATAATGGGGCTTATCAGTGTCTGCTCAGTTAATAAAGTCTAGCTGGGATATCAAGGCAGGGCAACAATGGGCGAGCATGCGGCTCGTAGCCTAACGTTGTCCGAGGGTGGTATAATGAAGATTACGTTATATGACGGGGATGCTCTCTTGATAAATCTAGGTCTCTAGTACCTAGCTCTATCCTGGCGATTCCCCCAGAAGTCAACACAAAGAGGCAGCACTATGTTGTGAGGGATAGGCTATGGCCCTCTCACACTACAGCGCTGTGCTCGCAAAGTAAACCAACCCGAAGACAACTTAGGATCCCACAGCACCTGTCGATGTCGTGCAGAGCTTAGCTAACACTGCACACATCGGAGACAATGACACAGTAACCTTACCCCTAGTCTAGCTTTAGATAACCAAGAATCACTCAACACCCTGCAAGGGAGACATATACCGGTCTACAACCTTCCTGAGAGAGGACACATACGGAAAAGTCCGTCTCTCTAACCCTCAATAAAGCATAATACCTCCTTAACACCTTACGAGCGGCCTATGCGGTTTATTTATGTGTACCGCACAGCGGGGTGTTTTTCGCCAAAATAGGGCTGTTTACGTGATCATTTTCATGCCTAAATAAGACCCAGAACGTAAAACAAGTATCTATCCCTGAAAGGGCATAAACAGAGCTTTCGAATGACACCATAACGATCCTTGTATGATGGATAGTTTTCTTGCAATAACCGTGCAACGCGAGTGCAAAAAGCAGGTAATTCGGTACTTTCGGTAACATATTGAGTATGTAGCGAGTGAGAGGGAGGAGGGAGCTGAGATTTGTGTCAGTAGGTTCGCCGCGGTGGTCTGGAGCAGTCATACGCTCGCTAGTCTCCTGCCACCACTTGTCTCTCTCTCAGCCACATTACGTGCTGAAATTGCCACTCGAGTTATGTCGAGCGCCGCCACATAGTCCAGCTTTATTAAATACGACTTAAGTGGTGAGCCGCTAATAAAGGGTTAACCTAATACATGGAAATATCTGAGAGCTTCGCGTACAATACGACTGGTCGACGGTGAACGTCTATGCTGAAACCAGAAGGGATGTTGAGTTTAATAAAGATTAGAGAATGAGAAAGGAGAAGTCGAGAGAGAGAAATAGTATGCAAAGTAGCGAGTATGGGGGACAGAATTGCAATGGATGTAGGCGATACGCGTGTCAGGCAAACTCTGAGCTGGTAAAGAACACGAGGCAGCGGAGGGAAGGGACTAGTTGAACACCCGGCCGCCAACGCCGTCAGCGCCCAAGCGAGCCGCGTCATAGCTCACCTCGCTGCCGGGTGTACCCCCTCACACTCTCTCGCTCGCCTCCCACACAAGCAACATTTATATTATAGCGAATATAAAATATAAGGCGCGGTCAGAGACTAAAACAAATACCATTTCTAGACTGTCTGTGGCAACACGACACTAATTAAATAAAGCAGATCATTCTAGGACAACTGTAGCCTATCCCCCCATCCTGGCGAGCGCGAGCGAGCTGCAATGCCCCACGCAACCATTCTGCTAACGCCGGGAGGCGTCACACCCCCCCAAGATATGGGACACTCAACCATGAGCCCATATCTGAACAGGCAGAATGTCGCTAAAATCTGCCACTCCTAACCACTCTGCCTCTCATGGAATGCAAGCTCAGTTTCCTCAACAAAAAAAAATACAACAAAATTTTTATATAAAAAAAACTTATCACCCTTCCCAAATATAATACATTAATTCATAACATTGTGCTCCCAGAGCGAGCTTTAAGAAGCACAGCCTACTGAGGGAAAATCATCTGCACTCAGTACTCAGCTACAATATTATCTTAAAATTAATTATTAAAAAGAAAGAGTTTTTATTTAATTTTTCATATTTTATTTTAATGTTGTTTTTGGCAGCTACTATAGATGTAGCCTAATTTTCTTCTAATCAAAGCCAACAACTCCTGCCCTGCGACCCTACGCTGATGCTACACACGCGAGCCAACAAGCACCAGCGCAAAAATACACCGCGAGCCAAGACAGGAGGCTATACCAACATACTGTGGTAGCCTACCCCGGATCCTCCACCCGCGACAAACAGTCCGCAATCACATTCTCACAACCGGCAATATGGCGAATGTCTAAGTTGTACTCTTGCAACATGAGCGACCATCTGGTCAGCCTCATATTCCGGTTGTGGAATTGATTGAGGAATTTAAGCGGGTGGTGGTCGGTATACACTACCACGACTGGCCCATATGCAGGAACATAGACCTCAAAGTGTCTGAGCGCTAACACGATTGCCAGCAGTTCCTTTTCAACAACCGAATAGTTTTTCTGTGCTGAATTAAATTTCTTTGAAAAGAAACTGACTGGATGCTCAAGCCCTTCCTCGTCTGTCTGCAAAAGTACGGCACCAGCCCCTACTCCGCTGGCATCAGTCGCCAACTGAAATGGTCGTTCAAAGTCCGGGGCCCTGAGGATACGGTGAGTGCATAAAAGGTGTTTAACTACTCGAAACGCCTGCTCACACTCAGGTGCCCAGCGGAACTTTTTATCTTTGGCTAGTAGATCTGTCAAAGGAGCTAACACAGTAGAATAGCCTCTTATAAAGCAGCGGTAATACCCAATCATACCCAAAAATCTCATGATCTGCCGCTCGGTGGTCGGCCTGGGGAACAAGTCGATAGCCTGTATCTTCTGTTGGGGCGGGCTCACCTGCCCTAACCCAACCACAAACCCCAGATACTGCACCGTGGCTTGCACAAAGTCACACTTGCCCAGATTAACCACCAAGCCTGCTTTACTAAGTTGACTAAATAAGGCTTCTATGTGCTCACAGTGACTTTGGAAATCGTTGTCATAAATGATCACGTCATCAAGGTAGACAGTACAGTTTGGGATGTCTGCTACGATGTCGTTCATTAAGCTCTGGAAAGTGGCCGGTGCATTTTTCAGACCATATGGCATCACGTTGCAACGGTAAGTACTGCCATCCACCACAAACCCGCACACCTCTTTAGCCCGCTCAGACAGTGGTACTTGCCAGTAGCCTTTGACGAGGTCTACCTTGGTCAAGTACCTTGCTTTCCCGATCTTATCCACACTGTCATCCACCCGGGGAAGAGGATATGCATTGGTGGGGGTCAACCCGTTCAACCGCCTAAAGTCAATGCAGAACCGAACTTTTCCATCAGGTTTGGGCTGCAGAGTGACAGGAGAAGTCCACCGTACTGCCCCCTTCTCGATCAAGCCTCTCGCCAGCATATACTCCTGCTCATCCCTGAGCGGTGGGAGTTTAATGGGTGGCACCCGATAAGGAATCGACTTGAAGGGGGGGTGCTCTCCTACATCGACATCATGCACCGCTTGAGTAGTGAGGCCTGGGTGCTCGGCAAATACAGTGGGGTATGAATCGAACAGGCGCTGCACTGCCACCTGCTGTTCCTCCGGCAGGTGCGCCAGAGCATCATGCGCACATTGGCTCGAATTCCCCGCCCACTGATCAGCCGAGACATGACAATCCCAGTTATCATCCACCTGATCATTGCTGCCCCCCACTCCTTCTCCACCATGACCGCAGCAGGTCAACACAGGGACAGCTAGTGACTCAGGTGGGCGCCTCACATACTCCTTCAACAAATTAATGTGGCATAGTTGGTTACGCTTCTTCCGGTCTGGAGTGGCAACGAGGTAATCTAGATCGGAGATCTTTGACACCACCCGATAAGGCCCAGCGTACTTGGCAGCCAGAGGATGACCTGACAAAGGCAACAGGACCATCACCTCTTGACCTACCTGAAACTCCCGGAGTTTCGCCTTAGTATCGTCATACGGGCCTGCGAACTCACCAAATTACGCCCGGCCAGCTCCAGACTTCTAAGCATTCTCTCTCCGCTCTCGAGGACGTATCTCAACATAGAACATGGCTTAGCGGTACCCTCCCAAATCTCCTTCACCATGTGGAGAGGGCCCCTCACCTGATGCCCGAAAACAAGCTCATTCGGAATGTAACCGAGACTCTCTCCAGGTACTTCTCTTGCCGCGAACAAAACATACGGCAGACCAAGGTCCCAATCCTTTCCGTTCTCTGCGCAATAACATCGAAGTATGCTTTTTAGCGTGGCGTGCCACCTCTCCAACACCCCTTGACTCTCCGGGTGATACGCAGAAGAGACGACAGTGCTGATGCCATGCTGAATCATAGTTTGTTTGAACAGATTAGATGTAAAATTAGAACCTTGGTCCGATTGCACCTCTTGCGGGTAACCATACCGCGAGCAATACAAGAGCAGGTTCCGGACAACAGTTTTCGCCGTGCCATTTCTCATTGGATATGCATCAGGATAACGAGTGGCCACATCCATGATAGTTAATAGAAATTTATTACCGGCACTAGTAGGGGGTAGGGGTCCGACCATATCAATGATGACCTTACTGAAGGGCGGTCCACTGACAGGAATGGGGTGCAACGGGGCTCTCGGAATTGTTTGGTTAGGTTTTCCAACCCTCTGGCACGTATGACACCTTGCTATCCAGGTTACCACCTACCCCTTCAACCCCGGCCACCAAAAAAATAAATCTAAAGCCGCCACCGTTTTTCTCACCCCTAGATGTCCTGCCAGTGGTATGTCATGCGCCAACCTCAGTAGGCTATGCCTGCACTCCCTTGGCACCACCAACTGGTCCACTACTCCGGACCCCTCTTGCCAACTACGTTTAGGGTCTTGAAAACGCTTATAGAGGATGCCTTCTAAATAAAAAAAATCTCCTGGCTGTGCATCGCCGTCCTCGTCGAGCTCTACAGCTCCATTAGCACACGTTTGGAGCTCAGGGTCCTTTAGTTGCAACCGACGTATATCTGAGGGTGCCAAGCGATCTAACTGCTCCCGAAGCAATGCATGACCTTCCCCGATACTGGGCTGCTCCCTCTGTCTCTCTCGATGTACATAACGTTGCTGTCGTGGAGACTCGTCATGCCCAGCCTCGTCACTCTCGATGACAGGCCCAGGGGCTACTCCAGAATTAAGTAATGGTGCTAATACTGAATCACCCAGGAGAGCCGCCGAGTCAAAACTCTTAAAACCAACTCCAGCTTTAGCCTCTTCCTGTTGATCGTTCCTCCGCTGGTCTGAAGACGGAGGACTAGGCTGTGACACTTTAGCTGCCCGAGCTCGGGTGACAACACACGCCATGGGTTGTGTCTGGCACCGCTCGACCCACTCTTGCCCTTCCCTACTCACGTCGGCCGGCCTCTCGGCAACGACTAAGGGTAGAACCTCAGAAGCGGGCATTGCAAAGTCGTTGCCGAGAAGAAGGTCGACGCCCTCCACTGGCAGTTTCTCCACAATCCCGACATCCAATTCACGTGCCACACCATCCACCTCCAACTCCAACCGCACCAGCGGGTATGACCGAGTTGCATTAATACCCTGCACCACTACCACCCGAGCCGCGTTTATAGGGTAGCCAGTCAAGTTTTTCATCAGAGTCTGGGAAGCACCTGTATCACGCAAGACCTCTACTCCATACTTGGGCCCCGCCCACATCACGCAACCCCGCCCTCTATGGTCGCAAAAAACATCCTGAGCAGGGTTCGAGCCTCCCAGGTGCTTCTGCATTGGCTGTGCCTCAGCCTCTGACGAACTGCCCCGGGCAAACTCAGACGACATCGGAGACACACCAATGTTGCAGGCCAAAGACACAGCTGCTGTAGGTGGTTTGCTAGGACAGACTCTTGCAAAGTGCCTCTTTTTATGACAATGATAACACTCCAAGTCCCCTTTGGGCTTCCCTTGGTACTGGGAAGGGCCCGGCGCCTTCTTAAACGGGACGGTGCTAGTCTTGTGGTCAGTCTTGGTATCATGGCTCTTGTACTTGTTTGCATAAGGTATATCACTAACTCGGGGGGGTGGGGCGTCATGCCCCTTGTTACCTGCCTCACTACGCTGGGCAGACCCGCACCCACGAATTAGTGATAGCCGGAGGTCAGCCATCTCAGCTGCCTCCTGTAGAGTTTTTGGTTGCTTTTCTCTCAGGTTTAACGTCAGGTCGCCGCCCGTGCATTTGAAAAACTGCTCTAAAAGCACCAACTGTTTAATGTCGTCAAACGTAGTAGCTTTCTCCGACCTCAGCCAATTCCCAAAAGCATCGGACAGCTCCCGGGCATGTTCCAAAAAGGTGCTCTCCCGACCCTTGGTAACACCCAGGAACTTCAACCTGTACGTCTCTGGTTGTAGTTCGTATGCTCTCAGGACAGCCTCTTTGAGTTCCTCATAGATAATACACGACTCTATAGGCAATGCATCATAAGCCTTGAGTCCCTTGCCCACAAGTATAAAGGAAACAAGGGCTGCCCACTTCTCCCCAGGCCACTGGTGTTCCTGGCACTTCTTCTCGAATCTCATGAAAAATTCGGTGACACCCGACTCATCAAATACAGGGACTAGTTTCAACAGGTGCGACAAAGACTGATCATGCCCACAATTCCCACCACCGAGACGTTGCCCTGTCGTTTCCACCCGAGTCTTCTCAAGGTCGATATCTGCACGGTACCTGGTAGACTCAGCCTCCGACTGGGCTTCTATTCTCGCGAGTTCGAGATCAGTCTGTTGTTTAACCTTAGCCATCTCAAGCTGGAAGAGCATTTCTGTAGTGAAACTTTGAGGAGGAGGTGCAACTATAGGAGGCCCACCCAGCGATCCTAAACCACGCTGCCAGCGGCTATCGGCCTGCGGGAACGTACTAAACTCCGGCATCCTAGAGGTCCCGATGGGAGTAGAGTGGAGGGGGGGCTCAAGCAGAAGTCCCCGAGCACCCTCTCCACCCTGGACCTCACTAGCCGCCCCCAGTACGCAAGCCCTCAAATCATTCTTCTTGATGCCATGAGCCACCTTAAGCCCCATGAGGGGAGCCAAACACTGTAGACCATACTTGCTAATTCCCTCTAGTCGATCAGCTGTTATAGACACCTCCAAAAACTTCTTTGCGGCCTCCTCACTAGTTACTAACCCCCCTGGCATCTGCCCATCAGAGCCTGCATCATTCCCTGAACCCTCAGTATGATCTGATTCGTCTCCCATGGTGTCCACCAAAAATGATCACGTTTATTAAAAAAAAGAAGAAGTACCCAAGCTCCTATGTAGCACAATTCACTTGCCAAAAATGTCTGAAGACTCTCAAGTGCTATACTACTTTGCCAAAAAAAATCTAACGTGCCCACTATATTCCTCAATAAAACAAATGACCACAACAATCCTGCAATTATCTCTTAGTTCACAAGATCCTGAGCTAGGTCGCCATTTGTTACGATCCAGGTTCTCAAAGACACAGGGCTCTTCAACATTGGACTAGATAATGGCAAAAAGCAACAATGGTAACACTAGATCCAACCCCTCCCTTAAACACTGGAAAACAAAACACCATTACCGCTCTGAGTCGTGCCTGGACAACGAGGTATCCTATGACTCAGTAACTGGTGCACACACACTAGGCTGACGCTCAATGAAACAGCCTATTCTCAAACAGTAAAAGATTACTCGATTATGTTACACAAAGAAAAGATAGTTAACGTGATTAATTAACATTACGGTAGATACTCAAATAACTGGCACTCCTGTATTAAAGAAAGTGCAATGCTAGTCCTGCAACATCAACTGGAAACTTCTGAAATAAGTCTGATGCTGGGAAGATGTTCGTAAAGAATCTTGAACAATTATAATGCAGAATACGGGTCACAATAAATGCTAGGACATATAGTAATAATAGGCAGGCGAATAATAAAGACTGCGCAAAGGTAGTAATGCTCGACAACTAAAGAAATGCTTTGTGACACAACGCAACAGCCTACTCGGGTTGTGCAACTCAACAACAACCTCGGCTCAAAAGTGCAGTGAATAATAATGTTGCATACATATAATAATGGGGCTTATCTCTAACCAGTGTCTGCTCAGTTAATATAGTCTAGCTGGGGTATCAAGGCAGGGCAACAATGGGCGAGCATGCGGCTCGTAGCCTAACGTTGTCCGAGGGTGGTATAATGAAGATTACGTTATATGACGGGGATGCTCTCTTGATAAATCTAGGTCTCTAGTACCTAGCTCTATCCTGGCGATCCCTCAGAAGTCAACACAAAGAGGCAGCACTATGTTGCGAGGGATAGGCTATGGCCCTCTCACACCACAGCGCTGTGCTCGCAAAGTAAACCAACCCGAAGACAACTTAGGATCCCACAGCACCTGTCGATGTCGTGCAGAGCTTAGCTAACACTGCACACATCGGAGACAACGACACAGTAACCTTACCCCTAGTCTAGCTTTAGATAACCAAGAAGAATCACTCAACACCCTGCAAGGGAGACATATACCGGTCTACAACCTTCCCGAGAGAGGACACATACGGAAAAGTCCGTCTCTCTAACCTCAATAAAGCATAATACCTCCTTAACCTAATACATGGAAATATCTGAGAGCTTCGCGTACAATACGACTGGTCGACGGTGAACGTCTATGCTGAAACCAGAAGGGATGTTGAGTTTAATAAAGATTAGAGAATGAGAAAGGAGAAGTCGAGAGAGAGAAATAGTATGCAAAGTAGCGAGTATGGGGGACAGAATTGCAATGGATGTAGGCGATACGCGTGTCAGGCAAGCTCTGAGCTGGTAAAGAACACGAGGCAGCGACGGGAAGGGACTAGTTGACCACCCGGCCGCCAACGCCGTCAGCGCCCAAGCGAGCCGCGTCATAGCTCACCTCGCTGCCGGGTGTACCCCCTCACACTCTCTCGCTCGCCTCCCACACAAGCAACATTTATATTATAGCGAATATAAAATATAAGGCGCGGTCACAGACCAAAACAAAGACCATTTCTAGACTGTCTGTGGCAACACGACACTAATTAAATAAAGCAGATCATTCTAGGACAACTGTAGCCTATTCCCCCATCCTGGCGAGTGCTAGCGAGCTGCAATGCCCCACGCAACCATTCTGCTAACGCCGGAAGGCGTCACAATAAACAATACATAAGATCTGTGATGGAATACGCAAGCCCAGCCTGGGCTTCTAACCTAGCTGAAACACATCATAAGACCTTACAAACTATTCAAAACAAAGCCCTGAAGATCATTACAGGCTGCACAGCTACTGCACCCACAGATCACCTACATCAAGAAACCAAAATCCTCAAAGTCAAAGACCATCTGGACATGAGAGGCACTCAATTCCTGGCAGCAGCCTCCACGAACCAAGACCACCCACTAAACTACATGGCATCACACCCACAGACACCAATAAATATCAAAACAACACCCAGCACACGGTATCACACACAATTACTGTCCTCTCTCCCTCCCTGCCCACCCCAAACCAACTTCCAGAAGCACATCCATACTCATTTCTCTCGCCGATCCATCCACTCACTCACAGACAACACGCAGCTGCAAGCACGACCTCCCGAAATCCATCCTTCCGAATCCTCCCTTCCTCGCGAGGACAGAGTCCACCTGGCCAGGCTGAGATGCGGACACCATCCAGCTCTCCTGAGCTATCAGAAGAGACTGGAAGACTCCGTTGTCGACGCCTGCTCGGGATGTAACACAGCACCCCATACCATTAAACACATCATAGAAGACTGCATTTCACACAACCACTTAGGCCAACAACACAATCTACACTCAATGAGAGCTCTGTGGGAAAGCCCGATCATGGCCATGGCCTTCCTAAGGGACTCGGGGTTGTTCAGCCAGGCAGCTTAGGGAACAACAACAACAACAACAACTCGTACAGGATTAATAGCTTTAACCAAAATGGTCACATTCCTAATGGTCTAAGTGGCCATAGTCAAAATGGCAACACTATATTCCTTCTGTACTTTCTCCATGCCCGATAAGATACATGATATTTTGATATATGTGGCACAGCCCTTGTATCCAACAGAATACCCTGCGTGCAACCCCGCTCGAACCCCGCACAACGTTGCTTGCAACTTTAATTATTAGGGGTTCGTCCCCTATGGGGAACCCCTATTGTAATCATTAAACCTGGGTTATCATCCCAATTCTTCTTACGCGCCGGTTTCGACGCAATAACTCCAGAACCGCTTTTTGGATCGGGATCAAACTTTCACAAGAGGTGCGTTTTTGTACTGGGCAACTTTTGATATGCTAAACATCCGGCATGGTGGCCAAACAGGTCCGTGGCAGCCAATTTCCCGAAAAACTTGACGCCTAAATACCGTCTCTCCCACTCACAGGAAACGACTGGGCTTTGGCATACGCACTCCCCTACTAATGCTCCGCAAATTTTATAGAGAAGGTTTTGCTTTTGCACGTGGGTTTTTTCCGGCAATCTTGAAAAAACCTCGAATTCCACTTAAAATTCCACATCTTGAAAACTACGCCGATGATCAAAGCCATGCTTGCGTAGTTGGGTGAGCCTGGCGATTCCGAACGTTTTGATACCAAAAAAATATAAATGGGTGGAATAGTTTGGCCGCAGCATTGAAAACTGTCTATTCTTAAATTACTTTAAAACCGAATTCGCTACCCACACAAAGTTTACCGTCTACAGTCTATAGGCTTCCACGCATCCCCCAGTTTTGCTTAATAACATAATCTCATTATTATTCAGATCTATAATTTTGTTTTTATTTAACTCTCTCAAAACACTTCAAGTCCCTACGAATTCCAGCAATTATTTAGCCAACCTACCTATACATACCTACCCTACCAAATAATAATGATAAATTCAAATTAATTTTTGGTGAATAACAGAGCATTGGCTAAGGTTTTTAACAATTCCTCCCTTTGCCAAATGCTTAGTTTAATAACAATGATATGGCCCTTTAAAGTTTTGGCAATTGCCCGTGTGACTCATATTTTAACCCTCCTAAAGTGTTACCACGAAATACCGCTAGATCCTTTCTCAAAAGTCGCTAGCATGTTGCTACATAGCCAAACAATGTTAGGATAATGCTGCAATTTCTAAAGAGTTTTGGTTTGTTTGTTTTGCAAATTTTACAATATAGTATGACTAGAATGTCTAAAATTTTCAAATTATCCCTAGTAAATGTCTCTAGATATAAAAGAAATGGCTGCTAGACTGAAGCAAATAGCTCTACATTTAGCGGTAATATGTAGCTTTACAACTGGCAACACTGCAACCATCACCTACCTCCCACCCTCCCAGTATGTCTCCACAAAATACCGCTAGATCCTTTCTCAAAAGTCGCTAGCATGTTGCTACATAGTCAAACAATGTTAGAATAATGCTGCAATTTCTAAAGAGTTTTGGTTTGTTTGTTTTGCAAATTCTACAATCTAATATGACTAGAATGTCTGAAATTTTTAAATTATCCCTAGTAAATCTCTCTAGATATGAAAAAATGGCTGCTAAATTGAAGTAAATAGCATTACATCTAGCGGTAATATCTAGCGATACAACTGGCAACACTGCCTAGCCCTTCCTTCCTGCCTCCCTCCTCCCTCATATCTTGCAAATGTATCCACAACCACTCTAGTGAACTTTCGGTATTTAGTTTATTCAGCTTAATACTATTTATCCACATAAAATAGAAATCTATCGATTGTTGTCTAATACAACCATAGACAATGCTATTACATATTATTTGAACATGATGTCGAATTTAGCAGTTGCTGTTTACCTTGAACAGTAATGACAGAACCGAAAGCTTCTCTTGCCGTGTAGTACTCAAAGAAAGCAGGGGTACTTAAGCCGGCCCATACCGAACTGTTACCAAGTCAGAGATGCAGAGGTAACTTTCACAATGCATTATAACCCTAGACAGACACCAATATACCACTAAATCAGACAAATATCACTACAAAAAAGATAGGAAAATATATTAATGTCCTAGGTATTTGAAATTATGCAAATGAGTAAAATCCATTATGATATAATGATAATGGGATTGATTAGTATCTGGCAACAGTGTTGCAATATAATTTTCTGAACGTATGCGAACCTCGGAGTATTTATCCCATTAATATACACATCTATCACTATTTAAATTTAGTACAACCATACACAGTGCTATTACATATTATTTGAACATAATATAGGATGCTCTCTCCTCTAAACCATTTTCTATATCTATTCACGAAAAATATAGGCCTAGCATAGGCAACGCTACCGGTAGGTACGAATTTATCAGTTCGAATTTTGATTGAGAGTGGGATTAGGCCTAGGCCTAGCCTAGGACTTAACATGGGATACTGTTTGGGGTTTGGGAATAGACTTAGGCTGCTTTAGGCCTAATTAGGTAAAAATAGTCAAATCGAGACAATTGCACAGCCAACATAGCCTAGGCCTATTAAGCAAATATTTTACCAATCTACAATAGGCCTAGTCTATTCGCTGTAAGTAGGCAAGAAATCATGACCTAGGCTATAACCTCTGTATCTAAAAAACAACTAGGCCTAGTGATCAAGCTAATATGTCTACCATTTGGGAAGAGTCAGTCAAGGAATAGCCTAGATGTGGAAATTTGCAGCCAATTTACTCTAGCCCTATTTGAGATACAGAGGTTAGAGGTCATTGTTGAGGCCCCCCCTCACGACATATTGTCATCCTCATATATATTACCAGCAGGGGGCAAATAACCGAAAAAAATCGCAGTCAAAATAGAAGCGAACTTAACCACGGCGATCGACATATGTAAACATGGCGGCGGCGGGGGAGGTGTCGGACGTTTGCAATAAAGTTCCTGTCTATTTTGAATGCCATTGGATACAATAATACGTTGAGGGGGGCTTTGCCCCCCACCCCCCCCCCTCCCCCATGACATATTTTGGAAAACTAAATAAGATGGTCACCAATTTTCCCATGGATTTTTTTATTTTTCCCTGTTAGTTTTCATCAATATATAGTGTTTGGAAATAATTACAACACTCGGCGAAACCGTTTTCACCCATTATACAACGACCTAAGACACGCCGCCCGATAGTGGGGAGGGCTATGAAGTACAGAGAAAATGAGGGGTTAACCTCTCCGCGGCGCACAGGGGGTTTTCTACAGGGTAAGACTGTGCGCACCTATGATGGTTTTGGGACCTATTGCCAATTTCGATAAAAATTACATCATCGTGTAGGGAATGTTTGCGTGCATCGGCCCATATATATTTGACCCCCCAAAAAATGTCTGGGGGGGGGGGGGGAACGGTCTGTAGTTGAAAAATGTGGAGCGAATGGCACCGCGCGGCTAGATTGTCATCGAGCGGCGAGATTTCCCTGCCGAATTTTCACGCGCCCAGGGGATAGAAGGAGAGGGAGGAGGGGGTGGGTTACCGCATATTATCACGTATATCTCCTTTTTTTAGCCCTTTTAGGCTATGTAGACTATGTATACGTGTATAGGCCACCCATATAACAATGAATATGCCTCATAGTGACCAAAAATTGCAATATATAAGGGAATTATAAGATAATTTTTAGGCGGGAATGAAGATGTGTTGGAGGTTTGGCGGAAATTTATGAGCTGAGAGTGTGGTTTACGCCATACATATCACTTATATCTTGTACGTAGAGCACTGTCATGCTATAATACAGACTTGTACGTATGTATACGTGCCATATATCAAAATATATACCGCATATAGACCAATTCATGCGATATTTACGCACATTACTAATGAGTTTCTATGCGTGAACCAAGGTGTGAGTGAGTTTTGCTGGGAATGAAAGGGGGAGAGGGTGTGTTACGCGATAAATATCACGTAAATCTTGTATTTAGAGCACTGTCATGCTATAATAAAGACGTGTACGTATGTAGGCGTCCCATATAACAAGGAATATACCGCATATAGACCAATTGATGCGATATTTACGCAAATTGTGAATGTGTTTCTAGCAGACGGAAGCCTGAAAGGGTGGGTTCGGGGTGGGTGGGTGGGAGGGAGGCATGCAGGGAGGGAGTGAGTGAGTGAGTGAGTCGTGGAGAGATGGAAGGCAGGCAGATCTCTAGATAGATAACCAGCTTTGTGATAATTGTGGAGGCGCCCGAGGCGTATGGATGTCTTGGTATTTTGAACCTTATGTCTACCATATGTCTGGTGTTCGTTGCCACCAAGAGGTCTACAATAACATGAGTCAGGAATGGAGAGAGAGAGAGAGAAACTGAGACATGCGTATGTCTTCAGAATTGCATTTTTATGCAAGCAGACATTGCATTTTAGACACATGTGAAGTACCACAGAAACATGTAGGCCTTTGACTGTAAATAAAGTACTATATTATAGACCACCATCGAGGGTGGTCAGTAAACACAGGCAGATTGCCTTTTGTGATAGAGGGCTAAATATAGACTGGTGTCTCCTTACACTTGCGAAAGGGTAGATTGCCACCAGAGAAACTTATACTTATTTATTCCCAAGTAATATGCAATATAAATGTATATTCGAGACCTACTGCAATTATTTGTATGACAGTCATGACTATGTATAATCCAATATACGCGCGTAGGCGAGACATAAGAAAGCTGGTTGAGCAATTTTCGACACCCACACAGTTATTATTCATTTTTATTTACAATATTATACAATACAAATGTATTTGTGAAGAGTATTTTATCCATTATTGTATTTATACCAATTTTGTTCCCAGACAGAGCTGCTGTAGCTGGAGCATCAAGGAGCGGCAAGGGTCACCTCGTGACCGCTTGACCGTGTGAAAATGAGTGGAGTCACACTGAGAGGGGCAATTTTGCTGAGTGTTTGGGCAATTTTTGACAGAATAAAGTTATATAATTACTAATTCTTGACAGAGACAAACTTTTATAAACCTTGGCATGATATAATTGATAATCCCACCAATTTACAAACATAAATTGGTGGGATAATTAATTTTGTTTTGTATATTGTCATTTCGATTGTAGACAGGAAGTTTTGAGTCATATTTGGTATGAGCTCCTGTGGCATGGTTGGTAAGGTCGTGGACTGGAAAACTCAAAGTGTGGTAGGGTTGTGGGATCGAATCCAGGAGGGGGTTATGGGGAAGGTTTTATAGTGTCTAGAACATTTTTGATAATTTTTTTTTTTTACAAGATCATGCCATTGTATTCAAACAATATGAAATATTCATAAAATATATCATATTGTAAGAATACAATGACATGACCTTGTTTTTGTTTTGTTTTTTATTGTTTTATTTTATTATCTTAGTAGGTTTGACAAGATTTATTGAAACATTTATTTTTGTACAATTCATTTGAGGTAAGAAAATAATTATATACACATTACTTAGGCTAATAACAAACATATATATTGATATACTAAAAAAAGAAGGCATATTACATGTAAATCTTTGAAACTTATAACCTAAATAATGAAACATACAATTATATAATGTAAAAGCTATATCACAGGGACATCTTTGGAACTTATACATTATATAATATATATGTTACATTATGAGGTAGCGTGATCAATTAGGTCAGGTCAGGTAAGGTAGGGCACGAGTCCAGGGCAGAGCAGGGCAGGGGGCGAGTCCAGGGCCGGGCACGGGGCGAGTCAAGGGCAGGGCAGGACAGGGGGCGACACTCAATAATTCTTGAAGGTGTGGTAGTCCCTGAAGCAGTCACCCAGGCAGAGTGGAACTTTGCACTCGGCGCACATTGAGGTGACTCTTTTGGTGACATGGGGTTTCCTGACACTGGTGCTGCAGACGGTGCACTGCGCCTGCCTGCGACGAGTGCCAAGCATCTCGGTGTTGATTGGGTAGTGTCTTTCGACACCCACCTGGATGCGGTCAGGAACGTGATCCCCACGCCATGCCGTACGTCTGTGAGTGGTGGTGCCATACTTCTCCAGGAGTTGGTATGAGACGTACACGAACTCCCGGAATTTCAGCTTCTGGTTTGGGGACATATCCTTCTTCACCAACCACAAGTTGTAGGCGTTGAGCATCGTGATATCAACTAGGTGGAGGAAGAGCTTGTGATACCACTTCACAGTCTTCCTCAGACACTCAACGCCTGACAGCTGACAGTCAGACTTGTCCACCAGGCGCATGTTCTTATTGTAGTCCACTACCATGTCGGGCTTGTAGATGGTCTTCCTGGTTCGGTAGTTGATTTTGCCAGAATCCATCTGGGCACCTGTGTGGACGGTGGAAAGCAGGTGGACGTCTCGCTTATCCTTCCACTTCAGGGCTATCACTTTCCCACACTTCTCGAGCTGCTTGAATTTCTGCCCCTTTCGTCGCCTTCTTCGCACATGCCTCTCGCGGTGTTCCTGGGCCAGGTCGTCTTCTGAAGGTGTGTCACTGGAGGAGGCATCTGTGAGAGGAATGACATTACCTGTGAACTTTGGCATAAACTTTCTTGTCTTTCTGACAGTCCCACATGACCCCGTTTGGTTGTCATGAAGAAACTGGCAGAGAGCAGGAGAAGTATACCAGTTGTCAGTGTAGATGATGTGGCCTTTGCCCAGGTAAGGTGCCAACATTTTCCTGACGATGGCACCTGACATGCCCATGGGGTCATTGGCAGCGGCTTTTGGTATGTCAATGTCAGTGCCTGTGTACACGATCATGTCAAGCACTATTCCAGTTTAGCAGTCACACAAAACGAAGAGCTTGATTCCGAACCTATGCCTTTTCAAGGGGATATACTGCTTGAAAACAAGACGTCCTTTGAAGAGCTCGAGCGACTCATCAATCACCAAATTGAGGAAGGGGTAAAAGTATTTCCTATACCTCTCCAACAACATGGTGAACACATCCCGAACTTTCCATATCCTGTCAATCCTGTTAGGATTTTCGTTGTCTGCAAAGTGCATAAATCTTAGCAGCAACAAAAATCTGTCACGAGTCATGAACTTATTGAAAGTTGGGGTGGCGATGAGAGAGTCGTGCTTCCAATAGTGTTGCAACACATGCTTCTTGATCAGAGGCATGATGAACAACAAGGCAAAGAACGTCATAAATTCTTCCACAGTCGTATCCACCCAGCCTCGTATTCTCGCTTTTGGAGAAAGGACGTCCAATCTGCCAAACACCAACCTGTAGTAGGCGTTTGTTTGGGCAACGATGTACGTCATTACCTCCATATCGAAAAAAGCGAGGAAGAAGTCGCTTTCGTTCGCTTGATCATCACAGGGCCAGTCGTCAGTTGTTCCTGACGTCCCAGGATTGAACTTGGGCACATCAGGTACAAAATTGACCCCGTCAGACCAATCAAACGAAGGCAGCTCAGGGATCGGAATGTCGTCTGCGTCTGCTTCATCGTCTGAAATATCGCTTCCATGGTCGCGATACAGCACTGCATCATCATCACCCTCCTCTTCACTTGACAGACGATGCCCTTCCTCATTCTCGTCACCGACGTCGGACTCACTCCCACTGTCCACTCCCAAATCCCCCCACCCTTGGTCCCGTGCTAGGGCTTCGTCGTCGAAACCCGGGCTGCCAATGCCCTGCGAATCACCATCAAACAGCAGGGCGGCATACTTTGATGGTGTCAGAGTTTTCCAGGTCACTTTAGCACGTGCGGGAGTCTTATGGACAGGGACAGCAGAGGCGGTGGCAGGGGCAGCAGCGCTGCCTGGTCTTGTGGCCCTGGAGGCAGGCAAGATGATGGTGGTGCCTGTCGCCCTTCTCTCTGTTCCTTGGGCAGGGGCGGCAGGGGCGGCAGGGGCAGCAGGGGCAGCAGAGCCGGCAGGGACACCAGGGCCAGCAGGGCCAGCAGTCGCTTTCCCTCTCCCTTTCCCCTTCCCCTTCCCCTTCCCTGTTCCTTGGGCAGGGGCGGCAGGGGCGGCTGGGGGCAGGGGCAGCAGGGGCAGCAGGGGCAGCAGGGCCGGCAAGGACACCAGGGCCAGCAGGGCCAGCAGTCGCTTTCCCTCTCCCTTTCCCCTTCCCCTTCCCTTTTCCTTGGGCAGGGGCAGGCAGGGGCAGCAGGGGCGGCAGGGGCGGCAGGGGCAGCAGCAGGGGCAGCCGGGCCAGGGGCGGCTGGTGGTGGTGGTGGTGGTAGGGGCACTGTGGCTGGCGTACGGGTTCTCTTACCTACGCCCGTGCCTTTAATTTTTCCTGCCCCCGCAGGTTCTGCAGCCCTAGGGCGGCCTCCTGCATCGCTGGTACCGGTGGCAGGGGTGGCAGGGTGGCAGTGGTGGTGGTAGTGGTTGTTGCAGTGGCCTGGGTCGTGGTGGCAGTGTCCCGAAACACCAATGACCTCTGTACCTTTGTTTTGCTTGCACGTGTTTTTCGTGCTTTGGGTGCTGGTCTTTCGTCCTCAGAGCTGTAGGGCATGTTGTACTGGTACGTAGGGTGTTTAGCAGCCACCCTCTGCCTTCCACGGCGGCTAACACCACCAGAAGGAGGGCTGGTTGTGTCATCAGGGAGCGAGCGTGAGGGCCGTGTGGGCTCCATGACTAGTGGTTGGTTACTGGCGCGGTGGTGCTTGCACGAGTGCGGGGCGAGCTTTTGGCGGGGTGGTGTCGAGAGTTGACATGTAGTACTATACCCACACCTATTTTCAGCCACCTGGCTATAAACGCGCGGTTTTGGTACGCGTTCAAAAGCTCTGCTCTTAAGAGTCTCCCCGCAGTCCGCCGGGGGAACTCTTAAGAGTCTCCCTGCAGCTCCCGGGTTAAGTGCGTAAAACGTTGATTAAAACGTATTTTAGCAAAACTTGGCTCGGGTTTTAAGGTATTTCTAAGGCTTAAAACCCAATATTTCGAAAACCCGAGCCAAGTTTTGGCCAAAACTGGCTCGGATTTTGAGTTTGTAGACAACAAAATGACAGTAACCTCATTTAGAAATTTCGCTCAGGTTTCCCGAAATTGCAAAGCCATAAAACCCGAATTTTGGAAAACCCGAGCCAAGTTTTGGCAAAACTTGGCTCGGATTTTGCGAATTTTAAGTGTAAACAAATTACATTACCTAATTAGAATTTTGGCTCATGTTTCCCTAAATTGCAAACCCCAAAAAGCATAATTTTGGAAAACCCGAGCCAATTTTTGGCAAAACTTGGATCGTATTTTGAGAATCGAAAAAGACTAACTAAATGTCGGAAATCGGCTCATGATTTCCCTAATTGCAAAGCCATATAACCAGATTTATCGAAAAGTAGCACTTATTTAATCATAAACATCCAGTAACATAGACCTAGTACATTGGATACAAGCCTAATCCACACCTAACGCCTACAATGTGTCCGTAGTACCTAGTAGGCTACGTGGGATACAACATGGCGGTTGGGCCGGTTCCCATTTAGTAGCCTACCGTATTCGGCCGTATCTGTAAATACGAATGCGAGTCACTTCGAGCAAATTCCTGATCGAGCGGATGCACAATCTAACCAAATTAACCTAACCTAACCTAACCTAACCTAACCTAAATGCGCCTCCGCTCGAATATGAATTCGCTCGAAGTGTCAGATACCGTAAATACTACCGCAACTACGAACCTTGTTTCAGAGACCTAGTATATTAACCTAACAAACAACCCAACCTATCGACAGAGATTGACTAAAAAGCTGGTGGACAGACCTCGGGAGACAGGTGAAAATGGCGTGTGTACGAATCGGTGCCGTCTATAGGAAGATATTGACAACCATGTTGCGACAAAATTCCATTTTAGTACCATATATTTTTATTTTTGCCGAGGCTTAAACACATTTTCATATTATGTTTAGAGCATATAAAATCCATATTTGTTTTCAAATATTGCAAAATAATTGGTGACCAACTTATTTAGTTATACTCATATTTCACCATCATATATATTGCCAGCAGGGGGCAAATAACCGAAAAAACATTGCCGTCAAAATAGACACCTTTATGAATAGGTTAGCCTTTAGGCTAGGCCTATCGGCAAGAGTTGCGTTGTATAGGCTATCCTAGTGTTTACTATTAGGCTACCTTTGAAAGAACATTAGCCGTGTAGGATGTAGTTACAGGGTGTATCGCCAGCCTTGTTTACACTACGCGTACGCGTAGTGGCGTCGGACGCTTGCCATCCTTTTCCTGTCTATTTAGACTGCCATTGGATACAATAATATGTTGAGGTTGGGCTTTACCCCCCTTCACCCCCCCCCCCATGACATATTGTCATCATAATACATATTTCCAGCAGGCGGCAAATAACCAAAATAAATCTCCGTCAAAATAGACGCGAACTTAACACCTTAAGAGCGGCCTATGCGGTTTATTTATATGTACCGCCCAGCGGGGTGTTTTTAGCCAAAATAGGGCTGTTTACGTGATCATTTTCATGCCTAAATAAGACCCAGAACGTAAAACAAGTACCTATCCCTGAAAGGGCATAAACAGAGCTTTCGAATGACACCATAACGATCCTTTTATGATGGCTAGTTTTCTTGCAATAACCGTGCAACGCGAGTGCAAAAAGCATGTAATTCGGTACTTTCCCCATATAATTCAGTATGTAGCGAGTGAGAGAGGGAGGAGGGAGCTGAGATTCGTGTCAGTAGGTTCGCCGCGGTGGTCTGGAGCAGTCATACGCTCGCTAGTCTCCTGCCACCACTTGTCTCTCTCTCTCAGCAACATTACGTGCTGGAATTGCCACTCGACCTATGTCGAGCGCCGCCACATAGTCCAGCTTTATTAAATACGACTTATGTGGTGAGCCGCTAATTAAGGGTTAACAACGGCGATCGACAAATGTAAACATGACTGAGGCGGCGGACGTCTGCAATCATATTCCCGTCTATTTTGAATGCCAATGGATACAATAATATGTTGAGGGGTGGCTTTGCCACCCCCCATGTCATGTCATCGTCATATTGCCAGCAGGGGGCAAAATAGACAAATACACCAAAAATCGGGGTGTGGGGGCGGCAGCCCCCACCCATAATAGCCTACTATGATAGGTTAGGTTAGGCTAGGCTAATGTCCTTTCAAAGGGGTATAGGCCTAGTAAACACTAGGATAGCCTATACCTGGTCAAAGGTAAGTCCTGCTGTAGTCTCCTTGAATGCTACCTTAAATTGTAATATTAGACTAGGCCTAGCCTATAGATAAAATAGCTTAGCCTACTCATTTATTGTAGCCTATAATATAGGCCTAGCCGGGCAGAATGTAGAGTTCGGGTGTACCCCAACCAATGTTTACACTACGCAGAGCGGCGACGAAAGCTTGCCTTCATGTTCCCGTCCATTTTGAATGCCGTTGGATACAATAATATGTTGAGGGGGGCAAACACCCCCATGACATATTGTCATCATCATATAATTTGCCAGCAGGGGGCAAATAGGCCTAACCAAACTGCGGCGATCGACCATGTAAACATGACGGCGGCGGCGGCGGTGGACGCTTGCGATCATGTTCCCGTCTATTTTGACTGCCATTGGATACAATAATATGTTGAGGGAAGGGCTTTGCGGAAATTGTTGTGGTCGTTTGCCCCTACTGGCAATATATATGATGATGATAACATGTCATGGGGGGGTGAGGGAGGGCTTTCAACATATTATTATATCGAATGGCATTCAAAATAGACGGGAACATTATCCCAAGCGTCCAACACCGACACCGCCGCGGCTGCTGAAGAACAAGGAAGTTAGCAATAGGTTTCATTGTGAACTGGAGGAAATTAATAGAAATAAGGAAGCTAGGCCTAGCGATGTAAATAGTCAATGGAATTTCCTTAATAATGACAATTATATGTATAGGTATTAAGTAAAAACAAAATATTTTATATAATTTATTGCATATCTTACATATTTAAACAAATATATATTAAAAATAGTTTAACCACACCACTGAGTTCCCCCAAAATACTCTAATAGGGCTGGCCTGAAGAATTAGATCAAGATGGACAACCAATCAACACATGATAGGTAGGGAAGGGCAGGTTAACAACGGCGATCGACAAATGTAAACATGACGACCGTACACTCGGAAACTACATCCATCCCCATTAGCCTAACCTAACAACCTTACCTAACCTATCCAAGTATTATGGGTGGAGGCTGCCGCCCCCTAGACCCTGTACGTTGGATACAAAACTAACCCTCACGTAACACCTAGTATATGTCCCTAGTACCCAGTACGTTGGATACCAAGCTAACCCTACGTAACACCTAGTATATGTCCCCTAGTATCTAGTATTTGGGATACAATACCAACCCTTACATAACACCTAGTATATGTCCCTAGTACCCAGTACCTGGGATACAAAACTAACCTTCACCTAGCATATGTCCCTCACTCAGTACATCTTTCACCCTCACTACCATTCGTGAGTCTTCATACATCTTCATTATCACACGCACCAGCCACTCCTCTACGCCAAATTTTCTCCTAGCCTACTGCACAACTTCTTACTTTCAGTAGAGACGTGATTTTCCAGGCCCGTCGCAAGACCACCGTCTCAACCGAGCCGTCGCAAGATCATCACAGGACAGGAAAAACAACACAGGCTTGCTCCAAGCCAGCGCACATCTTACAAATATATAGGCTAGGCTATACAACTTCCATTTCATCGGAATAACATTCACCGCCAATTTAATTATCATAAGGATTATATAAATGCAATTCTGATATGAAAAAACAATCGGTAAATAGTATAGCCTAGGCCTAGTCAAAGCTGGGATTTGTTGTTGTTTCGTGGAAAAAATTTAACCAAGCGTACTGTCCCACATTAATTTATTATCAACAATTGGAATTACGTTACTGTGGGCTCTTATTACTCTATTTTCTAATAATAGGCAAGTAAATTATAACATAATGTTGGATAAACAAATATACCGAAATAAATTAGGATGGAGAAACAGTAAGTTGAGTGAGATGTTTCAGCTTGCCGTCAACCCAGCTCCGGAGCTCTCTTGCCGTTGCAAGAGAATATTGGTGTCTCGCTTGCTAAAGGTGGGCTTGCGACGAGACCAGAAAATCAGTTTTTCGGGTAGATCTTGCGACGGTGGTCTTGAGACGGGACCGGAAAAACACCTCTTAGATATCTTTCCTGCAGCTGCCTGACTATGAATTTATCATACCTTCAAAGACTCTCTCACACTCACAGACCTTCATGACTTGGCCAAGCATTTTCAGGCCTCTTATAGCAGTTGCAAGGGGAGCCTAACTCTGAAATCACTAGATAGTGCCTCCAGAACCATACAAAAGAGGAGAGGGCTTAATTAACACACTTCCCTGTTGGACTCCGACGCGAACTGAAAACTCATCACTCAGTACCCTCACGTAACACCTAGTATATGTCCCTAGTACCCAGTACTTTGGATATGGTGTAGTTGTGCGTCATGACAATGACCCTTTTCGTCTTGATGAACCAAGGGCTTTCCAGCAGTCTTCTTTCTTTGAGAGGTCATTCTCCTACATGGCTCCGAGGTTGTTGTTGTTGTTGTTGTTCCCTAAGCTGCCTGGCCGAACAGCCCCGAGTCCCTGAGAAAGGCCATGGCCACGATCGGGCTTTCCCACAGAGCTCTCATTGAGTGTAGATTGTGTTGTTGGCGTAAGTGGTTGTGTGAAATGCAGTCTTCTATGATGTGTTTAATGGTATGGGGTGCTGTTACATCCCGGGCAGGCGTCGACAACGGAATCATCCAGTCTCTTCTGATAGCTCAGGAGAGCTGGATGGTGTCCGCATCTCAGCCTGGCCAGGTGGACTCTGTCCTCGCGAGGAAGGGAGGATTCGGAAGGATGGATTTCGGGAGGTCGTGCATGCAGCTGCGTGTTGTCTGTGAATGAGTTGATGGATCGGTGAGAGATATGAGTATGGATGTGCTTCTGGAAGTTGGTTCGGGGTGGGCAGGGAGGGAGAGAGGACAATAATTGTGTGTGATACCGTGTGTTGGGTGTTGTTTTGATATTTCTTGGTGTCTGTGGGTGTGTTGCCATGTAGTTTAGTGGGTGGTCTTGGTTCGTGGAGGCTGCTGCCAGGAATTGAGTGCCTCTCATGTCCAGATGGTCTTTGACTTTGAGGATTTGGGTTTCTTGATGTAGGTGACCTGTGGGTGCAGTAGCTGTGCAGCCTGTAATGATCTTCAGGGCTTTGTTTTGAATAGTCTGTAAGGTCTTATGATGTGTTTCAGCTAGGTTAGAAGCCCAGGCTGGGCTTGCGTATTCCATCACTGATCTTATGTATTGTTTATATACTGTGGTGGTAGTTTCTTTGTTGTGTCCAAATTTTGTGTGAGCAAGTGACCTGAGGGCGTTAAGTCTGGGTGTCAGTTTCTTTTAATGTTTGTGGTGTGCTGTTTGAATGTCATATGAGTATCATATGTTACTCCTAGGATTTTGTGTGTGTGTGTATGTGTTAGGGGTGTGTTGTTTATGGTGAGTTGAGGGATGTATTCGTGTTCTCCTGTCCAACTTGTGAGCAGGGTTGCGGTGGATTTGGCTGGGGCTAGATTAAGTCTGTTTGTAGTGCACCAGCCATGTAGTGTGTTGAGATAGGGTTGAAGGAGATCTGTTGCTGTGATCTGGTGTGTGCATGTGAGTGTTATGTCATCTGCATAGGAGGCTAAGTTTATTTGGGGCGTATTGGGTGTAGTTATATCGTGCATGTACAGATTGAAGAGTGCGGGCGATAGGACGGATCCTTGTGGGACTCCGTTTGGAAAGTTTCTGATTTTAGATGACCGACCGGCAAAAGATACGTGTGCACATCTGCCTGCTAGGAAGTTGGCCAGCCACCTTTTGTGTTGTTGTGCATGTTTGTGTTTGTAGTTTTGTTTGTTAGGTTGTGGCGGGGGGATGGCATCGAAGGCTTTACTAATGTCGAGTGTGGCTAATAGTGATCTGTGTGGTGGTCTAGCTGAGTTGATGCCGTCGAAAGCTCTTTGTGTAAGGTCTGTGAGAAGAGTGTTTGTGGAGTGCAGTGGCCTAAAGCCATGTTGTGTTGGAGCTAGTGGTAGGTCAGGTGTAATTAGTTGTAATACTAGGCGTTCCATGACTTTGGAGGGGGAGCAAAGGAGTGTGATGGGGCGGTGCGAGGAGGGTAGCGTGGGTCCTTTGTTGGGTTTGGGGAATGTGATGATGATACCATGCTTCCAAATGTCTGGTATTGTGTTGTGTGAATAGCTGTAGTTTGATATGTTAGTGAGTGCTTGTATGCCTTGTGGTCCCAGGTGTCTGAGGTGTATGTTGCTTATGTTGTCTAGGCCACAGGCGGGTGAGTGCTTGAGATTGTTGATGATATGCTTTGTCTGGTGATTGGTGAATGGTGTATAGTCAGGGTCTGTGGGGAATTGTCTCTTACGTCGGATGACACATCGGTCGTCTTTGTGAGGTTTTAGGTGGCTGACATGTGAAAAGTGATTGATGAGAGTGTTTGCTTGTTGTTTACATGAAGGAGTAGAGTCTGTTGTTGTGATTGCAGCATGTGATTGTGTTGTGTTGCTGTTGGAAAGTGTGATGCGGTTTAGTGTTTTTGTAGAGTTTTTGGGGGTTTGTTTTGTGATCAAGTGTTTGTAGGAAGTTATTCCAATTTAGTTTTTGTTGTTCTTGTATTTGTTCTCCGAGGTTGTATAACAGGTTGCCGCTGTCCATGAGACAACTGAGTTCTGTTGAATGCTTCAAGAGACAACTTAAGACTTTTCTCTTTGAGAGAAGCTATGATCTTGAGAGAGGTGTCATGACAGATGGCTATAGAGTTTAGGCTATTTTGCCACTGCTAGTGATTGTTAAATGTGTGTTGTATATAAGCCTTCTTTTGATGCATTGATTTTGTTATTTTTTCTTTCTCGCTCCGAGCGCTAGTGAATTCTTCGGAAAAATTGGCGCTTAGGAGAAATAAGTAACATGCTTATTATTATTATTATACAAAACTAACCTCCACCTAACACCTAGTATATGTCCCTAGTACCCAGTACATGGGATATAAAGCTAACCCTTTCCAAATATCTAGTACCGTACTGTATATGTCCCTCACTCAGTTGTACACCTTTCACCCTCACTACCGTTCGTGAGTCCTCGTACATCTTCATTATCACATGCACCAGCCACTGCTCAACGCCAAGTTTTCTCCTAGCCTACTGCACAACTTCTCTGGCCACCTTATCAAAGGCCTTCTCCCGGTCTGCAAACACAACATCAGATCCCTATCTTTTAAGTACATACAGTACATACAATATCTTTCCCTTATCATACCTTCTAAGACTCTCTCACAGACCTTCATGACTTAGTCAAGCATTTTCAGGACCCTTATAGCAGTTCCCAGGGGAGCCCAACTCTGAAATCACCAGATTGTGCCTCCAGAACCATAACAAAAAAAGAGGAAAGGGCTTCATTAACACAGAGCCCTGGTGGACTCCGACGCGAACTGAAAACTCATCACTCAGTACCTGTACATCTTTCACCCTCACTGCCATTTGTGAGTCCTCATACATCTTCATTATCACACAAATACCTTCATGACTTGGATTGTGCTGTGTCCTAGCATGAAACCAAACTGCATATTGTCAATATCATACCTTCAAAGACTTTCTCACAGACCTTCATGACTTGATCAAGTATTTTCAGGCCCCTATAATTTTCCCTATCCAATGACACCCCTTTGCTCGTATACAGTATATAATGTACTTTTGTGCCATTCATCAGAGATTACTTCCTCTCTGATGATGAAGTTAATTATACTCCTTTCTCACCTGAGGCCTTAATCATCTCAGCTAGAATGCCAGAGCATCCTGCAGCTTTTCTGTCCTTCATTAAGTTATTGCACTGCTTACAAAAGCTGGCACAATCACAGGGAGGGGGGAGTATTGGCTTTTCGTTGCTAAGCTGCTCTATTCCATTCAAATTCCATGTTGAATAATCTTTCGTAGTGTACGGTATTTTCCAAGAATCTATAATTTCTTTGTCAGCGGAAACAATTGTTCAAGTATATATTTTCCCTGTGAAACCAATTTAACTTCATAATGACAATTATATATATAAAGAAAAAACAATATATTTTACATCATTTATTGCATATCTTACATATTTAACGCCTTAAGAGCGGGTGGGTCGGTAACTTCTACCCGCCAAGCGGGTGGTTTTACCCTAAATGGGGTTGTTTCCGTGTTCTGTTTCATGCATAAACAAGACTCAGAGTGTAATACAAGTATCTATCCCTGAAAGGGCATAAACAGAGCTTTCGAATGACACACAAACCATCCTTCTACGACCACTGGTTCTCTTGCAACGATCGTGCAACACGAGTGCAAAACCCTAAAATAAGGTAATTTCCTTACATAATTCCCTGTGTAGCGAGTGAGAGAGGGTGGAGGAGGGTGTAATAAATTTTAGTCGACCCACGGCGGTGGTGGCGAGCGGTCAGGAAGCAATTTCTGCTCCTAGCACCGCTCAGCTCTCTCTCAGAGCACATTACATGCTCAAAATTGCACTCGACATATGTCGAGGCCCGCATATGGGCACGTATTCTTTAACTCGACATATGTCGAGCGCCGATGGTTAAGGGTTAAAAATATATTTATTAAAATAGTTTAACCAGACCACTGAGTTCCCCAAAAAAACTCTTATAGGGCTGGCCTGAAGGATTAGATCAAGATGGACAACCAATCAAGATATGATAGGTAGGGAAGGGCAAGAGGTGAACAAATCTAGGAAGGTGAAGATACGCAGACATTTCTCACCATTTCACCAATTCAGCCGCATCAGAGTTCCTCTTATAGGGTAGGGCCGAAGGGTGAGTCAAGAACTGCTACACTGCAGCACCAATTAAGAAGTGATCAAGGGCGAAGAATGAGAAATCAGGTCTAAGGAAGAAATAAATCATACAGAGATACACACATAATACACCACTGAGGGGAATCGAGTCAGCTTGACCGCACCAGCGACCATAGACACAAATAAAGTCAGGAGCCAATAAACTAGCCAGGCCAGGGTGGCATATGATATAGGCCGTCCGGAAGACAACCGAATTAGACAGAATAAGAATAGAAGGGGAAAAAACATACAAAAAGGGGCATTCAAATTTCAATGGAAATTCACTATGATAACTGTAATATGTGGGAATAACTTTCACCTTCATATTTCCTCATCTCTTAGCATAAACATGATCAATTAGGGTGCCATTTTCAGTTGTTGGTTGTGTTACATGTTGAGAGTATCCACGCTTTCCATTAAATTTGCAATAGAAGAGTTAGTTTGGATGTGTTCACAATGCAACTAATTGAGTATTTGTCTAGTTCATTTAGCAAATTACTTAAATTTACTCTAAAATAATTAAGTCCATATGAAATAGGTCTGTATATAGGGACAGGATTGTCCTATAGAAAAGTATAGCCAACACTGTTCTCTACCCACTAAAAGCTGAACCAGTGGAAGGTATTACCCGTGTTTGCATACCTTCCCTCAATTTCAGTCAGGCTATATTTGGATGATAATTTGAACTCAATTTGACCTATCTCAGAATAGTAGTATGGGAATTTCATTTTTTTCCTTATTGTGAAGGCAATCATTATTCTATAAAAACACTTACCCTAATAATACATGTACCAGGTGTTCTCTATATTTTAAGATTATACTTTTTATATAAAAGGCTTGCATGGCTGCATGATAAATGTTTTTCTTTGATTCACTCTTCTTGACTTTTTCTATATTGCAGGCCTTGCTTTTGTTCCTCCTAATTCCTTTTCTATTATTTCCACTCCTCAAGTGAGGTACTGTAGAGGTGATTCTCTTGGTCCCATCTGTAGAGGTATTGTAAATGGTGGCCAGACACACCCGTGGCAGTCTTTCACACCCAACCCATCTTGTCCTATCTAATTTTATGTTGAACTCTATTGTTCTTGATCCCACTATAGGACTTGGTAGCCTATTCCACACATCTACAACTCTGTTACTAAACGAATAGAGGCAGATCCCTTACACACCCAGTTTCTCTCTGTCGCTCGTTTGCTTGCACATCGGTACAAATGAAGCAGATCCCTTACACATGCAACTAAGATGAACATGGGAATCTGCAGACAAGTGGCCCACAAAAGGCAGATCCCTTTCACATCCAACCCATTTTGCCCATATGTCTATCTGATTTTATCTTGAAATTCTTTATTGTTCTTGATCCCACTATAGCACTAGGTAGCCTATTTCACATATCTACGACTCTGTTACGAGAGAGGCAGATCTATCCCTTACACAGCCAATCTCTCTCTCTCTCTCTCTTATTTGCACACTGGTACAAATGAGGCAGATCCCTTACATATGCTACCAAGATGAAAATGGGAGTCTGCAGAGAGTCGATTGGCCCACACACGGCAGATCCCATTCACACCCAACCCATCTCGTCCTATCAAATTTTATGTTGAAGCTCTATTGTTATTGATCCCACTATAGCACTTGGTAGCCTATTCCACATACTTTCTTACAGTTTCTTACAGTAGATCCTCTGGAAAAAGGCAAACTAGGCCTGTGTATCCAGCTCAGTACCAGTACTTGCACTGCTGCGGTCGTTCACGGTGTTGGCGGCGGCGGTAGCAGACGCAAATTTTTACTATTCTGTATTTTTGTTTTATAATCAAACTTCAAATCTTGTCTTCCCCATGCTTTATCAAGATTACTTTCAAACTCCCTTATTGATTGGGAATCGACTACATACTGGGGCAGTGCGTTCCACTCATTTACCACTCTTATCACAAAATGAGTTCTTTGCCTTCTCAAGCCTATTTCTTTCTTTGTACATTTTCTTAGAGTGTCCTCTCGTTCTTGTTCCCTCCCGCATCAAGAAGATACCTTCACACACATCCTCATCGTACTTTCCTGACACTATCTTAAAAGTCTCTATCATATCCCCTCTCTTTCTCTTATATGCCAGTGTCGGAAGCCCCAGTGTCCTCAACCTCTGCTCATAGCCCGCGGTCTTCAACGTTGGTACCAGCTTGCTAGCTCTCCTCTGCACTTTCTCCACTGCTTCTATATCCTTTACCATATATGGAGCCCACACCTGGTTCGCATATTCCAGGTGCGGCCTAACCAGCGCTGTATAGAGATTCCTGAAGATTTCTTCGTCAAGTGACACAAATGTTCTCCTTATCAGCCCTACAATTCTATTGGCTTTGTTTATCTTTTCCGCTAAATGTTCTGAGAAATTTAACTTATTGTCTATCACTACTCCTATATCCTTTTCTGCATTCACTTCCTCCATCGCTTCATACATACTGTATCCTACCTTGTCTATCTTGCTTGTCCCAATCCGCATGTACTTGCATTTTTTTGGATGAAAAGGCATTAACCAATGCTCAGACCATCCCTTCATGCCCTCCACATCTCCTTGAAGCAAACCCACATCTTCCTTACTCCTCACTCTTCTATACAGCTTAGTGTCATCCGCATACAGGTATACCTCACTTCCATTAGTTATAACTTCAGGTAAGTCGTTGATAAATATAACGAACAGCAGTGGTCCCGACACAGATCCCTGAGGTACCCCACTTGTAATTTCCCTCCACCCGAGCCTATTCCATTCACCAGTACCCTCTGTCTCCGATCTTTCAGGAAGGCTTCTATCCATTTCACACATTTCTCCCCTATATTATAGCTTCTAACTTTCTCTATTAACCTTTTATGTGGGACCTTATCGAAGGCCTTCATAAAATCGCAATATACCACGTCTATTACATGACCGTCTTCTAGAATTTGCATCCAATCATCTACCACCTTAATTAGCTATAGTACCGTCGACCTCCCCGGCATGAATCCGAACTGTCTCCCACTGAAAAGTTGGTTTGACTTCATATGCTCCATTATTCCTTCTCGAATTACCATTTCCATTAGTTTACACACAACACTTGTCAAACTGACTGGTCTATAATTCCCTGGGTCATTTCTCTTTCCCTTCTTAAATATAGCTGTTATGTTCGCCTCTCTCCAGTCCATCGGGATTTGTCCTGTATTAAATGATACCTCAAATAACATTTTCAATGGCTCTACTAATATCTCACCTCTTTCCTTTATGATTCTTGGGTGTATCCCATCCGGTCCCGGTGACTTACTTCTGTTCATTTTTTCTATAGCCCTTCTTATTCTAGCATGGGAAAACTCTATTAGTTTTAGTGCCGATGCCATACAGTATCTATAACTCTTTTACCAAGCGAATAGAGGCAGATTCTTTACACAGCAATCTCTTTCTCTCTCGTTCTTGTTTGTTTTGCACACCGGTACAAATGAGGCAGATCCCTCACACATGCAACTAAGATGAAAAGGGGAGTCTGCAGAGAGCCAAGTGGCCCATATAAGGCAGATCCCTTTCACACCCAACCCATCTCATAAACGTTACCTGTTATTTACACTACTTACTATACACCAATGTTATTATATACCTGCAACCAAAATACAATTGTAAGAAATAGGAACATAGGAAAATGGGAGTCTGTAGAGAGCCAATTGGCTCACACAAGACAGATCCTTTTCACACCCAACCCATCTCATAACAACTCTCTCTCATTTATCTCTGTCTTCCTTACATTTATGACATCCTAGTCTCTCTCTCTCTCTCTCTCTCTCACAAATGAGAACATAAGAAAACCGGAGTCTGCAGAGAGCCGATTGGCCCACACATGTCAGATCCCTTTCACACCCAACCCATCCCGCGCTCTCTCTCTCTCTCATATTTATCGCTATCTTCCTTACGTTTATGACATCCTATTCTCTCTTGCCATACTCTCTCACCCTCACAAATGAGAACATAAACAAAATAAGAAAACGGGAGTCTGCAGAGCCGATTGACCTACATATGGCAGATCCCTTTCACACCCAACCTGTCTCGTTCTATCTAATTTCAAGTTGAAGCTCTATTGTTCTTGATCCGATTATAGCACTCGGTAGCCTATTCCACATATCTACAACTCTGTTACTAAATGAATAGAGGCAGATCCCTTATACAGGCAATCTCTCCCTCTCTCGTTCTTATTTGTTTGCACAATCTGTTCCTGTTGTAGTTTCTCCATGCCCGATAAGTTAAATGATCTTTTGATATCTATGACACAACTTTTGTATCCAACACAATACCCTGCTTGCAAAACCCCTCGAACCCCGGACAACGTTGCTTGCAACTTTAATTTATTATTATTATTATTAGTATCATTCTTATTATTATTATTGTTTATTTTTAATTTGGGGGTGGGTATAAACTTTCGTATCACATCTTTCAAATTACAATTCTTTGGATCACAGTGTTTGTATCAGTTTGCATATCACAACTTTGTACCAAGAATGTTTGTATCACAACTTTCGTATTGCGGTTTTGTCCTGTATCAATTTACAACTTAGCTTTGTCAGTTTCTCTTTCCGCAGAGATAGGCCATTGTCTGTAAAAAACTTGTAACTAACCCTATGTTGATAACGAAAACAAAAATCAAATAAACACGATACCTTGTTACACATTAACAGTTTTCAATTTCGTATTGCAGTTTTGTATCAAATGGTTTCTTTTCTTTTCTTTGTTTATGTTATAAGTTAAGACATCGCTTCTTTGGATGACATTAGTTAAGACACAACCTCTTTGGGGATGTCGGGTTGTCATAACATAGCTCGTTGTCTGGGAAAACTTGTAACCAACCCTGTATTGATAACAGAAAAGATCAAATACCAGATCATCTTGTTACACTTTAACAGTTTTCACTTCTTGTTGGTTTGAGTGTGTGACGCATGTCCAGTGTGAGCATGCTGTATAGAACGCCTAGTCATGCCCCACTCTCGCTAGGATCGTCAGGGCAGGAACTTTGGCTGTAGTCTATGTAGAGTTTCCTAACTTAGTTCATGTGAGCCGTTGTACTATAAGTATTATGAATATGTATTTTGTTTTCATCTGAGTCAACGAGTTCTATTTTATATCATTAGTTATAAGTATTGTGTGTAAAACTTATTTGTAATGATGGGAGGAGAAACAGCCACAGTTGGGGGGTCAGTGGGTGCGCCAGGCGGGAGGTGGGCCTAACTCACTAGCACTCCCCCCCCCCCCTCAGTGCTAGGGGAGCCTTTGTCTATCCCAGAGGAGAGAGAGAAATTACGTAATGGTTGTCAGTGGGCGGTCCTTAGTAGTTCACGTTGGGCTCACTAGAGGGCCGGGTATAAAAAGGGAAGTCTAGCCATTTTTTCATCAGAACTCATTAGGCAGAGCGACTTCTCATTTCCCTTGCTAACTATATACAGTATATTCTTCTGACTGATGTGAACTTTCTCTACTACCTTACATTCTTATCTCCTCTTTTCCCTGCCTGTTTAACTTCCATGGTCCCGTTGTTGCAGAGCTAGTCAGCCAACGTATTATCGCTTGAGTTCTCACGAGATACTTGCCTAATAGATAGCCTATTTTGGAAGGGTTAACTTAGAATAGGATTGATTTATGTTTGTTGCACTTGTATATGCATTTCCCTGTGTGTTATTATTATTATTCCTGTTTTCTGCTAGTCTTGGTAATGCTAGACTGGGGTAAGGCTTTTCTGTGTTACGAGTTGTTGTTTGATGCAGTGGTTAAGCGATAAACCTGCATACTCGTTTCGGTTCAGTGAAGCCTAGGTTGTCTTCGCGGCTGACTGTGTTGAGTTAATAATTTACAGTGCGTGAGGGCAAGAGCCTAACCACCCTGTATTTTATTAACAGTTTGTTTTTACTTTGTCAAGGAGCCGGGAGAAAACCAGATACAAGGGATCTGGATTTCTCAAAGTGCACTTGTTAGTTTTAACGTAATACTTTAACCAGTTGTGAGGACTTCGCTAGGCTACGAGCCGTTTTTGCTCAGTCACTGCTACCTTTTGCCCACAGTACCCCAGCTAGACTTTACTCGATTAGTAGATACAGAATAGTATTGAAGCTTTCCTTTTGTATGATATTGTTTATGCACTATTGATTTCATGTGTTGCAAGCTTGGCTACTTTAGTGATTGGTGGCCCACGAGCACAATCTGAGTAGGCTATTGCCGTTGCATTTGCGGAGTACTTCTTTTTAATGTTTGCCATTTACTATTGCATATTCTTTTAATTATTCTTATGCCAATTTAAACCTTTAATAGTATTTAATTGCCAGTGTTTTTGCTTATTGAATTACTGTTCAAAATCCGATACATACTTCTTACGAGCATCCGAGAAGCATCTAACTTTTTTCAGAAGATTCCTTGCTCGATGCTTAAGGACTATTAATTAACGTAACGTAATAGTGCCGATCCGAAGTAGAGGGTGGAGGACTTCTTAAGTTCTTAGTCAAGGGTGGATTACTTCGGCTTCGGCCAACACTATTCTTTGGTGTTGTTGTTTTTTACTTCATTGTTTGATTGTTGACCAGACTAGATAATTCCTGTCTCTTTATTAGTCTGTTGTTGAACACTAGTACCGAGTTCTTGTATACCTCGTTATAGCAGATTGAGCTCTGGAGGGTATTGGTGTTTTTTGTTCGGCTGGCAGTACTCAGGGGTTGGGATCGTGTGTTTCCGTTGTGGCAGCGAGCCGTATTCGAGTCCTGATTGAGAGCCCTTGTGTACCCGAGTGCCAGTTTGTAACAAGTGAGCAGTGGATTCCCGAGATCTTGTGGATTTGAGAGTGTATAAGGGGTATGTATATATTTTGTCATTCTTGATACGATTATTTTGATGCACTTGTATGTATAGTTGCTCACATAAGTTCTGTTTCTCTCCTTGATGTTTTACATAGAAAGATAATGCGTATTATTGAAATACGAATGCCGCTTCTTATGCAGTTGTTAACTCGTCTGTTTAGTCAACTCACAATTAAAAGAAACCACACTCGCAATTCATTCATACTAATTTGTCTTTCATATGTAAGATCTCGACGCGGAACATACCTTTTGTGAGCAATAAATATTTGTTTTACCATACAATCTTACAATGAACAGAGAAAGTTAAATTAGGCTGAGGGTAATAGTGATACCAGTCCCTTGGTCGGTCAAGGCCGGTTTATGATCTCAAGTGTTCACGGTCTAAAACGCAAGATGTACAAAGGAGTACAAAGGAAATCAAGCAACAACAGATCTAGTGACCCTTCTAGGTTGCTTGTCCTCCAAAACACTGAGGATCAAGTGTCCAAACAGTGGTTTAGAGTGGGTAAGGGAACATTGGAAAGGGAATTACTGGTCTGGAACTAATGTCCGTGGCAGGAATTAGGAAGTTAGTAGAGGACAGATGGGTTAGTAACTGAGGGGGGGATAAAATAAAGTTATTTATTTACAAACGCAGTCAGTCGCGGGTTTGATGCGAGATATTTGTCTAGGCGGAGTTTAAATGAATCAACGGTGATACAGTCTATAACGTTTCGGGGAAGCCCATTCCACAAGTTGACAACTCGATTGAAGAAGAAATTCTTAGATTCGTGCGAGTTAAATTATTTACCAATCATTTTGCAACCGTTTCCCCACGTGTAATTAGATTGGTCGATAGTGAAGTACTTACTACAGTTCATATTGTCGATGCCTTTGATGATTTTGAACACTTGAATTAAGTCACCTCTTAATCTGCGCTGGGTTAAAGGAAATAGATTTAATTCTCTAAGACGCTCTTCGTATGGTTTGTTCTTTAGGCTAGGTATCATTTTGGTAAGTCTACGTTGAACTCGTTCTAGCTTGTTTATATCTTTTTGGTAATAAGGGCACCAGGATTGAACGCAGTATTCCAGAAGAGGGCGGACTAAGGAATTGTAAAGGGTTAGGATAACTTCTTTGGATTTATGCTCAAATGACCTGCCTATAAAGCCAATTGTTTTGTTTGCCTTCTTAACAACTTCTGAACATTGTTGACTCGGTTTTAGGTTACTCGATATTGTTACTCCCAGATCGGTTTCTCTGTTAACATTCTTAAGCTGATGTCATATACGTTAAGACACAACTTCTTTGAATGTCGTTAGTTAAAATATATTGTTTTCTTAATGTTTTAAATACGGTACATACATGTCTTCTTTAGACGTCAAAGGTTAGGACTTGGCTGTCTTTGGACGTCATAAGTTAAGACATGACTTCTTGATGTCGCAAGTAAAGACATGTCTTCTTTTTTATGTCAAAAGCTAGGACAGTGTGTCTTTGGATGTTATAAGTTAAGACGTGTTTTCTTTGGACGTCACAAGCTTGGACATAGCTGGTTTGGATGTCATAAGTTAGGGAATGTTTTGTTTTCTGGATGTCATAAGTTAAAACATAGCTTCTTGATGTCATAAGTTAAGACATGTCTTCTTGGATGTCAATGGTTTGGACACAGTCAAATCAATGATGGGGTGGAGAGAGGAGGGAAGGCTATTATGAGGTGGTGATGTGTGCGTGTGTGTGGGGGGGGGGGGGGGGGATGAGAGGGAAGACGTTATGAGGTTGGTGCAGTGTGGCGGAAGAGGAGGGTGGAACGTTCTCGACGCCCATGATGACTTGTGAAGGGACGTTATGAGGTGGGTTGTTTTGGGGGTGGAGATAGGTAGGAATGCGTAGGAATTGATTAAGCGTCGGCTATCGTTCTGATGGCCGATGGTTCGATCCCCACTGAGAGACTAGAAACATTTAGTGGCTCACGTGTATTTGTGATATATTCTCAATATTTGTAACTCTCATGCTTTGTGGGTTAGAATTAAATTAAATCAATTTCAACCCGAGTTGCGTCGGGACACTCAAAAATCCGTGTATGGTATTCTGGAAATATGGATCCTACAATTAGGTTTGAATTGAAATATATTCGCCTAGTGTGTTTCCCTTCTCCCTAACATAAATAGGATAGAAGGCTGAGTGTCTTTTAGACTGCCGTGGTGTAATTGATTAAGCGTCGGCTATCGTTCTGATGGTCGATGGTTCGATCCCCACTGAGAGACTAGAAACATTTAGTGGCTCACGTGTATTTGTGATATATTCTCAATATTTGTAACTCTCATGCTTTGTGGGTTAGAATTAAATGAAATCAATTTCAACCCGAGTTGCGTCGGGACACTCAAAAATCCGTGTATGGCATTCTGGAAATATGGATCCTACAACTAGGTTTGAATTGAAATATATTCGCCTAGTGGGTTTCCCTTCTCCCTAACATAAATAGGATAGAAGGCTGAGTGTCTTTTAGACTGCTGTGGTGTAATTGATTAAGCGTCGGCTATCGTTCTGATGGTCGATGGTTCGATCCCCACTGAGAGACTAGAAACATTTAGTGGCTCACGTGTATTTGTGATATATTCTCAATATTTGTAACTCTCATGCTTTGTGGGTTAGAATTAAATTAAATCAATTTCAACCCGAGTTGCGTCGGGACACTCAAAAATCCGTGTATGGTATTCTGGAAATATGGATCCTACAACTAGGTTTGAATTGAAATATATTCGCCTAGTGGGTTTCCCTTCTCCCTAACATAAATAGGATAGAAGGCTGAGTGTCTTTTAGACTGCCGTGGTGTAATTGATTAAGCGTCGGCTATCGTTCTGATGGTCGATGGTTCGATCCCCACTGAGAGACTAGAAACATTTAGTGGCTCACGTGTATTTGTGATATATTCTCAATATTTGTAACTCTCATGCTTTGTGGGTTAGAATTAAATTAAATCAATTTCAACCCGAGTTGCGTCGGGACACTTAAAAATCCGTGTATGGTATTCTGGAAATATGGATCCTACAACTAGGTTTGAATTGAAATATATTCGCCTAGTGGGTTTTTTTCTCCCTAACATAAATAGGATAGAAGGCTGAGTGTCTTTTAGACTGCCGTGGTGTAATTGATTAAGCGTCGGCTATCGTTCTGATGGTCGATGGTTCGATCCCCACTGAGAGACTAGAAACATTTAGTGGCTCACGTGTATTTGTGATATATTCTCAATATTTGTAACTCTCATGCTTTGTGGGTTAGAATTAAATGAAATCAATTTCAACCCGAGTTGCGTCGGGACACTCAAAATCTGTGTATGGTATTCTGGAAATATGGATCCTACAACTAGGTTTGAATTGAAATATATTCGCCTAGTGGGTTTCCCTTCTCCCTAACATAAATAGGATAGAAGGCTGAGTGTCTTTTAGACTGCCGTGGTGTAATTGATTAAGCGTCGGCTATCGTTCTGATGGTTGATGGTTCGATCCCCACTGAGAGACTAGAAACATTTAGTGGCTCACATGTGTTTGTGATATATTCTCAATATTTGTAACTCTCATGCTTTGTGGGTTAGAATTAAATGAAATCAATTTCAACCCGAGTTGCGTCGGGACACTCACAAATCCGTGAATGGTATTCTGGAAATATGGATCCTACAACTAGGTTTGAATTGAAATATATTCGCCTAGTGGGTTTCCCTTCTCCCTAACATAAATAGGATAGAAGGCTGAGTGTCTTTTAGACTGCCGTGGTGTAATTGATTAAGCGTCGGCTATCGTTCTGATGGTCGATGGTTCGATCCCCACTGAGAGACTAGAAACATTTAGTGGCTCACGTGTATTTGAGATATATTCTCAATATTTGTAACTCTCATGCTTTGTGGGTTAGAATTAAATTAAATCAATTTCAACCCGAGTTGCGTCGGGACACTCAAAAATCCGTGTATGGTATTCTGGAAATATGGATCCTACAACTAGGTTTGAATTGAAATATATTCGCCTAGTGGGTTTCCCTTCTCCCTAACATAAATAGGATAGAAGGCTGAGTGTCTTTTAGACTGCCGTGGTGTAATTGATTAAGCGTCGGCTATCGTTCTGATGGTCGATGGTTCGAGCCCCACTGAGAGACTAGAAACATTTAGTGGCTCACGTGTATTTGTGATATATTCTCAATATATATATATATATATATATATATATATATATGTATGTATAATGGGTACATACAGTACACTATGTATTATGTGTGTAAATACAAATATATACTGTATATAATGTTTTTTTCTTCCTGAAAGGTTATTTTGTTTTTATGGGAAGTATGTATATATGCATTTTACTCTCCCTCTCCACTCATACTAATGTAAAATATTATTTTAGCCATATCTATTGTGTTAAATTATTGATTATGCATATTTATATACTGCATATTCAACAGCTGAGCTCTGGAACTCTCTCCCTGAATCCATCTTCCCCTCATCCTATGACTTAAATTGTTTCAAACTCCGTGTGTCCAGACATTTTGGCTAACACGTTCCTTGATTTTGGCCCTGTCACTCTTTTTAAGTCTGGGGGAGGTATTCGGCACAGGCGATTTTGTCTTTTGTCTCCCTCATCCCCATAGAACAAATAATATATACCAAAATAAAATAAAATTAATAGATGTTACTCGCTTATAAGAAAACAAAAATATAGTTGTACTACCTGTATACTGTATATACATGGAACATTCACAAGATTGGGATAGCAAAGTAATCATAATGTTAATAATGATAATATAAGATGTGCTCTAACATACATTCACACAAAGTGAAAGTTGGAAACAAAGCCTGAGGGTAATAACGGTATGCTTACCTGTCCCTTCTGGTCAGTTAAAAGGGTGGTCGCATATACTGTATAGGCCTACGTCATTTGTAAAAGCTATTATGAAAAGTGAACACCTAGGTTAAGAGACTCCGATCATAAGTTAACACCTTACGAGCGGCCTATGCGGTTTATTTATGTGTACCGCCCAGCGGGGTGTTTTTAGCCAAAATAGGGTTGTTTACGTGATCATTTTCATGCCTAAATAAGACCCAGAACGTAAAACAAGTACCTATCCCTGAAAGGGCATAAACAGAGCTTTCGAATGACACCATAACGATCCTTGTATGATGGATAGTTTTCTTGCAATAACCGTGCAACGCGAGTGCAAAAAGCAGGTAATTCGGTACTTTCAGTACATAATTGAGTATGTAGCGAGTGAGAGAGGGAGGAGGGAGCTGAGATTTGTGTCAGTAGGTTCGCCGCGGTGGTCTGGAGCAGTCATACGCTCGCTAGTCTCCTGCCACCACTTGTCTCTCTCTCTCAGCCACATTACGTGCTGAAATTGCCACTCGAGTTATGTCGAGCGCCGCCACATAGTCCAGCTTTATTTAACTCGACTTATGTTGCTCGCCGCTAAATAAGGGTTAAAATATGACGTTTTTCTGGATGTCATAAGCCAACACATGGGTTCTTGATGTAATACAATCACATGCTTTGGTCCATATTATAAGATAATTTAAGTTAGAGTTAAGCTACAAACTGTTCCTGTGATATATTAACAAGTTTGTAATAATACAAATAATAATAATAATAATAATTAAAGTTGCAAGCAACGTTGTCCGGGGTTCGACGGTTTTGCAAGCAGGGTATTGTGTTGGATACAAATGCTGTGTCACAGATATCAAAAGATAATTTAATTTATCGGGCATCGAGAAACTACAGAAGGAGCAGATTGTGCAAACAAACAAGAGCGAGAGAGGGAGAGATTGGCTGTAAAAGGGATCTGCCTCTATCCGTTTAGTAACAGAGGAGTAGATATGTGGAATAGGCTACCGAGTGCTATAATGGGATCAAGAACAATAGAACTTCAACTTGAAATTAGATAGAACGAGATGGGTTGGGTGTGAAAGGGATCTGCCATGTGTAGCTCAATCGTCTCGGGAGACTCCCGTTTTCTTATTTTTTTTATTTTCTCATTTGTGAAGGAGAGAGAGGGAGTATGGCGAGAGAATAGGATGTCATAAACGTAAGGAAGATAGCGATAAATATGAGAGAGAGAGAGTGTGGGATGGGTTGGGTGTGAAAGGGATCTGACATGTGTGGGCCAATCGGCTCTCTGCAGACTCCGGTTTTCTTATGTTCTCATTTGTGAGAGAGAGAGAGAGAGAGAGAGAGAGAGAGACTAGGATGTCATAAATGTAAGGAAGACTGGGATGTAATGGGATCTAGATACATTACATGAATGGTCAGTAAATTGGCAGATAAAAGTTTAACATTGACAAATGCAAGGTATTAAAGATAGGGAAGATGCATACAAATGTTATATATAAACTAGCTAATATGGAATTAGAAAACTCAGACTGTGAGAAAGATCTAGGTGTGTTTGTTAGCAATGATTTGAAGCCTAGAAAACAATGTATAAGCGTTCGTAACAAGGCAAACAGGTTTCTCGGGTTTATATCTAGGAGTGTGAGTAACAGAACTGCTGATGTTATCTTAAAACTTTACTTGTCATTAGTGAGACCCCTTATGGATTATGCTGTTAAATTTTGGTGTCCTTATTACAGAATGGACATAGATTCATTGGAGAGAGTACAGCGTAGAATGACAAAAATTATCCATAATATTAGAAATTTTCCGTATGAAGAAAGGTTGAAGAAATTAGGCTTACATTCGTTAGAGAGACGCAGAGTTAGAGGGGATATGATAGAGGTATTCAAGTGGGTTAGTGGGATTAATAAAGGGGACATGAAAAATGTACTAAAGCTCAGTAATAGCGAAAGAACTCGTACAAATGGTTTCAAATTAGATAAATTTTGTTTCAGAAAAGATATAGGCAAATATTGGTTTGGTAACAGAGTTGTAGAGGGGTGGAATAGGCTACCAAGTGATATGGTGGGATCAAGAACGATAGGGAGCTTTAAGATAAAATTAGATAGGCATATGGACGAGATGGGTTGGGTGTGAGGGGGATCTACCAGGTGTGGGCCAATCGGCGTTCGGCGGACCCCCGTAATCTTGTGATGGTCCCTGACCGTTTTGGTGGGGCCAGTGCTCAAGGTATTAGTGGGTTGGGCCTGTAGTTGGGCCTTGTAATTGGGGTTAGGTGTGACAGGGATCTGCCTTGTGTGGGCCGATCGGCTTTTTGCAGACTCCCATTTTCTTATGTTCTTATGTAAGACAGAGATAAATGAGTTTTTATGAGATGGGTTGTGTGTGAAAAGGATCTGTCTTGTGTGGGCCAATTGGCTCTCTACAGACTCCCATTTTCTTATGTTCCTATTTCTTACAATTGTGTTTTGGTTGCAGGTATATGATAACATGGGTGTATAGTAAGTAGTGTAAATAACAGGTAACGTTTATGAGATGGGTTGAGTGTGAAAGGGACCTGCCTTTTGTGGGCCACTTGGCTCTCTGCAGACTCCCATTTTCATCTTGGTTGCATGTGTAAGGGATCTGCCTCATTTGTACCGGTGTGCAAACAAACAAGAGCGAGAGAGAAAGAGATTGGCTGTGTAAGGGATCTGCCTCTATTCGCTTGGCAAAAGAGTTGTAGATATGTGGAATAGGCTACCAAGTGCTACAGTGGGATCAATAACAATAGAGCTTCAACATAAAATTTGATAAGACGAGATAAATTGGGTGTGAAAGGGATCTGCCGTGTGTGGGCCAATCGGCTCTCTGCAGACTCCCATTTTCATCTTGGTAGCATGTGTAAGGATCTGCCTCCTTTGTACCAGTGTGCAAATAAGAGAGAGAGATTGGCTGTGCAAGGGATCTGCCTCTCTCGAAACAGAGTCAGTCGTAGATATGTGAAATAGGCTACCTAGTGCTATAGTGGGATCAGGAACAATAGAGAATTTCAAGATAAAATCAGATCGTCATATAGACGAAATGGGTTGGATGTGAAAGGGATCTACTTTTTGTGAGCCACTTGTATCTCTGCAGATTCCCATGTTCATCTTGTAAGGGATCTGCCTCATTTGTATCGGTGTGCAAACAAACGAGCGACAGAGGGAGACTGGGTGTGTAAGGGATCTGCCTCTATTCGTTTAGTAACAGAGTTGTAGATATGTGGAGTAGGCTACCAAGTCCTATAGCCAATCGGCTCTCTGCAGACTCCTGTTTACTTATGTTCTCATTTGTGTGAGAGAGAGCGAGGCTCCCTATTTCCTGTTCTCATGCACTAGTACAGTATGTCGTAATCGTAAGGAAGACAGCGATAAATAAGAGAGAAAGATAACTAATGCGTAGCCTATAGCAACACTCAAACAAGCACACACATAGCTACACAAGACCATCACACAAGCACACACACACCTATCTAGCGACGAACTGTCCTGTTTACATATCATACACACTCCCCAAATACCCATTCCATCACTTCGTATGCACGATATTATTTCCGTCTTTTTACTGTGAATGGATTAAGTTAATGGTGTTCACTCTTGACATATGTGTCCTGCTACTTCTGTATGCATACATAATAGCATGAAAGTGATCAATACGCTCATATGAAGCTATGTATCTCGTATATCGGGGTTATCTTCCCTTCCATCGGTATACCTCTTATACCTCCCTCCCTCCTCCCTATCCCATATGTGTAAACATTATATTTTAGCTTTCCGAAGGTAAATACGTACTTCAGATGAATATCTAGCCTTGTATTTAAATCATGAATCCAGTTTAATGTCATGATTTAATAGAAACATGTGTAAGGGTTACATGTATACACAGGATAAGATAAGCAAATACAAACCTCAGAGCATAATCATTGGCGATGAGACGGTGGTTGTAGCTAGTGTTGCCAGTTGTAGCAGTACATATTACCGCTAGATGTAGAGCTATTTACTTCAATTTAGCAGCCATTTTTTCATATCTAGAGAGATTTACTAGGGATAATTTTAAAATTTCAGACATTCTAGTCATATTACATTGTAAAATTTGCAAAACAAACAAACCAAAACTCTTTAGAAATTGCAGCATTATTCTAACATTGTTTGGCTCTGTAGCCACATGCTAGCGACTTTTGAGAAAGGATTCTAGCGGATTTGTGGTAACACTTAGGAGGGTTAAAATACGAGTCACACGGGCAATTGCCAAAACTTTAAAGGTACATATCATTGTTATTAAACTAAGCATTTGGGAAAGGGAGGAATTGTTAAAAACCTTAGCCAATACTCTGTTATTCACCAAAAATAAATTTGAAATTATCATTATTATTTGGTAGGGTAGGTATGTATAGGTAGGTTGGCTAAATAATTGGTGGAATTCGTAGGGACTCGAACTGTTTTGAAAGAGTTAAATAAATAAAAAAATAATAGATCTGAATAATAAAGTGATTATTTTATTAAGCAAAACTGGGGGATGCGTGGAAGCCTATAGACTGTAGACGGTAAACTTTGTATGGGTAGCGAATGCGGTTTTAATGTCATTTATTATGTTCCTTCCAACAACCAACCATACTCCTAAAATCGATTAATGAAATTTACAAACACATGTGGCAGTCCGTGGACTCGAACCCAGGATGCTCACACCGAAAATCAACACCTTATACAACGCACCACGAAGACAGTTAAAGGTTGGTGGACACTGCCTATGATTTATTATGCAACTTCGAATCCTGCATATCAATCTAAGCATGTACACACATCCCAACTGCAACTCACGTAGGCTATGCATATGTGAATGGAAAGAGCAATTAATGTCTATTAAGAATAGACAGTTTTCAATGCTTGCGGCCAAACTATTCCACCCATTTATATTCTTTTGGTATCAAAACGTTCGGAATCGCGAGCTCCCAACTACGCAAACATGGCTTTGATCATCGGCGCAGTTTTCAAGATGTGGAATTTTAACCCGTTGAGCCCCGGCTAGTTATAATATTTTGTTCACCCCAGTCCCAAGCCATTTTCACTTATTTTTTTTGTTTGCTAAAATGGAAGACAAGGATGAGAAATGAAAAAAAAAAAAAAAAAAAAAATCACCTCTGACATGTTTTTTTGGGGGGGGGGCCCGTGGGGGGGTGGGGGGGGGGAGGTTCAAAAAAATTTGTTGAGCCAAAATGGAACAGAATGGTGAGAAATGAACACACAAATAAAAAAAAACTCATTTCGGTCATTTGGGGGGCGGGGGGGGGGGGGGGGTTGTCAATAGTTCGTCTCCCCCGCATGACCACCCGCCCGGGAGCACTAGGGTAAAAAACTGAGTATGGCATTGTACGGCATACATCCTAAGGAGTATCTCACATAAATCTCAAGCCTCTAGCTCCCATACGACCGGAGTAATGAAGGTTCAAAGTGGCGGTAAAATAGGGGTGTAAACTATCCCCACTAAGACCACCACCACCAGCCGCGCGGCTGTCTCGGCCCGCTCACACCTACTGGCCCGGCTCCCCCACACACTACGGTACCGCCCCCCCTATTCTCCGTCCATTTCCTACCTTACGAGCCACGTAAGTGTTTTTTATATGTCGGACGCACGTGATGCGTCGCTGGGAGTTGGTGATCAAAGACTGCCGACGCAACACGTGCGACGATGGGTCTCAACGGGTTAAGTAGAATTCGAGGTTTTTTCAAGCTTGCCGGAAAAAAAACACATGCAAAAGCAAAACCTTCTCTATAACATTTGCGGAGAATTAGTAGTGGAGTCCGTAGGCCAAAGGACAGTCGTTTCCTATGAGTGGGAGAGACGGTATTTAGGCGTCAAGTTTTTCGGAAAATCTGGTGCCACGAACATGTTTGGCCGCCATGCCGGATGTTTAGCATATCAAAAGTTGCCCAATACAAAAACGCACCTCTGTGAAATTTGATCCCGATCCAAAAAGCGGTTCTGGAGTTATTGCGTCGAAACCGGCGTGTAAGAAGATTTTTGGATGAAAAACCGGGTTTAATGATTACAATAGGGGTTCCCGTAAGGGTCGAACCCCTAATAATACTAATAATAATAATTAAAGTTGCAAGCAACGTTGTGCGGGGTTCGAGCGGGGTTGCACGCAGGGTATTGTGTTGGATACAAGGGCTGTGCCACATATATCAAAATATCATGTATCTCATCGGGCATGGAGAAAGTACAGAAGGAATATAGTGTAGCCATTTTGGCTATGGCCACTTAGACCATTAAGGAGTGTGACCATTTTGGTTAATCTATTAATCCTGTACGAGTTGTTGTTGTTGTTGTTGTTCCCTAAGCTGCCTGGCCGAACAGCCCCGAGTCCCTGAGGAAGGCCCTGGCCACGATCGGGCTTTCCCACAGAGCTCTCATTGCGTGCAGATTGTGTTGTTGGCGTAAGTGGTTGTGTGAAATGCAGTCTTCTATTATGTGTTTAATGGTATGGGCGTGCGTTGTTTTACATGCCCGGGCAAGGCATCGACAACGGAGTCAATCCAGTCTCTTCTGATAGATCAGGAGAGCTGGATGGTGTCCGCATCTCAGCTCTGGCCAGGTGGACTCTGTCCTCGCGAGGAAGGGAGGAATTGGAAGGATGGATTTTCGGGGAGCGTCGTTGCATTTGCAGCTGCGTGTTGTCTGGTGAGGTGAGTGGAGGTGGTTATGGATCGGCGAGAGATATGCGCTATGGTATGCGTTGCTTCTGGTAAGGTGGTTTGGGATGGGAGACGTAGAGGAACAGTCCTTGTGTGGATACCGTGTGGCTGGGTGTTGTTTTTGACACTTTCTTGGTGTGTCTGTTGGGTGTTAGTGTTGCCATGTAGTTTAGTGGGTGGTTCTTGGTTCGTGGAGGCTACTGCCAGGAATCGAGTGTGCTCTCATGATGAACTGATCTTATGTATTGTTTAATATATTGTGGGTGGTTAATTTGTCTTGTGTTGTGTCCAAATTTTGTTTTGTGGAGCAAGTGACCTGAGGGCGTTAAGTCTGGCGTGTCATTCTTTTTAATGTTTTGTGGTGTGCTGTTTTTGAATGTAAATGAGTATCATATGTTACTCCTAGGATGTTTGTCGTTGTGTCGTGTGGATGTGTTAGGGGTGTGTTTGTTCTATGGTGAGTTGAGGGATGTATTTGTGTTCTCCTGTCCCGATTGTGAGCAGGATTGCGGTGGATGGCTGGGCTGGGGTAGATTAAGTCTGTTTGTAGCTAGTGGCATCCAAGCCATGTAGTTGTGTTGAGATAGGGTTGAAGGAGATCTGTTGCATCTTTTTTGGGTCATGGTGTCTGCATGTGAGTGTTATGTCATCCTATGCATAGGAGGATCAGTTTATTTGGGGCGTATGGGGTTTAGTTATATCGTGCCACTGTACAGATTGAAGAGTCGGGGGCGAGATAGGACGGATCCTTGTGGGACTCCGGGTGGAAAGGTTCTGATTTTAAGGATGAAGGGGACCGGCAAAAGAGATACGTGTGCACATCTGCATGCTAGGAAGTTGGCCAGGCCACCTTTTTGTGTTGTTGTGCATGTTTGTGTTGTAGATTTTGTTTGTTAGGTTTGTGGCGGGGGATGGAAAGCGGAAGGCTTTACTAATGTCGATGTTTTGGCTAATAGTGATCTGTGTGGTGGGTATAGCTGGAGTTGATTGCCGTCAAAAGATCTTTGTGTAAGGTCCTGTGAGAAGAGTGTTTGTGGAGTGCAGTGGCCTAAAGCCATGTTGTGTTGGAGCTAGGGGGTTAGGGCGGGTGTAATTAGTTGTAACACTAGGCGTTCCATGACTTTGGAGGGGGAGCAAAGGAGTGATGATGGGGCGGTGCGCGGAGGGTAGCGTGGGGTCTTTGTTGGGGTTTGGGGAATGTGGTGATGAGATACCATGCTTCCAAATGTTTGGTATTGTGTTGTGTGAATACCTGTAGTTTGATATGTTCGTGAGTGATTGTATGCCTTGTGGGAAAGGTGTTCTGGAGGTGTATGTTGCTTATGTTGTCTAGGCCACAATCGGTGTGAGTGCTTGAGATTGTTGATGATATGCTTTGTCTGGTGATTGGTGAAGGGTGTATAGTCAGAGTCTGTGGGGAATTGCCTCTTACGTCGGATGGACACGTCGGTCGTCTTGTATGAGGTTTTAGGTGACTGACAGGTGAGAAAGTGATTGATGCGCGTGTTTGCTTGTTGTTTACATGAAGGAGTAGAGTCTGTTGTTGTGATTGCAGCATGTGATTGTGTTGTGTTGCTGTTGGAAAGTGTGATGCTGTTTAGTGTTTTGTAGAGTTTTTTGGGGTTTGTTTTGTGATCAAGTGTTTGTAGGAAGTTATTCCAATTTAGTTTTTGTTGTTCTTGTATTTTGTTGTTAGTTTGGGTGTTGAGTGCTTGGATTTGTTGTGTGATGTCTTGTGTGTGGGGTGCTGGGGAGTGTTTCAGTATGTTGCATTGTCTGATGAGGTTTTGAATTTCTGGTGTGAAGTTGGGGTTGTGTTTCTGTTACCTCTTGGAATGTGTTTCTTGTCAGTGTTTTGGATAGTTTTATTGAGTATGTGTACAGCATTGTTGATGTTAGTGATGGGTGTACTGTTTAGAGTTGTGAAGTGTTGTTCTGTCTCATTTGTGAATGCTTCCCAGTTAGGTCTTTTATAATTGGTGTATGTGTGTTTGTGGTTAGCTGGGGTGAGTCTGGTTTTGGTGGTGATAATGTGGGGGGGGGGGTCAGAGCCTAAGGTTCTGACCACCCTCCAGGATGTTGTGGGGGTGAGTTCTGGGGAGCAAAAGGTGATGTCTGGAGATGATGGGTTATAGAGGGCTTGGTGAGGAATATGGGTATGTTGATGGATGTCGTTAAGGATGATGAGGTTAACAGTTTGGTTTTGTAGTACCAGCCCTCTGTCTGTGTCGGGGTTGTCGACAAACCAGGCCGACGTCTTGGCGTTGAAGTCACCACCCAGGATGATGTGTGGGGTGTTTGTGATGTGTTGTAAGTGTGGTCTGTATTCATTTGGTACTGTAGGGGATGTATGTGTTTATGATGGTTATGTTGGAGTTGTTGCCAGTGCGTATTTTAATTGATTGTATTTCTGTTGTGTTATCATTTGGGGGGAGGAGGGATTTGGTTTGTACACTGGTAACTATGTATGATATTTCTTTGTGTACCAGGGTGATGAGTCCACCGCCTCCGCCAACAGCCCGGTCTTGTCTGATGGTGGTGAAACCATGAAATGTGGGTGTTTTTTGTGTTGTGCGGAGTTTTGTTTCTTGTAAGATATTTTTTTATAAGAAGTTTGACAAGAACGAAAGAATATTTCTGATTGGGGATATGAATGGTAAGGTGGGTGATAGGAAAGTTGAGGGAGTGGTGGGAGGGTGGGGGGTACCATCAGAGGTGAATGGGAATGGTAGTGCACTTGTGGACGTATGTGTGGGGAGGAGGCTGTGGATAGCCAACACCTTCTTCCGACACAGAATGATCCACAGGTACACGTGGAAACGGATGTTGACGATGAAGGATAAGACAGTGGTGGAACGAAAGTCATTGATTGATTATGTATGTGTGGATGAACGAATGAAGAAATCTGTGATGGATGCTAGGGTGTATAGGGGTATTGGAGGGGGTCTGTCTGATCATTATGTAGTGGTAGCTAAGGTTAGGATACAAAAGAAGTGGGTGAGGAGAGCTGGAGGGAGGCGAGAGGAGGGTGGAATGATGAGCAGGGTGGAGAGGTTGCAGGAGGAGGAAGTCAGGGAGGAGTACAGGAGAGCAGTGGAAAGACGACTAGGTGGGTTCGACCTGGAAGTTTAAAATGTTATGTACGTATGTATGTATAAATCTGAAGAGCACATGCAATCTATTTAGGCATTTTCAGTCAGTATTGCTGGGTAAAGGGTTAACATATTAATCTTTTGGAGTATTTCTTCCATTTATTTATCCTGTTAGTGAGTTTTATTGATTTCAGTGCTACTGTAGTGGTATTTGGTGTAATTTTACATATTTTAGATAAATCTGAAGAGGACATGCAATATATTTGGGCATTTTCAGTCAGTATTGCTGGGGAAACGGTTAGCATACTGTAGTCATCTTAGGAAGAGAAGAGGATGTGTAGACCAGATTTTTGCCTTGAAATTAGTTGTGGAGAAATATCTGGAGAAGGGACAAAAGTTGTATGCTCCCTTTACGGACTTGAAGAAGGCCTAAGACAGTGTTGATAGAGAAGGTCTGTGGAAAGTACTGAGAATATATGGAGTAGATGGCAAGTTGCTGAAAATGGTGAAGAGCATGTATGTGGGTGCAAAGGCATCAGTACGTGTGGAGAATGACCAGAGCAAATTCTCTAATCTGAATGTTGGGGCAAAGCAAGAGTGTGTGATGTCTCCATGGTTGTTCAATATATACTGTATATGGATAGAGTCATAAAATAAATACTGTACAAGGAAGAGCAGTGGATGTTGGTGTACCGCTGATAAGGGATGGAAATGAGTGGAAGTTGCCTGTAGGCTACTGCTGTTTGCCAGCGATACAGTTCTGATGAGCGATAGTGATTGGGAGTTGCAGGGTTTGGTAAATATGTTTGGAACAGTGTGTGAAAAACGGAATCCGAAGATAAATGCGGGGAAGAGTAAGGTTATGATCTTTGAAAAGGGTGCAGCCACAGAGTGTTGAACGGTCAGGCTATGGAGAATGTCAGCTCATTTAAATATTAGGGCAGTGTGTTGAAAAAAGATGGGAGTATGGATGAAGAAGTGCGGGAGAGGGTGCAACAGGGGAAGAGGGTTTTAGGAATATTGAAAGTAGTAACAAGAAATAGGGTGGTCAGCATGGAAGTGAAGAAGTCCTTGCATGACAGTGTGGTAATTCCGACATTGACTTACGGGAGCGAAGCATGGATGTTGGTGAAGAGACTCAAACCAAGAGTGAAAGGGGTGGCAATTAGTTACTTGAGCAAGTGTGTGGGGAGTTACATGGAGGGATAGACAGACGAATGAGGAAGTACGAGAGCGGTGTGGTGTGGATGTAGATGTGCTGGAAAGTGAGAAAAGGAACACCTTGAGATGGTTCAGCCATGTGGAACGTATGGGAAGCGAGAGAGAATGACTAAGAGAGTGTACGAGAGTGAAGTGGAAGGACAGAGAGGGAGAGGTATACTGAGAGAGAGGTGGAAGGATGGAGTTAAGAACTATATGCGTGAAATCGGTGTTGGATGGGAAGAGGGGCGTCAACTGACTGGGGACAGAGGTGCATGGGGGCGTTTCATTCGTGGCCACTCCTTCGGGGATCACAGCATCCGGCAATATATATATATATATATATATATATATATATATATATACAGTATATATATATATATGTATATGTATATATATATTAAAATGTAAAACTTGCAAACTGAACAAACCAAACCTGGGACAAAGACAATATAGTCATATTAACTTATTAAAATCGCTATGTGGAAACAACGCTAACTAAAATTAAATTTATGAAATAAAAGAACACAATCCACCACATAGGGTGTACATGAGCAAGTTAATCTGTTTCCCAAGCAAACTAATCGCACACATAACAACGCACTATCGTCATGTTCAAGGAATTACTGTTATCAATTTGGGAAGTCCGGGACGTTCTGGCAAATTTGACTAAACTGCATGAATAAAGAAACTACATGTCAAATGTCAAAATGTTCATTTAAAATCAAATTTGCAACATGACAAGACATTAACAATAGTACTAAATACAAATATTGATAAGATATCTATAATATTACAAAAAAATTAAGTACAGCACTCACTAACGATAGTGCTATCGGGTAGGTACACTACACTCGGCTCAAAACGGCCTCAGGGGCCGACGAGACCATGCAGCTAACGCCTGCATAGCGAGCGGATCTGGCAAGGTCAAGCGACCTCGAAATAGCCAACGGAACATTGCCTATATCGCTTCCTGGGTCAATTAACTCTATACCAACCGGGTCCCTCACACAAGACTCCTTGGAGTGAGTGTGGATAATGCCAAGTTGCCTTGTAAGACATCAGAGGTTGACAGGACGTGTCCCATGTTTCTCTCTTGGTTGAGTAACCCCTATGCCAGCTGGATCCTTTACTCAAGACTCCTTTAATTTAGTCTATGTTCTACTGTCTTAAAAGAATAACCAGCAACTCTGGGCCTCTGGGCAATGCCTGACAGCCCTGCTATGCCTCAGGGGCTGAAAGTAACTGCCTATGTTTCTCCCCGGGTAGAGTTACCCCCATAGCACTCGAGGCCCTTCACAACAAATTCTTTGGCTTGGGTGGCTGTGGCGCAAAAAAAAAAAAAAAAAAATACAAATAATAATAATACGTAAGAAAAGAAAAAAAGCAGACTGACAACAACAGTTGGACTTCTTTTGTTGATATGCAGTAAATTTGATATATGAGATATTATTTAATATATAGACCAATTAAACTATATGCAGTATATTTGATATTTAAGAGATATCTGATATGTGGACATATTAAGCTGCAGGTCCTCCAATTTGATCTATGACTCTATGAGCAATAACATCTACACTATAAAATTACTGACCCACAGAACAAACATGGAGAGAGAGAGAGAGACTAACTGACTGACAGACATCGACTGGACGTGATTTTTCAAACCATCCTTTTTCCTTTTATTCCACCCCCAGCTTCCACTCTTTCTGTCTCTTTTTATTTACTGATCTGTATCTACTGTTTTTCTCTTTATCAACTCTGTGTAAGCAGAGTTTGGTATCGCCCCCCCCCCCCCCCCCCCCCCGTATAGTGGGTACCACCGGAAAAAAAATCTATCGTCGTCGTTGTTGTTGTTGTCGTCGTCATCGTCGTCGTCTGTGTCTGTCTGTCCCGAAACTCCTCCTAGACCGTTGGATGGATTTTCACCAAATTTCACACGAACATTTGTTGCGTGAATGCAAACGTCAGTCAAAATAGATTTTTTAAATTGATGCAATAGTTATGGTTTTAGGTCCAAAATATGGTTTTACCCCCACCCACCCAGCAATGATGGCGTTCTTAAGTGTGTGAGCCCCCCACACACTAAGAACGCATTCGTTCTGGGGGCGAAAACATCTCGCTACATATTTGCTAGGTTAAGTTAGTTTAGTTGGCATTAGACATGATGGTAGTAATAGTGGGATTGATGGTGATAGTAGTGATGATGGTGATAATAGTAGTGATGATGGTTATTGTTGTATTGATGATGACAGTAGTGATGATGATGACAGTAGTAGATATGATGGTGACAGTAGTAGATATGATGGTGACAGTACTAGTAGTAGTTGTAGTATCAATGCTAGTAGTGATTAAGATGGTTGTGACAATGGTGACAGTAGTAGTGATGATGGTGAGAGTAGTAGTGATGATTGTAATTGTAGTAGTGATGATGATCATAGTAATGGTGATGATGACTAGTCGTGATGATTGTGGCGGTTGTAGTGATGAAGGAAGTAGTAGTGATGATGGTGATTGATGGTATTAGTAGTGATGATGGTAACCCATTGCAGAGTTGGGTATGCAGTTTTGATTTTGGGCAAAACGGCACATCTACTTTATTACTAGTCATCATTATCACTACAAATATCATCATTAATTGTCACCATCATCACTACTATTATGACCATCATCACTACTACTAGTACTGTCACCATCATATCTACTACTGTCATATCTACTACTGTCATCATCATCACTACTGTCAACATCATCAATACAACTACAACCATCATCACTACTATTATCACCATCATCACTACTATCACCATCAATCCCACTATTACTACCATCACTTCTAATGCCAACTAAACTAACTTAACCTAGCAAATTCGTAGCAAATGTTTTCGCCCCCAGAATGCCATCATTGCTGGGGGAGGGGGTAAAACCATATTTTGGACCTAAAATCATAACTATTGCATAAATTCAAAAATTCTTTTTTGACTGACGTTTGCATTCACGTAACAAATGTTCGTGTGAAATTTGGTGAAAATCCGTCCAACGGTCTAGGAGTTTCGAGACAGACGGACGACGACGACGACGACAGACATTTTTTTCGTGTGGTACCCACCATACGGGGGGGGCGATACCAAACTCTGCTTATGCAGAGTTGATGATGGTAGTGACGATGGTGTGAGTATTAGTGATGATGGTGAGTAGTAGTGATGATGACAATAGTTGTGATGATGAGATCAAAGTAATGGTGATGATGGTAGTAGTAGTGATGATGGTGATAGTAGGATACATGATGGTAATACTTGTGACAGTAGTAATGATGATGGTTATAGTAGTAGTGATGATGTTAACAGTAGTAATGATTGTAAGATGGTGGTGATGATAGTAGTAATGATGGTTGATAGTTGTAGTATCAATGATGATAGTAGTGTGTGGTGTAATTCGATTTATGTTGGGTAGATTTGATTTACGTTGGGTAGGTTAGCTAGTTTTAGGCACATTGGGCGAACGAATGGGAGTAACGAGAGTAAACACGGGAGGGTCTGTACGCAGCCAGATACCTTACCCTCTACGCATGTGCGAAAATGTAAGCCTCCCTTCCCCCCCCCCCCACTGCCGAAAATTTACAAATATTATATTATATTAGATTAGATTAACCTAACTTAACCTAACCTAACCCTAATATAATATAATATAATATAATATAATATAATATAACAACACAAATAACAAAATAAAAATATAAAAATATACTAAACTTCGAGTGGGATCGAACACTGGATATCTGAATGCGAGGCGGGAGCTCTAGTGACTGTACTACAGAGCGAGCTGGCAGGAACGGTTTGATGGGTTTATTTAAATGCGGGGAATGGGAGGCGGGGCCAAGGGAGGCTTACATTTTCGCGCATGCGTAGAGGGTAAGGTATCCGGCTGCGTACAGACGCTCCCGTAAACACGCGTGTGACGACTTGGGTGTGGAGGCTGCAGTGAGCTCCCGTTAAGGCCAAATGTCAAATCCTATCAAACACAATAAAGGATTAGCTCAGGGCTCTTCACTAAGGCCCCCCCCCCCCTTTTCACAGCGTACCTATCCGACACACCAACAGTAGCACCCGCCAAGATAATGCAATATGCCGATGACATAACATTATATGCCTCGGATCACAACCCTCAAATAGCGGAACAGCAAATCCAGGACGCACTCAACACCTTAGGACGTTGGATTAACAAAGCAAAACTAACCATCAACCCAACAAAGACAGTATATCAAATCTTTACCAGAAAGAAAAATGTAAGACCCCTACGGCTCACACTCAATGGAGAAGATCTACAACAAACACTTACTCATAAATATCTGGGAGTAATTTTTGATGCCCCACTCCTCACATGGAAAAACCACATCGAATACCTTACACAATGCACCAATCTATCTCTATCGATCTATTGCCTGACGCCGTGATCCCCGAAGGGGTGACCACGAACGAACCGTCCCCATGCACCTCTGTCCCCAGTCAGTCGACGCCCCTCCCCCCAACCAGCACCGCCTTCGTTCATGTACTTCCTCACTCCATCCTTCCACCTCTCATTCGGTCTACCTCTCCCTCTCTGTCCCTCCACCTCGCTCTCGTACACCCTCTTAGTCATTCTCTCGCTTTCCATACATTCCATATGGCCGAACCATCTCAAGTTGTTCCTTTTCACACTTTCCAGCACATCTACCTCCACACCATACCTCCTTCTTACTTCCTCATTAGTCTGTCTATCCCTCCATGTAACTCCGCACGCACTCCTTAAGTAATTAATTTCCACTGCTCTCACTCTTGGTCTGAGTCTCTCAACCAACGTCCATGCTTCGCTTCCGTAAGTCAGTGTCGGGATTACCACACTGTCATGCAAGGACTTCTTCACTTCCATACTGACCACCCTATTTCTTGTTACTGCTTTTAGCGTTCCTACAACCCTCTTCCCCTGTTGTACCCTCTCCCCGCACTTCTTCATCCATAGTCCCATCTTTACTCAACACACTGCCCAGATACTTAAAAGAGTTGACGATCTCCATAGCCTGACCGTTCAGCTTCACCTCACACTCTGTGACTTCACCCCTTTCGAAGACCATAACCTTGCTCTTCCCCGCATTTACCTTCAAATTCCGTTTTTCGCACACTGTTCCAAGCTCATTTACCAGATCCTGCAACTCCCATTCATTATCACTCATCAGAACTGTATCATCCGCAAACAGCAGTATAGGTAGCTTCCACTCAATTCCCTCCCTTTTCAGCGATACACCAACATCCACTGCTCTTGATAGTATTTCTTTCATGACTCCATCCATATATACAGTAAACAACCACGGGGACACAATGCACCAATCAAAGACTCAATATCATGAGAGCACTTACTGGAACAACCAGGGGTGCTGATGCTACCTCCTTACGAACCTTCTACATAGCATACATAAGGAGCAAATTAGACTATTGTGCCCAGGCCTGCACCTCAGCTGCACCAGTACACCTTCACAAGCTGGAGGTGATTCAAAATACTGCTATGAGATTCATAACAGGAGGTCTCAAATCATCACCAATAGCCAGCCTCCAGTGTGAAACTAACCTAATCCCCCTAACCACCAGAAGAGACTTACAGTGCTCTTCATACTTCTCAAAAACATATAACGCCCCCCCCCCCCCTTTTTCAGCTGCTCTCCGCAACATACCAATACGACCTCAGGTGAACCGGACCCGCAAATCACCTTTCCGAGAAAGAATAGGCCAGATCATACACAGGAAGGCCCGTATTTTTCTGGGCTGCCAAACGCAACCCATGGTACCTCCAGTCCCACCATGGGAATATACCCCTCCTAAAACTCACACAAATCTCATAACCTTAAAAACTAAGAACAACCCATCCCAATTAAAACAGGAATTCCTAGAAATCCTGAATACCCAGCATAAAAATTCCACTCACATATACACAGACGGATCACTCATCAAAAACGGAAACACCACATCCACGTCAGCAGCACTATGGATCCCAAAATTTCATCTAATCATGGGATGGAAGCTCCCCAAACAAACATCAGTGTTCACTGCAGAGCTGTACAGACTCAATCAAGCACTAGAAATCATCAGTACCCTTCCACCAGGCCCATACACAATATGCTGCGACTCCAAGAGCGCTATCCAGGCCATTAAATACAACACAACACAAAGTAAGGAACTTGTATACTCCATGCTCCAACTACCGGTACTCACTAACCTCCCCCTACAAGGTTATACTATGAGCTTTCAGTGGGTACCTGGCCATATAGACATACTCCACAATGAAATAGTCGATGAACTCGCCAGGGGCATGCACTCCCTCAGAAGAATTACACCCCTCCCCTACACTACAATAGACAGAGCCAACATCCTAAAAGAAGACATCCTCCAAGACTTCAAGGGTGAATGGAAAGTCACCATCACCGGCACAAGATACGGAAATATCAAACCCGAATGGTCCATATGGTAACACAAAATACAAGAACAAAACTCTAAATACAGCTACACTCCACCTACGGACAGGACACACAAGACTAGCGGAGCACATGCACAGAATGGGACTAGAAGAAGACGAGAACTGCCCCTACTGCCTCACCCCAGAAACAGTGGAACACTATCTACTTCATTGCCATAGACATTACAGCGCTCGCACCCACCTGAGAAGAACAGTGGCACAACACGGAGGGACCTTCAATCTACAACATATCCTAGGAGGAGGAGATATTGATCAACAAGGCAAACATGCAATTGCCTCAGCTCTAGGAACATACTGTACATAAGAGCCACAAATAAAATTTCAGACATCTAATAACATCAACGACAAAACAACTCCAACACACAGAAAACCTACCCCTAACCAATACAGTACAGTACCACCCATACCGATACTGTACTGTACTGTACTGTACTAGACCTCTGCCAACCTTACAAAACCCGAACCTGACTCAACCCGACGAGACATAACGACTTACCTCCTATAAGACCTTAATAACCAATCCTCATCTTACTTATTTACTTACCCTCAAAACACTTTCCAGTCCTTAATGACCTTGACCTATAGTTAAAACTATGTAGGGTACAATACCTGTACTCACTATTTAGACATCCTATCTGTAGATCCCTTTCAACTAACAAACTTCCCTTCCCCTCAGCAAGCAACTCTATGCCTGTACAGTAATCTGGAGATCTGACATACTCCGAGCAAACTGCACATATAAATATCAAGAAGAAGAGAAGAGCTCCTGTTGTATTTACTGAGTGTAGTGCTGCTTGGGAAGGTGAATAGATTCAGCCGAGGTCGGTGGTTCGTTTGGGCATCACTGTAGCTGTAGGTCAGGTTGGATTGTGGTTCGTGGTCGCAGTTTCTGGAGCGTTGACTGCGCATGGATGGGGAATAGGTCTAGGCCTGTGGTTGAAATACAAAATGTTAGCACCCTTACCTCACGGTGAGAATATCCCTGCAGAGCAGCGCTGTTTCTGGAGCGTTGACTGCGCTTGGATGGGGAATAGGCCTTGGCTTTCAGCGCTGCTCTGCAGGGATATTCTCACCGTGAGGTAAGGGAGCTAACATTTTGTATTTCAACCACATAGGCTAGTGATTAAGATGGTAGTGACAATGGTGACAGTAGTAGTGATGATGGTGAGAATAGTAGTGATGATTGTAATTGTAGTAGTGATGATGATCATAGTAATGGTGATGATGACAGTAGTCGTGATGATTGTGGCATTTGTAGTGATGATGGCAGTAGTAGTGATGATGGTGATTGTGATTGATGATGGTGATGATGGTAACCCATCGCAGAGTTGGGTATGCCGTTTTGATTTTGGGCAAAACGGCACGTCTACTTTATTTATAATACTTATTGTCCTGTCTTGCTTTACCTATTTATTGAATTTCTCTTATTTTAATTTACTGCCCTGTCTCTTCTCTCTGTTTTTTCTGTTCTGTGTCTCCTGTTTCTCATTGTATAGATATTTAAACTTTAGGTTTTATTTGTATTCCTTTACTTTATCTTTACTCTTTGTTGTGTATTTCATCTGCATTTTGATTTACCTCTGCTTTTTTATTTGTTCTCTTTATTTACTGTTATCTCTTGTTCCTCTCTTTATATGCTTATTTTCTTTCTTTATTATCCTCTTTTCTTTCATTTTGGTAACTGTTCTGTGCCGATTATAGTATGTTTTTGTAATTTTATTTTGTTTCTATGTGTGCGATGCTCTCTCTCTCTCTCTCTCTCTCTCTCTCTCTCTCTCTCTCTCTCTCTCTCTCTCTCTCTCTCTCTCTTCCCTCTTCTCTTTATTCTCTCTCCCTCTCGCTCTTGTTCCTCTCTTTATATGCTTATTTTATTTCTTTATTATCCTCTTTTCTTTCATTTTGGTAACTGTTCTGTGCCGATTATACTATGTTTTTGTAATTTATTTGTTTTCTATTTCCGTACCTCTCTCATCTCTCCCCTCTCCTCTCTCTCTCTATCTCTCTCCCTCTCTCTCTCTCGCTCACCCCGCTCGCCTCTCTCTCTCTCTCTCTCTCTCTCTCTCTCTCTCTCTCTCTCTCTCTCTCTCTCTCTCTCTCTCTCCGTATTGCGAGCAATGGAATGGAAGAAGATTTAAAGGAGGGGTGAAAGAGGGGAGGAGAGGAGATGGAGGAAGAGGAGAAAGAATAGGGAAGGAGAGAAGGGAGGGGGAGGGAATAGAAAGGGAAAGAAAGAAGGGAGGGAGGGGAAAGGAAGGATAATGCAGAAGAAAGGTAGAGGGGAGATGAGGCTCAAGTTGTGAAAACCAAGTATATAGGAAACATGATAAAGGAATGGTTGAGCAAAACAAAATAAAAAACGGGGGTAGGAAACATCATTATTATCATCATCATCATGGGGGGGTAAGAAAAATCCTCATCACAATCATCATTACTATCATTATCATAATCAGTCTTTATTGGTCCACTCAGAACTGGCCTATCCCACCCTTATGATACCGTATGCGATAATAAGTACATACCCATGCCTATCTGTATTGAACCAAAACTAGGAATATAGATGACATGATGATGGGCTGGTCTATCAGAATGAGAACTGAGCGATCTCTGCCATACCCATAGCTTACTCTGACTGTTCCTTTTACTTAATATTCTCTAGATCTCAAGTGACGGCGTCTCTTCCGTGGATTGACCTCCCAATCTACCAAGATTGGAAGCCAAAGCGTCACATTTTTCCTTTGCCCCTCAACTATCTCTTCATAATTGCTGGGGGGCACAGGGCCCTGGGTGGGGCTTTGGTTTCCCGGGCGTTTCTGCACCCTCCTCAGCTCCCCGCCATGGAGTGGCTTCGGTCACCCAGGCTTTATTGTGGTCGACAGGGAGGGTTCTGTGGGGGCGCTCGGTTATGGCCTTGGCCTTGCTCGGGGCCTTGGGGTTGTTCGGCCAGGCAGCTTGGGGAACAACAACAACAACATATAGATGACAAAAAACACTTTGTCTTTTCTAGGTTATATCATGACTGAGATATACAGTATTATAACTTACTTGGTCAGACAACAACTTGGAAACCTCTATCACGAGTCAGAGATAATAATATTGTAGTTAACCCAGTACCCTAGCTGTCACAAGTCATAGATTATCATACATTACCTGATGGAGCTAACCCAGAAGCCTACCTATGACTAATGATAGCTTGTGGTGAACCTTACCTCTTATGAATTAGAGTATCTATTCTTTATCTGATCTTATAGAGTTATAACTAATGGAAAAGCCCACCTATCAACTCTTTACTTTATCTGATTTTGTAGCCAACTTAGAACCTCTGACTTACTCCCACCTTTCTCTCCAGATGGTCAGCTGTATGTGGGCACCATTGCGGACTTCATAGGTCTGGAGCCACTGATCTACCGAGAGCCGCTAAGGACTGAGCAGTATGATCTCTCGGTTCTCAACTGTGAGTATTTGCCCTTGTTACACTATAGTATTACAGTAGAGCCGGTATCACAGGAGCACTTTTTCCCTCATCTTTTATTGTCAACATTGGTTTGGCAGGATGTGAGGTCAACTTTTAAAATTATTTTGTCACCCAAATTTATCTATCTTAACCCCTCCAACCCGGAAGGGCTCTTGAACGCCCATAACAACCTCGGCCCGCGCAACCCGGAAGGGCTCTTGAACGCCCATTGCTTGCGTGCGTGCTTTCGAATGCCGCGTGTACATTTTCGGTATCGTGGGACGGTAGGTGGCGCCACCAGGCGTAAACTACGCCACAGCAACAGTATCTACCCCGACGCCATCATGGACAGTACGCCAAATAGTGATTCCGCTGTGTCCGATACCGTGCTTCCTACGACGCCCTTGCTAGTTCGTCGCGCCTTACCCCGACGACATCGCCTAAATGTGTTATCTCAGTTACTTGTTCGTCAATCCCGGAGGTATTGAGACGACATTGAGACTTTATGAGCGAGCTGATGCCAAGCATAATGTTGATGATGAAGTCAGTGACGACTCCAGTAATTATAAGTCGAGTGATTATGGCCATGAGAGTGACAAAGAAGAGCAATTCCTGGGATTTGCGAGAGAACATGACAGTGATGAGAGTGATGAAGGTGATGTACCAGTTGTTGAGGAAGCTGGTTTACCTAAAGACAGTGAACTTGAGAGAGTGAGTGAGTGGGAGAGTTCAAGGTCACTCACCAAATTTCGCATAAGTGACACGACGCCAAGCCCTTCCCCAGGTAAATCGCCTTTCAAGCTACATTTGTATACTGTAAGCAGAAAATACTTGAGAAGGCGGCCACGGCAGCTAGGGAACAAGCAAAACTACTTGGTGAGGATGAGGCTGTGAGTGAGGGTCAGTGTGGTGACCCTTCTCGTCCGCCATTGTCTCCCTTATCTACCCACGCCACCCAAGATGACCCGGATGCCCCGCATTCTTCCCCACCACCACCACCATTGCCAAGGGTTGAGGACCCCACACTTTCGGCCTATTTGCCTCCTAGGTCCCCCGACAGGAGACATACTGCTGCCGAAAAGGGGAAAGGTAGGAAATATACCAAAAAATTAAGAAAAGTAAGAGAGTTTTGTTCGAGGCTCCCGCGGCGTCCACCCCGGCTGGCCCCAGCCATACGTCCCCGCAACTTTCCCCACGGTCCTCCCCACCTCTCCCGCCTTCAACATGTCTTCCTGAAGAAGTCTTTGAGCTCGCATCACCAATACCTGGGCCTAGTGACAGTGAAACATTGCTTTCTGTCACTCGTCGCAGGCCAAGGAGCCCAGGACCTCGGGGGGACACAGCCTCACCTGCCACTCCTTCCCCACCTCGCCCACCCGCACGCCGCCCACGCATCACTGGTTCCCCGCCAGATTATGTGGGGGCCACTGATGATGAAGGGCACCTCTCTGAAGACTCTGGCCATGATTACATAGGTCCACCGTCAGGGCAAGATGACCACTCTGACGATGACTATATGGACATCGACGACCCTCGACCCATCCGCTTGGCCCGGCGTCGTGCTGCCCGTCGTGCTGCCCACCGCCCTGGCCGCCGCCCTCGCCGCCCTAGGGCGCGCGCCTCCCGAGTTGGCCGTGGGCGTGCTGGGCCACCAGCTGGAGCTCCTCGTCAGCGTAGACAAGACCCATTCTACGTTTTTCAGTGGCAAGGACCTAGTTGATGAGGATGGATACAACCCTGATGTGCCAGCTTTTGATGAGGTACTGGAGGGTTCAGGCATTACCCCCAATTTTCCTGCAGGCCCCAATGCTCCACCACACGAACTATTTGAGGCCTTCTTTGATGAGGAGGTGGTAGGCTATGTTGTCAAAGAGACAAATAAGCAGCACCAATTCCAGGTCCACTTTTTGGGAAAGGTGACCAAGGGCCACATGAGGCAGTGGACCCCAGTGACTCATAAAGAGTTCATGGTGTTCCTGGCACTCACCATGCTAATGCCTCATGTCAAGAAGCATAGGTTGCCTGACTATTGGATCACCAATGATCTGATATCCACCCCTGCCTTCGGGAAATATATGTCTCGCGACCGGTACCTTGATATCCTCGCAGCGCTCCATCTTGTCACCAACCTTGACGTCCACCTCCCGAACAAGCTGTGGAAGATTAGGACGTTGTACGAGATGATGCGAGAACGCTTCACCTCCTACTTCAAGCCCTTCCGCAAGGTCGTCATTGACGAGTCTCTTGTGCTGTTCCGGGGAAAACTCAGCTTCCGGCAGTACATCCCCTCAAAAAGACATCGCTTTGGCATAAAATTCTTTGTGCTGTGCGACTGCCAAACTGGCTATGTCCTGGACTTCCTGGTCTACAGCGGGAAGGAAGGGGACTTGCTTGTGGACCCCCTCATTGGCTTTGGCGGAGCAGTAGTGCAAGCCATGATGACCGCTACTTTCACAAGAATCACGTCCTCTACACGGACAATTATTACACGTCCCCCACTCTCTCACAGTACCTGCATGAGCGCAAGACGGGGACTGTAGGCACAGTACGAGGGAAAAGGAAGGGCATGCCACCTTTCCCTCCAAAGACCAAAAAAGGTGATGTGTTCAAGAAGAAGTCGGGGCCCATTCTGGCTATCCACTGGCACGACCAGCGGAAGGTCAACCTCCTGACCACCATCCACAAGGGGGAAATGGTGGAGACTGGCAAGGTGGATCGCCGCACCCAGGCCAGGGTGACCAAGCCCGATGCTGTCCTGGACTACAACATCAACATGAGGCTGGTGGACAAGTCCGACATGCAGATAGGCTTCATTGACTGCCTGCGTACCTCGTGCAGATGGTACAAAAAGTTCTTTCTGCATATGGTGGACATGTCAGTTCTGAATGCCTACAACATATACAAGCTTCGGAATGTGAACACACCCATGAAGTTCAATAGCCTGCGGAGGTTCCAAAAGCAGGTGTTGACGGAGCTCCTGGAGAAGTATGCTACGCCACAGAGGGCAGTGGCACATCCTGGGCCCGCCGTTATTGACCGCTTGCAGTGTGCTCAATACTTGATTAGGCACAGGCTTGGTTCCCTGCCTCAGAATGAATCAGGAAGAACACAGCAGAAGCGGTGCCATGTCTGCTACAACAGCAGGGTGAGGCCGAGGTCAGGTAAAAAGTCAACCATGGAGTGTGTGGAGTGCAAGGTGGCACTCTGTGCTTTAGAGTGCTTCTTTGATTACCACTCCAAGCTGGAGTTCTAATAATCATACTGAAATTGCCAAATAAAATGACAATATGTACACTATAATTATATATAGGCAAAAAGTGGAAGACAACCAATTTATTGTAATACAAAAGTCATGTATTATGAGAACATTGATACAAATACAATTACACCATAATAATATGTGAAAGTGACACATATGTATATACCAAGTGACATTCATATGATTAGAACCTATAGAAATATATAAATCAGTGAAAAAAGACACAATAAATTGTATATAAAACGTTTACAAATCATATAACTAAGTGAAAGTGACACAAGACCTAATATGGCCAAAGTATAATAAATACCTGTGATAACGAATAATCAGTGCCTAATACAACAATAACCTACCTCAATTACTAATAAAATGTACGGTATCGAGTGAAAATTAGCATTATCAGTGACAGTGACACTCTCTAAAGCATATTTGTCAAAGTGAAAGTGACACAAGACCTAATATTTGATGGCCAAAGTATAATAAACACCTGTGATAACGAATAATCAGTGCCTAATACAACAATAACCTACCTCAATTACTAATAAAATGTACGGTATCGAGTGAAAATGAGCATTATCAGTGACAGTGACACTCTCTAAAGCATATTTGTCAAAGTGAAAGTGACACAAGACCTAATATATGATGGCCAAAGTATAATAAACACCTGTGATAACGAATAATCAGTGCCTAATACAACAATAAGCAACCTCAATTACTAATAAAATGTACGGTATCGAGTGAAAATTAGCAATATCAGTGACAGTGATACCCTAATAAACATATTTTATATAATTGGCCTCAAAATAACTAGAAAATATCAAATAAACATCACATTCTCAATATCAAACACTAAAATCGTCTAAGGGAGATAAATACTTTGGCGCGACGAGCGGCTAGGTGCGTCGTAGCCATGGCCGGGGCGACGCGTCCGAACGCGGGAAGAATTTGCCGCCGAAAAGCACTCGTCTTCCCGCGCTCACCATTATGCAACCAGAGGGGCTAGAGACCTCTACTCAACGCCATTCGACAGAGGAAGGTTTGTGGAACATTATTCTTTTTTATTCACAACATTACATGCCATATTCATTGACTTACAGAGTAGTTAACATAGGCCAAAGATCGTCAAAACACCCGGTACCGGAGCACAGTCGCAAGCTATAGCCCCCGGGGCTGGAGGGTTAAATCTACTTTCAATAACCAGTGCAAAAGATCCCTGAAATGTAGCCAAAAGAATGTTGACTATGAAAAGTTGAGGATAAGAGCTCTTGTGTGATACCCCCTTTAACTATACAGCAACATCCCTCTCTTTTGAACCCCGGGCTTCTGGAAACCTGTGACTTTTCAACTTTACCTCTACCTTTTGGACAAATCACAAAAGACCGAGGTAAATGTCTGAAAGATCAAGGTGATTATCCAAATATTGTTATTGAGTCTGGACATTAACCTTTATTAAAAGGGGTAATTGTCTGGACCCCCAATATTTGCTTCACACTATCACTCTGTTTTTTTGGACTAGAATCTGAAACACTGAGAGAATCTGCAATACAGTACTGTACTGTGTTTCATGCATCCATAAAGTTTGCGCTTCTGAATAATGTTTCCCTTCCATTAGTCCGAAAGAGAGAAGCTTTACTGTACAGTATTATTGTAATACTGTACATCATTTCTTAATGGCACATAATTATTAATGTTCATGTAATAGAAAACTGTAGTATTGACTGTCCCAACTCTTAACTAGTCACAAAAGTAGATTATTTATAATTTTGTCCTTGAATAGAACTCTTCCTTCACTGTACCCTTCTCTTTGCAGCGCCCAACTTCGTGAGCTCGTTTGCCTTGGGAGACTTTGTGTACTTCTTCTTCAGAGAGATAGCCGTGGAGTACCTAAACTGTGGCAAGGTGAGTCAGTTAAGCCCTTCAAAACTTTTATCAGGCAAAATTTCCTTGGAATCACTATTATCCAAGTAATCAATTAACTGTACAGTAGTGTAGTCTGTTAACTGATGATTTTCACAAGTTTTTCGTACTGTATTTTGCTAAGATAATCTTGGATATTTTGTTTTGGAAGTCATTATTTTAGAGAAATAGGTATGTTGTATTTATTACTGTATATAATGAATATACCAGTGTCTGGTTTATTGATTTCTACCATTATGAACTAACTGTTGCATAAGCACTCAATTAAAGTACTAACCCTACCTCCCCCTGGGGAGGTGCAGCACCAGGGAATACCTGCATGCCGCCGGATTCCCCAAAAGGGCTTCTTGGGGCTACAACAACAACAGCAACAACAACAACAGTATATGAAAGTCCAATTACACAAATTGTCTATGTATCAAAGGTCCGTATGATAACTGCTCTTGAGGCAGCCCACCCTCCCCTACTATGTGCATTTTGAAAGTTCAGTTATGCAGTTCCTAGACAATCCCCATCATTATCGGTGGTAATTACTATTGTTTTGCCATATTACTAGCCAGTCAATATGATAACTTTCGTTGTTGTAATGGCAATGAGAGACAGTACTGTAAGAATGCTACAGTATATCTCATTACAATTACAATAATAACATATTATATTGACTGCTACAGTAATTACCACCAACAACGATTGAGTTTTTCTAGGAATACGGGCCCATATTTATAACTGGATACTCCTTCTCTCCAGACCATGACTATGCCCCTAGTATGCATTTTGGAGGTTTATTTAAACAGTTTAGGAAGTCACAAAGGGCCAGAATTTGTGGCTTAGGGTATACACAGTGATCAATATGCCATTAATTATAACTCCTCCTCCTCAGACCATGTACTCCCGCGTGGCCCGAGTATGCCGCCACGACAAGGGCGGACCACAGAAGTTCCGCAACAAGTGGACCTCCTACCTCAAGTCGCGCCTCAACTGTTCCGTCTCGGGCGACTTCCCTTTCTACTTCAATGAGATCCGTGAGTTTTGAGGATTTATATTTATAGCAGGCTGACAATTGAAAGACTATTTTCAAAACCAGTCCTAAAACGGAGTTCTTTCTTTTAGTCATTATTATTAAATCTGCAAAGTTAAATTTATGTTTTACATACATACTGTTCATTAATTTAAATACCGAGTTTTCCACATGAGCTGCAATTTCAGTCTCACATCCTAGTGACGGTGTTCCAGGCAGCCCTGTTCAGAGCTGCCTCACTTGTCAGGTTTCTAATTTCTTATTATCACCAACCCACCAATTAACTTACAAATAGACCTAATTAATGAAATCAATTAAATTAATGAATATTTGTGGTACTCCAAGGATTCGAACCTAGGATACTTACACCAAAATTCCGCGCACTAACCATTGCCTTAGCAAGACAGTTAAGGTTTATGCACAAGCTCACGATATATTATCCATTCTCGAATATTAGATATTAATCTAAGCATGTACATATACCCAACTGAACTATAATAGCCTAATGATCACATGAATGGAAGAGGTAATTGATGGGGCCTTAACCTCAAGCGAAGGCCTCGCTAGGAATTACTCCTGAACCTGAATAAATTCATATTATCACCAACCCACCAATTTAATTAGAGATCAGAGCGTATGTCTGATTCCATGTCTTCTAGGTCTACCTCTTGACGCATCTCCCTTCACTTTTGAGTTGCATCTTTTCACCCAGTTTAATTCATCGATCTTCTCTGCATACCTAAACCATCCAAGCCTGCTTGTATACATCTCATCACCGATACTCTTGCTAACTAACTGTCTCCTCAGCTCTTCACTAGATATCCTATCTTGCAGTTTGGCCCCACACATCCATCTCACCATTCTCATCTTGTTACGTTCCATTATGTTGATATCATCCGCTTTGACAGTTACACAGTTCTTATTATGCCTTTGGAAGTAATAACATTTCCAAAGCAATGTAATATATTAAATTTCCAGTATTCCTTTTCATAATCATTCCAGTGTTAAAACTTAATTGTCGTACTTTGACACCTGATTTGTAGATTATGTAATGGTCTACAGTGTTTTTCATAAGTGAATCCTAGAGTGAAGTGAACTCACAATGGTAGACAAAGATGGACTTTAAAAAGTGTGTCCTTCTTGTGGCAGAGAGGAAAACAAATATCAACGTTAATATTTGTTTTTGTTTATTTTATATCCTATAAGTTACAGAGGAAAACAAGCACCAACATGAAAACTAAAATGTCATTATGGTTTACAGAGGCGGCAACAGAAGCGGTGGAGGGGAGGTACGGCGGCCACGGGACCATGGTGGTGTATGGCGTCTTCACCACCCCAGAGAACTCCATCCCCGGCTCTGCTGTCTGCGCCTTCACCCTCCAAGACATTATGGACACCTTCGAGGGACCGTTCAAAGGACAGGCCTCCTCTAATGCTAACTGGCTCCCGGTTCAGACAACAAAGGTAAAAAGATCTTGATGGTTTTACAGTACTCTGTACAGTATTAGGCTATGGCATATGAGTACTAGTAAGCATTTTTTCTTGAGAATAATAGGAAATGGCCAGGTTTAAACTGTAAATGTTTTCATGATAGTTTTAGATAGCTAAGCTTATGAGTAAATATTTTGTCTTTTTATTAGATAGAATAGGGTATGAGTAAATACTTTGTCTTTTAAAATCATGGATGCCGTCAACACACACACCAATCTGATGCCTTCCAAAGGAAACACCCCAAAAGAAATGGCCTTGGCAGCAACTGCTTCTAGGCTCCCAAATATGCCCCCAGTGCCCCACTCCTTAGTGCCATTATCCAATAAGTGGATTAAGACCATTAGCACTGAAGGAGCAGATCCTGAGCAGTCCATCACTTGGATGGCAGTTCCACCACTGTTCTGCTATTTTCTTTACCCTCGTGGGGTCCCTGGCCGGGATCAAGAACGATAAAGAGCTTCAAGATAAAATTAGATAGGCATATGGACAAGACGGGTTGGATGTGAAAGGGATCTGCCATGTGTGGGCCAATCGGCTCTCTGTAGACTCCCGTTTTCTTATGTTCTTATGTTCTTCTTATGTAAGCATACCAAGCACAGGAGTGTTCTGAAGAGAGGAACCAGTGGTCCACAGTTACAGAAGCTGGTTGCACCACCAAATTGGCGGGCGGTCGCCAAAATAAGAAATTGGAAAAGATTTAGTGTGGGGTATGTAGTGCTTGTGGTTTTATGTAAGAAAACAAGAATGTGTGTATCTTAAGATCAAGCTAAAATTGATGTTCATGTAACTGAGGCACATAGAACAAACAGCAAAAGAGACCAGGTGGTGAAACAGGATGTCTAGCAATCCTTATACTCCACCTAAGGCTCTCCCTGGTAGTACAGCACTTCCCTGAACAACTGGTGCCTACAACCTCCTACCGGTCCTGATGTGGCGGCGTCTACGCCGTAGGACCACCTCCCGGAGCTGCCAACCGCGGATGGCTGCCGACCCTCCACGGCCGGAGACAAGATCAACGACCAGTGGAGGACAACCGGATGCCAGCCGCGGGGAGCAGTTTCGGGAGCCAAACCGTCACAACCATCCCCTGCCCCCTCCCTGGGGGCACAGGTCCTTGGAGCGGCTTCGGTCACGCCAGGAATTTCCACACCTCTCACACCACACACACACATCACACAGTTTTTCCTACACCGAGAAATGACTCTCCGGCTGTCATTTCTCGAAGACTTCTTCTAGCCGGAGACATTGAGAGCAACCCAGGACCCACGTACACATAAATATCTCCAACTTGCTCAAAACCCATCACTTCGAGTTGCCACACTAAGGGTTCAGTTCTCTGCAATTCATGCAGGAACTGGACCCACTTCACCTGTACAACACTTGCCTCCAAGAAACACTACACGAACACCTGGACCTGTTCCTCATGCCCCTCCCTCTCCCAGTCAAATCCCTCGCCTAAAACCCGTCCACCTCTCCTCCCCAACCCACCTAGCCTTCCCATATCATCCACTCCCCCCCCTAAAACCCGTCCACCTCTCCTCCCTAACCACCTAACTTCCCATACCATCCACATCCTCAACTCAACACACCACGCCCCATCCTAATCCATTCCAACCCCCATTTCCTGCTCCCCAATCCCCACCCCCACCTCACCCATCCCAACCCCCAGCCCCTCCCTCACACCAGAAATTAAAAACCTCATCAGACAACGCGACATACTTGCTCAAAACCCATCACTTCGAGTTGCCACACTAAGGGTTCAGTTCTCTGCAATTCATGCAGGAACTGGACCCACTTCACCTGTACAACACTTGCCTCCAAGAAACACTACACGAACACCTGGACCTGTTCCTCATGCCCCTCCCTCTCCCAGTCAAATCCCTCGCCTAAAACCCGTCCACCTCTCCTCCCCAACCCCCCTAGCCTTCCCATATCATCCACTCCCCCCCCTAAAACCCGTCCACCTCTCCTCCCTAACCCACCTAACCTTCCCATACCATCCACATCCTCAACTCAACACACCACGCCCCATCCTAATCCATTCCAACCCCCATTTCCTGCTCCCCAATCCCCACCCCCACCTCACCCATCCCAACCCCCAGCCCCTCCCTCACACCAGAAATTAAAAACCTCATCAGACAACGCGACATACTGAAACACTCCCCAGCACCCCACACACAAGACATCACACAACAAATTCAAGCACTCAACACCCAAACTAACAACAAAATACAAGAACAACAAACACTAAATTGGAATAACTTCCAAACAAACACTTGATCACAAAACAAACCCCAAAAAACTCTACAAAACACTAAACAGCATCACACTTTCCAACAGCAACACAACACAATCACATGCTGCAATCACAACAACAGACTCTACTCCTTCATGTAAACAACAAGCAAACACTCTCATCAATCACTTTTCACATGTCAGCCACCTAAAACCTCACAAAGACGACCGACGTGTCATCCGACGTAAGAGACAATTCCCCACAGACCCTGACTATACACCCTTCACCAATCACCAGACAAAGCATATCATCAACAATCTCAAGCACTCACCCGCCTGTGGCCTAGACAACATAAGCAACATACACCTCAGACACCTGGGACCACAAGGCATACAAGCACTCACTAACATATCAAACTACAGCTATTCACACAACACAATACCAGACATTTGGAAGCATGGTATCATCATCACATTCCCCAAACCCAACAAAGACCCCACACTACCCTCCTCGCACCGCCCCATCACACTCCTTTGCTCCCCCTCCAAAGTCATGGAACGCCTAGTATTACAACTAATTACACCTGACCTACCCTAGCTCCAACACAACATGGCTTTAGGCCACTGCACTCCACAAACACTCTTCTCACAGACCTTACACAAAGAGCTTTCGACGGCATCAACTCAGCTAGACCACCACACAGATCACTATTAGCCACACTCGACATTAGTAAAGCCTTCGATGCCATCCCCCGCCACAACCTAACAAACAAAATCTACAACACAAACATGCACAACAACACAAAAAGGTGGCTGGCCAACTTCCTAGCAGGCAGATGTGCACACGTATCTTTTGCCGGTCAGTCATCTAAAATCAGAAACTTTCCAAACGGAGTCCCACAAGGATCTGTCCTATCGCCCGCACTCTTCAATCTGTACATGCACGATATAACTACACCCAATACACCCCAAATAAACTTAGCCTCCTATGCAGATGACATAACACTCACATGCACCATAACCCAAAAAGAGCAACAGATCTCTTTCAACCCTATCTCAACACACTACATGGCTGGTGCACTACAAACAGACTTAATCTAGCCCCAGCCAAATCCACCGCAACCCTGCTCACAAGCTGGACAGGAGAACACGAATACATCCCTCAACTCACCATAAACTAGGAGTAACATATGATACTCTTATGACATTCAAACAGCACACCACAAACATTAAAAAGAAACTGACACCCAGACTTAACGCCCTCAGGTCACTTGCTCACACAAAATTTGGACACAACAAAGAAACTACCACCACAGTATATAAACAATACATAAGATCAGTGATGGAATACACAAGCCCAGCCTGGGCTTCTAACCTAGCTGAAACACATCATAAGACCTTACAGACTATTCAAAACAAAGCCCTGAAGATCATTACAGGCTGCACAGCTACTGCACCCACAGATCACCTACATCAAGAAACCAAAATCCTCAAAGTCAAAGACCATCTGGACATGAGAGGCACTCAATTCCTGGCAGCAGCCTCCACGAACCAAGACCACCCACTAAACTACATGGCAACACACCCACAGACACCAAGAAATATCAAAACAACACCCAGCACACGGTATCACACACAATTATTGTCCTCTCTCCCTCCCTGCCCACCCCGAACCAACTTCCAGAAGCACATCCATACTCATATCTCTCGCCGATCCATCCACTCACTCACAGACAACACGCAGCTGCATGCACGACCTCCCGAAATCCATCCTTCCGAATCCTCCCTTTCTCGCGAGGACAGAGTCCACCTGGCCAGGCTGAGATGCGGACACCATCCATGAGACTGGATGACTCCGTTGTCGACGCCTGCCCAGGATGTAACACAGCACCCCATACCATTAAACACATCATAGAAGACTGCATTTCACACAACCACTTACGCCAACAACACAATCTACACTCAATGAGAGCTCTGTGGGAAAGCCCGATCGTGGCCATGGCCTTCCTCAGGGACTCGGGGCTGTTCGGCCAGGCAGCTTAGGGAACAACAACAACAACAACAACAACCTCCTACCTCAAGGGCCTATTCAAGGGACAGGCCTTATCTAATGCTAACTGTCTCCCAGTTCAGACCACAAAGGCATGGTGCTAGATAGGGTGTTGGGTATATTAGGTTAATAGTGAATGTTTTGGCTTTAGAATTTAAGGATAGGGAGAAGAACAAGCTTCATCTAATTCAATGAATGCCACTTTAAAGAGGTTCTAATGTATAAGGAGAGTGAAGAGGTCTTCTGTAATGATATCTGACTCCCGGTTCAGACCAAAACTTTAGGTAACAAGATTTTGATGGTACAGTACTGTATTACAGTAGATCTATTTGGTTATGATGTGAGTATTGGCATGCATTATGTCTTTAGAGTGCAGTAAATATTGAAAACAAGGAGTAGAAGAGAATTATATGCAGGATTTAGAAAATATTTATAGCGATGGAACAGCAACAATGAAGCTCCACAAGGAAAGTGAGCCTATACCAATCTATTTTTTATTAATTTCACCACAACACCAAACACCTCCAATGAAATTAATGAAAGCATATATGTGATCCACCAGGATTCAAACCCGGGTTATCACACACAGATTTTTAGACACTTTAACCATTACACCACCAAGAAGGGGGTATGACAGGGTGATACAATTTCACCAAACTGTTCACAGCATATGTTTGGAAGACAAATTTGGGAATCTTGAATGGGGCAATAAGGGAATAAATGTCAACAAAGAATACCTAAGCAACCTGAGATTCGCTGATGACATAGCTTCTTTTCAGTGACTCAGGGGAAAAGTTAAAGAAATTATGGAAGATTTTAAAAAGAAAGCCTTAAGGTAGGTCTGAAAATGAATACTGTAGAAAGAAAACCAATATTATGTTTAATCATCTTGTGCGGGTGCCCAACCCCGAAAGGGGTTGAAATAGGGGAGCTATCCCCCCGCCAAAGGGGGCTTTCTAGGGCCTTTCCTAGCTGATGCTGAGAGGATTGGGTTCTAGTCATGTGGTGATGGGCTGGTCTATCAGAGTGAGAGCTGAGCAATCTCTGCCATACCCATAGCTTACTCTGACTGTTCCTTTAACTTATATATTTTCTAGATCTCAAGATCTCTTCCGTGGATGGTCAATGGTCCCAATCTACCAAGATTGTAAGCCAAAGCGTCACATTTTTCCCTTGCCCCTCAACTTTCTCTTCATAATTGCTGAGGGGCCTGGGTGGGGCTTTGGTTTCCCGGGCGCTTCCACACTCTCCTCAGCTCCCCGCCATGGAGTGGCTTCAGTCACCCAGGCTTTATTGTGGTCGGCAGGGAGGGTTCTGTGAGGGCACTCGGATATGGCCTTGGAATTGCTCGGGGCCTTGGGGCTGTTCGGCCAGGCAGCTTAGGGAACAACAACAACAACAACAACAACAACAACAACAAATAAAGATATAAGCTGAAGTAATAGAAGCAGTTGAAGAATGCCTATATCTAGGCCAGATTATAAAGGGAATCTCAGATCACTAGAGAAATCAAGCGAAGGATAGGCATGGGATGGAGTACATTTGGTAAACAGAGCTCTATTATGAAAAGCAAGCTACCCCTTTCATTAAAAAGGAAAGTATACAACCAATGTATCCTCCCTGTACTAATTTATGTAACGCCACAGTGTTGCATCTCTTTCACTCTTCTATTGCTATTAGTCTATTACAACAATCAGTGTTCTTCAGAGCTCTCTCAGTTCATACCCCCTCCCTTCCGACGAGTGCGAGGCACCCGCCTTTCAACACAGTCCCACTCCTATTCTGTCCAGCTCTCCAACCCAAGAATTGGCAAATTTTCTCAATCTTTCTTCTGCTCAACAAGTGAACTCTGGAACTCTTTCCCTTAATCAATCTTTCCTTCATCCTATGACTTAAACTGCTTTAAACTTTGTGTGTCCAGGCATTTTGACCCCAACGACCCTTGAATTTGGCTCTCTTTTTCTTTTGGCTTTGGGGGAAATGCTCATTATAGGCAACCTGGCTTTTTGTCTCCTTCATACACATAGAAAGCAGAAACTTAGAGTATAATAAAGTTTCTAGAACGTGAACTTAGGAGTGCCCAAAGCGGAATGGAGAGGATAATGTTAGGCATAACTTGGAGACACACGAAGAGAGCCTCTTGGATAAGGGAACAAACAAAATCAGTACTATAAAGAAGAGGAAATAGTCCTGGGCAGGTCATATGATAACATATGACCTGCCCAGGGCCATTTCCTCTTCTTAACCCGGGAACTGCGGGGAGACTCTTAAGAGTTCCCCCGGCGGACTGCGGGGAGACTCTTAAGAGTCAGAGAAAAAAAAAATCAACTTTTGACATCTATTTTTTTTTTTTTTTTTTTGGCCCCTGGGCCATGCAAAATCTCAGTCCTCTACCTCCCCTCCTTCCCCACTTTCCTCCTCTCCTTCAGTTATCACCTATTTTCCCTGTTATTCCCTTATTCTGAGGTATATTTTCGTGCTAACATTAGAAATCCGGTTACAGGGTGTGGTCATCACTGATAGCAAGCGAATGCAAGAGAGAGAGAGAGAGTATCGATCGACTGTGTCTCAGTGGCCTTGGGGGAAATTGGCGGGAAAGCAGCTTGCCTCACCCATACATTATACAACTCGCGGGCTATATCTCCGATTTTGACCATCCAAACGCTGTTTTCACTCGTTTTATTGTTGTTTCAGGTTAATACCTTTATAATCAACCCATAATAGGCGCATATGGATAAGTATTAATGCTATTAATGGTACAATGAATATTTTAGTGACGGAAACACCTCAAATACGTCAGCACAGGGGGACGTTTCCAATTACCCCCATGCGCACTTGTTAGGTTAATAGTATATTGTACAGTACTGAGAATATCATATCTAGGCTACTTTTGTTTGTTTACTTATCCAAGAGGCTCTCTTATTTAGAAAAGATAATAACATTTGGACAACTAGAGTAACAGAACAGGAACCTACAGATGGAGCTAGTGAAAGCGGTAAACAGAGAACCAGATGGAGGGATGAGATCCGTAAGTTTGCTGGGGTGGGATGGAACATGCTAACATCTGACTGGCTAGAGTGGAAACAGTTGGGAGAGGCCATTGTCCTGCAGTGGACTAGGCCAAATAATAATAATAATAACAATAACAATAACAATAACTATTTGTCACCAGCCGCAGTGGACTAATGATGGCTGATGATGATAAATAGGATAGGGCTAAGTTCAGACTATGAAAGTGACATGCTGTTCAGGTAGACCCTATTGAGTAAATAGTTTGTCATTTTTATTAGTTAGATTAGTTAGGAGTAAATATTTTGTCTTTAAAAATTGTGGATGCCTTCAAGTGTCCATTCAAGTTGCCTAAAGTTACCGGTACTTACTTTGTGTTACTTGGCGTAGCTTCCATCCCCTCTACTGACACCGATGAGTGAGCTGCTCGCCCTATTTATTGAAGAAAAACTATAGCGTATTGGGAGGAGCTTTGTGGCACAGGCAAAAGTAGCATGTCTGGACAAAGTAGCCTGTAGATGTTTCTGCCATGGCCATCCTGTAGGAGGAAGTAAGTCATTGGAGGTGATGATGAATTCAATATTTTCTTATTTTAGCTAATTTAAGACAATTTTATTTACCTTAGGAAGAATCCTGTTTTGGGTGGATGGGACTCGTTAGCCTTGGTCGGCAACTCATCTAGGGGAGACAACCTTATACAAATCCGGGTGGATGGGACTCGTCAGCCTTGGTTGGCAACCTGTCTAGGGGAGTAAACCTGATACAAATCCGTACTGCTTACCTAAGGGTAAGGCAGGTTAGTGGATGGATTAGCCGAACATCACTGTAGAAAAATAGTGCTAACAAGATACTGTACACAGAGGGCCTCGGAGTCGGACGGATCCTAAATTGAGTGGTCAATCCTGTAAGTCCTTCACTAAACTGGCTCGGGTTGTCCCTCTCACAGGGAATAGGTCCGCTTGGAGGCATTCTGTGTATGGCCACCCTCGTAAGGGGAGTAAGGCGTCCGGCAATAGATAGATAGATAGAAGAATCCTGTCTGAAAACTGATGTAGTAATGTACACCCTATGTGGTAGATTGTGTTCTTTTATTTAAAATGTTATTTTATTAAGCGTTGTTTCCACATAGCGATTTTGATTAGTTCCTTTGCGTTTATCTTGTGTCGTCCCAGTTTTGGTTTGTTTATTTTGCAAGTTTAACATTATAATTAACCCTGACATTCCACTCTCCCTCATCAGGTTCCGGAGCCTCGGCCGGGCCAGTGTGCCCTGGACTCCAGTACGCTGCCAGATGTCACCCTCAACTTTATTAAGACGCATCCGCTCATGGACGAGGCAGTGCCAGCTTTCTTTGGACAGCCCATCCTCATCAGTACCAGCTTCCAGTGAGTAGTGAATGGATAATGGGTAGATAAAACACAAGTTAATTTTACATGACCTAAATGCCTCATAGAAATCATTATGGTTTATTATGAGTAAACTATTCTCGTCTATCTTCACTAATACAGATTTAACATTAGAGTACTGTACAAACTAATCGAAACTTTTATTATTTTAAACTAAGTAAAGTTTCTTAGTCTATCTTCACTAGAGTAGATTAATCCTTTCATTGCGGAACCCGTTCTAGAATGTCCTGGAAATATCCTGGAATTATTTACTCAGTAGATTCTAGCCTGTGGAGACGAGCGTGAGTGATCAGGAGCGCGGCAGAATCCCTGTCCACTCTGCAGCAAGCCTGCCGCGGCACTGACTCTTAAACCATGTCTCACGCGAGACATATTCAGTATTGCCAAAGGCAAATGTAGCAGAACAATGCTAATTTTTAGCAAATATGGCCGATGTCTGCAGCAACACTGCGAATGAATCATGTAGGATAGAGAGGTCATTCTGGTGTCATTTACAAGCTCTTTTCTTCTAGTATTGAGGGCTGGTCCTATCCAGAGTGAGGTTTGGCATCTTCTACCCAACTTTAGCTGTTTATGTCTGTCTCTTTGACTGACTTTTCCTTCTGGGGGTTAGGGGCTAGGAATCCTCCTCCCCTTGTATAATTATTCTCCTACTCGACGAGACTGAGAAACGGGCGAGAGAACGCGAAAGTGGTCCCGGACCCTGATAATAGCAACTTTAAATCTTGTTTCTGTTCGTGCTGTCTCATGTCGGCCATCCCCAGCATTGGCGTATGTGCCTGAGTATATACACACATACATACATATATTTTACTGCAAACATTAAATTTCATTGAAGCACTTGTTTAACCCTTCCTCCCCGGGCTGTCTTACCCAATGACGGTCGCCCCTACCCGGGCGATATGGCTGAAAAACGTCTAGGCCTAGGCTACCGTATTTATGTTTATTTTCACTGCTAGAACTTTCCCACTCATCTATAATCGTAGTGCGGTTTTCAATCTGTATTTTGGCATTGAGTAGAGCTCTGTAAGTCAACTGGTTCAGTTGTGATGACGATTTCAGTGGAGCCAATATTGCAGAGATGTTGCCAATATGGGGGCTTTTTAGACACTAATTTCGTCATGATGTCAGAACAATAACATTGAGGAGTCTTCTCCTTCTTGTTTTCGGAGGTGCGGTGACGAACGCTTGGGTTTGTTGACATACGTCGTACGCACGGCGTTCAGACCAAGCTTAATTAGGCTATTAAGCTCATGCCTTAGATAAGGCATACCGGGTAGCGGCCCTTCTTTCGTGCTGTCCTTACCTAAGGCAGACCGGGTAGGAAGGGTTAAGTAATTAGGAGTGCCAGAGTGAACCCTAATGTAGCGGAAAATCCCCCGCACTAAAAGGGTTAACAGTACGGTACTGTGAGGAGGAAATGGATAAATAGATAGAGCACACTAGCCAATTCCTGCCAGTTGGACAAATTAGTATGGAGAACCGATCAAGAAAATACTACCTCACCAAGTTTATAGAGTTAGATTGATAGATTTAATCTCATAAACGAACAAAAGAGTTATTTACAATGCTAAAATAGACATTAAGGACCTGGTCCTCGAACAAGTTTGTAACACTGACAATCCCAATGGGATCTTCAACCTAGCTAGGCGAGTTAAAAATTACAGTAGGGATATTATAGGTGAACAGTGTGTTAGAAACGATAATGGGAAGATTGTGTATGCAGAAAATGAAATCAGACAAGCATGGAAGGCACACTATGAACGATTGCTAAATGTAGAGTTTGAATGGGATAAGGAACAGCTTAGTATCGAAAAACCAATATCTGGGCCCCTTCCTTTGATAGCACCAGCTGTAGTGAGCGACGCAATCAATAAAATGAAGGACGGTAAAGCTCCAGGTTGCTCTGACATTGTCGCTGAGATGATAAAAGCCTCAGGGGAGACTGATGTAAACTTAGTCACTGAGTTGATAAACACCATTATTAAAGATGAGAAAATCCCAGAGGATTGGCTCAAAAGTGTAATAGTAAATATATACAAAGGAAAAAGGGATGCGCTAGCTAGAGGAAATTATAGGGGCCTGAAAATGCTTGACCAAATCATGAAGGTCTGTGAGAGAGTCTTCGAGGGTTTGATCAGGCAAAGCATCTCCATTGATGATATGCAGTTTGGTTTTATGCCAGGACGGGGTACAACCGATGCTATCTTCATAGTCAGGCAGATACAGGAAAGATACTTACTAAAAGGCAGGGATCTTTACTTTGTGTTTGTAGACCTGGAGAAGGCCTTTGATAGGGTGCCTAGAGATGTTGTGCAGTGGGCTATGAGGAAACTTGGTGTGGAAGAGTGGCTGGTGCGTGTGATAATGAAGATGTATGAGGATTCGCGAAGTGCGGTGAAGGTGAAGGGTGTACTGAGTGATGAGTTCGCAGTCCGTGTTGGAGTCCATCAGGGTTCAGTGTTAAGCCCCCTCCTCTTTATTATGGGTTTGGAGGCACTGTCTAGAGTTTTTAGAGGCGGACTCCCGCTGGAACTGTTTTATGCAGACGATTTAGTCCTAATAGCTGACAGTATGCAAGATGCTGAGGCCAAATTCAGAGAGTGGAGAGAGGGCATGGCGAGCAAGGGTTTAACCCTTGTCTAGCGGGGTGTTTTGGGCTCATTTGGGCATATTCAGGCCCTCCTGCATGAAAACAAAATTATTTAGCAAAACACTAGGCACTAAAAGCTTCAAAATGAGACCAGAACGAGCTACGTAGCACTCGTGGTTCTCTTGCAGTGATGCCACGAACATGGGAGTTTAGCGTATTTCGGTATATTTTTCCCAGCTATGCTCACTACTGGCTACACTGCCGGCCTCTCGAGAACACAGGGAACATGAGTTAATGGGCGGCGGTAAGCCCTGGGAGTCGGCTGTCTGGCCCGCTGTGCTCCCGGCCATTTGCACTCTATTTTAACCCTTTAAAAGCCTTAATAATGCTCCTAACTTGCTGCAAATTGGTGCACGACTTAAGTCGAGCGCCACCAATAAGGGGTTAAGAGTCAATATTAACAAAACCAAGGTTATGCATTGTAGATTGAGACGAGGCAATGTGGAAAAGAGAGGTGCATACCCATGTGCAGTGTGTGGAAAGGGAGTGGGCATTAACTCAATTCAATGTAGCATCTGTCGATGTTGGGTACACCATGGGAGTAAGCGCTGTAGTAGAATAAAGGGACCCTTGCCGAAGGATAAGTCAGAAATAGAGAAATTTGAGTGCGTAGTGTGCAAAGGCGAGCTTGTGTTAAGTGATGATCCTGTGGCTGTGAATTTTGGAAATGAGTCATTGGAGCTGGTGAACAAGTTTTGTTACCTAGGAGATACCATCTCTGCCGGTGGTGGGGCCGAGGCTGCCACTGTTGCTAGAATTAGGTGTGGCTGGGGAAGTTCAGAGAACTACTGCCAATCCTGTCCATGAAAAGAATGCCTCTCCCCCTGAAGGGAAAGGTGTATGCCTCATGTGTTAGAAGTAAAATGACGTATGCCTCAGAAACATAGGCCGTTAAAGTAGAGGATGTCAACAGAATGGAACGTAATGAGATGAGAATGGTGGATGTGTGGGGCTAGGCTACAGGATAGAATAACAAATGTTGAGCTGAGGAGACGTTTAGGTATAAAGAGTATTAGCGAGGTGATGCGTACAAGTAGACTGGGATGGTATGGACATGTGGAGAGAATGGATGAACAAAATTGGGTGAAAAAATGCAGGTCTGTGATTGTGGAGGGAGCTGCACCAAGGGGTGGACCGAGGAAGACCTGGGATCGGACTATACGTGCCGATCTCAAGTCCAAGAACTTGACAAGTGAAGCAGCCCTTAACAGGGTTGCCTGGAACACCGCCATTAGGACAAGAGACTGAAACTGCACGTATGTGTGGAACACTCAGTCTTAAAATTGTATGTATCTATCTATCTATTGCCAGACGCCTTACTCCCCTTAATGGGGGTGGCCATACACAAAATGCCCCCAAGCGAACCTATCCCCTGTAAGAAGGACAACCCATGCCAGTTTACTGAAGGACTTACAGGATTAACCACTCAATTTAGGGTCCGTCTGACTCCGAGGCATTTTATGTATTTGTTAGCACTATTTTTCTACAGCGGTGTGCGGCTAATGTATGTATGATGTAATAAATAAGGTACAATATGACAATATATGTATTAATCAAACTCTAAACTCTAAGTCCGGGTGGATGGGACTCTTCAGCCTTGGTTGGCAACCCATCTAGGGGAGACAACCTTAAATATATCCTTACTGCTTACCCACCACTGTCAAAAATGTGTTAGAAGTACATAGAATGCCTCTGAGTTGGACGGTCCCTATGTTGAGTGTTCAGTCCTGTAAGGCCTTCATAAACTGGCACAGATTGTCCCATGGGGAGTAGGTCTACTTGGGGCGCTTTGTGTATGGCCACCCTCAACGGGAGTTAGGCGTCAGGTAATAGATAGATATATAGATAATAATCTTTTGTGGGTATATTACAGTACGTGTTATCGATACTGAGCACTGACTGGACCACCAGATACCTATTGGCTACTATACCAGATCAGATTTTACTTTACTGAAAAACTTGATACATGTAATAACTTTTATAGATTTAAACTGAATAAAGTGTCCACTGTCACCATATATCTTCACCTGAGTGGATTTTACATTACAGGCTAACAAACCTATTAATTTTACCTTTCAGCTACAGTGGGCGGTTCACAGCTATTGCGGTGGACGCGCAAGTACCCACACCCCACGGCAAATACTACGATGTTCTCTTCATTGGCACCGGTAAGTAATCTGTTTCACTATTGCCATTCCCTTCATTCACATTATTATGAGTATTTTGATATTCTCTTCATTGGCATGGTTAAGTCAGCCATATTATTTTGATCATGCTTTTCATACGGACACAGGCCGTAGCTCGGTTGGTAGAGCACTTGCCTGCAAACTGTAAGGTTGATGGTTCGAGTCTCTGGGCAGCCAGTGTGTTATTGGCAAATGCCAGTGCTGTTGGTGAATGGCGCAGTCTAGCAATCTGTGGCAACTGTTCACTGAAGTCCCTGATCATCAGGGCACCCACCCTAGCTCATCTCTTTGAGCAGGGGGTACATGGTGGTAAAAAACGCATACAAAAAAAAAATGCACCATCAATGAAAATAAGTAGCTACAGTACTATGTACTATGATATTCTCTTCATTGAAATGTAAATCATCTGCTTGAATTATACCATGCTCTTCAATCATATCAGTGTTAAGTACCGTATTATATTCTCTTCATTGGCTTAGGTAAATTATCTGCTTGAATTATACTATTCCCTTCAATCTTATCACTATTAGTATTATGATAGTCTTCTTATTGACATGTAAATTATCTGTTTGAATTTTACTCGCTCCTTCATTGATGTAAGTTACAGAGAACACCATTTAATTCCTTCACTTCTTGAGGTTTTATATTGTACTTATTTTTTCCTTTCCTCGAGTCTATCTGCTTCTTTTCATTTGTGAATCTTATATATTACCCTTCATCAATACCAGGAACAGATGGAGTGTGTGGGGAAATGTTGAGGTATGGTGGTGAGAGAGTAGTGATCGAATGGGTATGGAAAATGTGCAAACTAGCATGGGAGAAGGGGAGTGCACCCGATGACTGGAAGACTGGCATAATAGTCCCCCTATATAAGGGCAAAGGGGAAAGAGGAGTGTGTGGTAACCACCGAGGAATATGTCTTCTAAGCGTAGTAGGGAAGGTATACAGTAGGGTAGTGATTGAGAGAGTGAGAGTGAGAACGGAGAAATGGATAGGCGACGAGCAGGGAGGTTTTAGGAAGGGAAGAGGATGTGTAGATCAGATTTTTACCCTGATTTGTGTTGTGGAAAAATATCTGGAGAAGAAACAAAAGGTGTATGTTGCCTTTATGGACTTGGAGAAGGCCTATGACAGAGTGGATAGAGAAGGTTTGTGGAAAGTACTTAGAATATACGGAGTAGATGGCAAGTTGCTGAAAGCAGTGAAGAGCATGTATGAGGGTGCAAAGGCGGCAGTACATGTGGAGAGTGAGCAGAGCGAGTTCTTTGACCTGAATGTTGGTTTGAAACAGGGGTGTGTGATGTCCCCGTGGTTGTTTACTGTATATATGGATGGAGTCATGAAAGAAATACTATCAAGAGCAGTGGATGTTGGTGTATCGCTGAAAAGGGAGGGAATTGAGTGGAAGCTACCTATACTGCTGTTTGCGGATGATACAGTTCTGATGAGTGATAATAATGGGAGTTGCAGGGTCTGGTAAATGAGTTTGGAACAGTGTGCGAAAAACGGAATTTGAAGGTAAATGCGGGGAAGAGCAAGGTTATGGTCTTCGAAAGGGGTGAAGTCACAGAGTGTGAGGTGAAGCTCAACGGTCAGGCTATGGAGATCGTCAACACTTTTAAGTATCTGGGCAGTGTGTTGAGTAAAGATGGGACTATGGATGAAGAAGTGTGGGAGAGGGTACAACAGGGGAAGAGGGTTGTAGGAACACTGAAAGCAGTAACAAGAAAAAGGGTGGTCAGTATGGAAGTGAAGAAGTCCTTGCATGACAGTGTGGTAATCCCGACACTGACTTACGGAAGCGAAGCATGGACGTTGGTTGAGAGACTCAGACCAAGAGTGAGAGCAGTGGAAATGAATTACTTAAGAAGTGCGTGCGGAGTTACATGGAGGGATAGACAGACTAATGAGGAAGTAAGAAGGAGGTGTGGTGTGGAGGTAGATGTGCTGGAAAGTGTGAAAAGGAACAACTTGAGATGTTTCGGCCATATGGAACGTATGGAAAGCGAGAGAATGACTAAGAGGGTGTACGAGAGCGAGGTGGAGGGACAGAGAGGGAGAGGTAGACCGAAAGAGAGGTGGAAGGATGGAGTGAGGAAGTATATGAACAAAGGCGGTGCTGGTTGGGGGGAGGGGCGTCGACTGACTGGGGACAGAGGTGCATGGGGGCGGTTCGTTCGTGGCCACCCCTTCGGGGATCACGGCGTCGGGCAATAGATAAATAGATAGATCAATACTGTGCTGCAATTATTTAAATTCATTATGAGTTCTTTTCTTGCTATTAATTTTTCCTTCCCAGCTGGTTTAGAAGCATTATATGCCTTACCCATGAATTGCCCAAGTCTCTCCAGTGCCCTAACCAATGGGAAGTACTAGTACTAGAAGGGTGGCGGTTGCCCAACCCCGAAAGGAGTTGAAATAGGGGAGCTATCCCCTCGCCAAAGGCGTCTTTCTAGGGCCTTTCCTAGCTGATGTTGAGAGGATTGGGTTCTAGTCATATGGTGATGGGCTGGTCTATCAGAGTGAGAGTTGAGCGATCGCTGCCATACCCATAGCTTACTCTGACTATTCCTTTTACTTAATATTTTCTAGATCTCAAGTGACAGTGTCTCTTCCGTGGATTGACCTCCCTACTGGGAGCCAAAGCGTCACATTTTTCCTTTGCCCCTCAACTTTTCCTTCATAATTGCTGAGGGGAACAGGGCCTTAGGTGGGGCTTTGTTTTCCCGGGCATTTCCGCACCCTCCTCAGCTCCCCCGCCTTAGAGTGGCTTCGGTCACCTGGGCTTTATTAGTGGTAAGCAGGGAGGGTTTTGTGGGGGCGCTCTGTTATGGCCTTGGCCTTGCTCGGGACCTTGGGGCTGCTCGGCCAGACAGCCTGGGGAACAACAACATCAACTAGGTTGTTGTTACTGTTTCCCAGGCTGCCTGGCCGAACAGCCCCAAGGCCCCGAGCAAGGCCAAGGCCATAACCGAGCGCCCCCACAAAACCCTCCCTGCCTACCACAAAAAAGCCTGGGTGACCGAAGCCGCTCACAGGCAAGGAGTCGAGGAGGGCGCAGAAACGCCCAAGATACCGAAGCCTCACCAAAGGCCCTGTGCTCCTCAGCAATTATGAAGGGAAAGTTGAGGGGCAGAGGAAAAATGTGACGCTTTGGCTCCCAGTCTGCCAAACTTGAGAGTTTGCAGTAGGGAGGTCAATCCACGGAAGAGACGCCGCCACTTGAGATCTAGAAAATATATAAGTAAAAGGAACAGTTAGAGTAAGCTATGGGTATGGCAGAGAACGCTTAAACTCTCATTCTGATGACCAGCCCATCACCATACAACAACTAGTTATAGGGGTTGAACTACTTTTCTTCCCTCTTTTCCTATACAGGTACCCATAACTTAAAAGCCTGTACTAAAGATGGCAGGAAGTATATACTATTAATTGTTACTGCACTCGATTTTCCTTCCTTCTATGTCCCTCATTCACAACTATCAGTGAAACGTTACTCTCAAACTTTCTTCTACTCAACAGCTGAGCTCTGGAACTCTCTCCCAGAATCAGTCTTTCCCTCTTCCTATGACTTAAATTGCTTCAAACTCCGTGTGTCCAGGCATTTTGGCTCGAACGTCCCTTGATTTTGGCCCTGTCACTCTTTCAACTATGGGGGAGGCACTCGCTATAGGCAGTTATGCCTTTTGCCTCCCTCAATCACATAGAAAAAAAAAAAAAAAAAAAAAAAAAAAAAACTTACTCATAGGTTTCACTCTCCACCATGTCTACAGATGACCCACAAATTTATTGTTACTGAGCTTTTTATCTTCCCTTTATGACCTAAACTCACAACTTAACTAACTCTCTCGTGTCCACAGATGATGGGAAGGTGATCAAGGCCGTCAACACCAGGTCGGCGGATTCCTTCGAAGAGACAGAAACCATCATTATAGAGGAGGTGTCGGTGTTCCCTCCCCAGGTGGCCGTCACATCCCTACAGGTGGTGCGGCCCCAGGGAGGCAGGCGGCCACCAAGGCTCCTGGTGGCTGCTCACTCTATCATCAACTCCATCTCCATGGCACGCTGCTACACGGAGAAGATTCTTTCATGCAGGTAGGCTACGTTACATAGTAAAATACTTTTCTATCGGAAGGGCAATTTTTTTGGAAGTTTGAAGCACATCACACTTTAGGACAGAGGTTTAAAGTAAATGTTTTTGACTGAGTACCATTCTTCAGCTATTTAATTTGGTCTTTTTGGTATTGTCTGAAAGAGAGAGGTAAATTTCAGATCAGGTATATTGTCCAATAGTCGTGGAATTCCAGAGGCCTACGGCTTTAATACTATAATCATACATATGATGATACACGTCAGTACATACGGTTGAAACCTCAAACTGATTAAACAGACCTAATGTTAAAATATCTGGTAAAGAATTAATATGAAGTTTTAATTCAGATGTATGTAGGCTACAGTATTAGCATTATAGGTAGCGCCAACGAACTTGACAATAATCTTGATCCCTGACCTCTCTGTGGTAGAGGAAATTATAATGTAAAACTTGCAAAATAAACAAACTAAAACTGGGACGATACAAGATAAATGCAAAAGAACTGATCAAAATCGCTATGTGGAAACAACGTTTAATAAAATAAATTTTTTGAAATAAAATAACACAATCCACCACATAGGGTGTACACAACTACATGAGCAAGTCAATTTGTTTCCCAAGTAAACTGATCGCACACATAACAATGCACCTCGTCATGTTCAAGGAATTAGTCAATTTGGGAATTAGTCAATACAAGAATACAGTATGACCAACGTGTCTACTGCGTGTTGTAAGAGACAACTAAAAAGGGGATGACATAAATATGGATTACCTTTCATCTTATTGGTCCATTTCGGCCTCATGGTAGGTATGGGACACCAGAGCACCAAATCTAGTCTCAGGAATGGTTGTTAGTGTCCTGAAGGGATGCCTTGGGGTATTTGGGATGGTTCCATGCTTGCTTGGAACTAGAGACTTATTTATAAGTAACTTCACCCTCTATCTATTACAGTATGTCTGCGTGTGTTTATCTCTCTCTATCTTTGTACAGTATGTATAGTATGTGTGTACAGCACTGTATGTGTACAGTAGGGTCTCACATAGAACGAGAAATTGGTCGATAAACGAGGCCGTTCTATGTGATTTCGCTCTATGTGATCGAGGTATTTTGGTGGCCCAATATGGTCAATGTTCACTGTACAGTAAGCGTAAATTTCCGTCAGGAGCGTACGATATTTCGGCGCTCTATATGAGAACTCCTCGGATTTGCCCTACTTTGATGGCGAAATCGTTCTATATGATCACATTCGTTCCTAACGAACATTTTGGAACAATATTTTAGGTCGGTCGTTCTATAAGCGACTCGTTCTATGCGAACACGTTCTATGTGAGCCCCTACTGTATATACTGTATAATATATACAGTACCTGTATATATATTATATATATACTGTATATATATATATATATATATATATATATATATATATATATATATGTATCTCAAGTGTATCTAACAAATACATGTGAGAATATAAATGTTAATACTGTACTCCCAGCCGGACTCGAACCGCCGACATTCAGAACGAGTGTCCAAGGTTTTAATGCACTACACCACGGCGTGATAGAAGAATCTTAACCTTTTCCTATTTATATTAAGGACTCACATGTTTAGCTGGGCGAGAATGAAAATTAAATCTCCTGGTTATATATTTGTAGGAAAAACTTTTAGATTCATCTTGTATCCTTTTCTTTTGCTTGTGTATTGATGATATGCAGTTTGGTTTTATGCCAGGACATGGTACAACCGATGCTATCTTCATAGTCAGGCAGATACAGGAAAGATACTTACTAAAAGGCAGGGATCTTTACTTTGTGTTTGTAGACCTGGAGAAGGCCTTTGATAGGGTGCCTAGAGATGTTGTGCAGTGGGCTATGAGGAAACTTGGTGTGGAAAAGTGGCTGGTGCGTGTGATAATGAAGATGTATGAGGATTCGCGAAGTGCGGTGAGGGTGAAGGGTGTACTGAGTGATGAGTTCGCAGTCCTTGTTGGAGTCCATCAGGGTTCAGTGTTAAGCCCCCTCCTCTTTATTATGGTCTTGGAGGCGCTGTCTAGAGTTTTTAGAGGCGGACTCCCGTTGGAACTCTTTTATGCAGACGATTTAGTCCTAATAGCTGACAGTATGCAGGATGCTGAGGCCAAATTCAGAGAGTGGAGAGAGGGCATGGCGAGCAAGGGTTTAAGAGTCAATATTAACAAAACCAAGGTTATGCATTGTAGATTGAGACGAGGCAATGTGGAAAAGAGCGGTGCATACCCATGTGCAGTGTGTGGAAAGGGAGTGGGCGTTAACTCAAGTCAATGTAGCATCTGTCGATGTTGGGTACACCATGGGAGTAAGCGCTGTAGTAGAATAAAGGGGCCCCTGCCGAAGGATAAATCAGAAATAGAGAAATTTGAGTGCGTAGTGTGCAAAGGCGAGCTTGTGTTAAGTGATGATCCTGTGGCTGTGAATTTTGGAAATGAGTCTTTGGAGCTGGTGAACAAGTTTTGTTACCTAGGAGATACCATCTCTGCCGGTGGTGGGGCCGAGGCTGCCACTGTTGCTAGAATTAGGTGTGGCTGGGGGAAGTTCAGAGAATTGATGCCAATCCTGACCATGACAAGAATGCCTCTCCCCCTGAAGGGAAAGGTGTATGCCTCATGTGTTAGAAGTGCAATGACGTATGCCTCAGAAACATGGGCCGTTAAAGTAGAGGATGTCAGCAGAATGGAGTGTAATGAGATGAGAATGGTGAGATGGATGTGTGGGGCCAGGCTACAGGATAGAATAACAAATGTTGAGCTGAGGAGACGTTTAGGTATAAAGAGTATTAGCGAGGTGATGCGTACAAGTAGACTGGGATGGTATGGACATGTGGAGAGAATGGATGAACAAAATTGGGTGAAAAAATGCAGGTCTGTGATTGTGGAGGGAGCTGCACCAAGGGGTGGACCGAGGAAGACCTGGGATCGGACTATACGCGCCGATCTCAAATCCAAGAACTTGACAAGTGAAGCAGCCCTTAACAGGGTTGCCTGGAACGCCGCCATTAGGACAAGAGACTGAAACTGCACTTATGTGTGGAACACTCAGTCTTAAAATTGTATGTATGTATGTATGTATGTGTCAGTCGGGGAATATATTACGGTGCAAAGAGGTATGCTTGGAGCTAATAGTTTGGCTATATGCTCTCCCTGATACCAAAATATTCTTGGAAGTAGTTATTAATTAAAGTTTATCTATAAGAGCTACAAAAAAAGGCCCTCACATATTCGCTGATATAATATACAGACCATAACATTCGCCCATATTGACGTGAGATGGAGATAAACTTGATTGTTCATTAAACAAGCTTTAATCAACTCCTACAGTATATATGACAAACCATATGTAAATATTTACAATGTGAAAAAACCTACACAACATGTAACAATAGATTAAGAAGTAATGTTAAATAAAACAAAAATGCTGTACTGTAATGTGAAAATTTCCTAGGAAAATGTACTAATAACATAGAATGTTTAAAAATGACAAAAAACTATATCACATACTTCCTGCCATAGTGAATGTGTGGCCCTGCAAGACCCGTACTGCGCGTGGGACAAGAGCCACCACAAGTGCCGCACCCTGAGTGGCACGTGGGGCACCAGCGGGGCCGAGGGTAAGTCTGAGATGATCCAGAGCGTGGTGGACGGCATCCATCCCGACTGTGGCAAGCCCAAGAAGAAGACCAATGAGGCTCCCTCACACCAGGCCTCCGTCAACAACTGGGAATCCACGGGCATCCCACCGCCACCTGACCACCCGAGGCCTGATGAAGGTAAGAAGATTTTATATTATTGAACTCTGGTTAAAACTACAGGTTTAGAGGAGGAGGCAATGTTAGAAAAGAGGATAGGCAGGTAGCATACAAGCACAGTAGAGGGTAAGCAAATTTATATGAGGGGAAATCTTAAGAAGACCAACCTCTGTCAATAATTAGAACACCATGGGCATCCCACCCATAACCCAACAAAGGTTAAATAGAGTATAATATTGGACTTGTAATCATGAGGACCCAAGTAAGAATTTTCAGGTTTATAGGAGTCAAGAGGAGATATGTCCTATTGGTTATAGAGGTTGAGGGCTTTTCAGTAACTTGTAACTTATGCAAGGCCATGAGATTATCAAAAATAGCTTCAAGATTATTGTTGCTTTATTTTTGCCACATGAGGTGACATACATACAAACATACATACATACACACATATATATATATACTGTATATATATATATATATACTGTATACATACATTCATACATAATTTTAAAGACCGAGTGCTCCACACGAAGTGTTGTTCCGGTCTCATGGCATAATGGCGGCGCTTGTGGCAGCCCTGTTTATAGCTACCCCACTTGTCAGGTTTAATAATTCAAGATCTGATCCCACGTCTTTCTTGGTCTGCCTCTTGGTGCAGCTCCCTCCATGTTCATCCATCCTCTCCATGTTCATCCATCCTCTCCAAATGCCCAAACCATCCAATGCATCTCCTCACTGATACTCTTGATATCTGTCTCCTCAGCTCTTCACTAGATGTCCTATCTTGCAGTTTGGCCCCACACATCCATATCACCATTTTTATCTCTACGTTCCATCCTAATGATATAAATAACTTTGACAGGCCACGTTTTTTAAGCATATGTCATTGCGTTTCTATTTCATGAAGCATACACCTTTTCCTTCAAGGGTCTTTTCATGGTTAGTAATGGCAGCAGTTCTCTGAACTTTCCCAGGTTCATCAAATGCTGGCGATAGTGATGGCCTCTGTCGAACCACTGGCAGAGATGGTATTTCCCAAGTAGCAAAACATGTTCACCATCTCCAGCAACTCATCTAAATTAACACTGTCATGCCGGCCATTCAACACGAGCTCACCTTTGCATACTATACATACAAATTTGTTCAACTTCGGATTTCTTCCTCAGCAAAGGTCCCTTTATTCTAGTACAAAAAAATTTCATGTGGTGTATCCAGCAACAGCAGACGCTACACTGAATTGAGTACGGCCACCCCTTTTCTGCATGCCTACACATGTGTATCTACCACTTGGGTGGCACTGCAAGGGGGGCTGCGGACGGTTGGGGCATTTGCCCGTGGGTGCAAGCCCGTGGGCTGATGATCCCCTCCCCCCGCTGCCCTCATCTCTCCCTGGCCCCTTTGTGGGCCCGAGCATCTGAAGCGGCTTCGGTCTACTGGACTCGGGACTTTTCGGGCAGAAAGTCTGGGGAACTACAACATTTCCAAGCCCTAATCTACTGTGCAAAGCCTTAGTTTTATTTATATTAACTCTTAATCCTTTACTTGCTATATCCTATCTCCATCTTTTGAACTTGGCCTTGGCATCCTGCACATTATCTGCGATAAATGCTAGGTCATCAGCATATGTCAGCTCCCAGACCACCAGAAAAACTACCGTACCACTAAACCACTCTAAAACCACCAAACAGTGCCTCCTGAACCATAAGAAAGAGGAGAGGGCAAACATAGAACCCTGGTGAACTCCAGCACGAACTGCAAACTCCTCACTCAGTACAACTTTCACCTTCACTGCTGTTTGTGAATCCTTGTACATCTTCATTATCACATGCACTAGCCACTCCTCTATGCCAAGTTTTCTCATAGCCCACTGGACAGCATCCCTGCACCCTATCACTAATATCCTACGCCTACGAGAGGAGATAGTCCCAACGGATATTTTGACATTGCAATAGTATACTAATTATGAAGCCACAAATCTAGAATTACTAATATCACTTAACATTACTTAAAATTATAGTTTAGTTAAAGGGAAATATATATTGGCACTAACTTTGTATTGCAGCATTCCACAGTCCACCTTCAGCCATGCAGTTCATGGTCAATTTATAATGATTAGTAAAGCAATCCTGACCTTAACCCTTGGGATCCGGGAGGCCTCATATGAGGCAAAATGGTCAAATAAAAATCGCCGCTATAATCATCGCCGCTATAACTCGGCAACCACGCGTTATAGCGACGTCATCTCTACGGCATTCTACAGACAACAAAAAGTTCTACAATTTGCAAAAACATTGACTGCTCTAGGTGGTCTCAATCAGTAGCTACTGAATTATGAAGTTGATTATACCAAAATTCATATGAGGTCCCCCGGATCCCATGGGTTAACCTTCATAACTCATAAAGGAGATGATCAATTGAGCTTATATTTGTACCAAACAGTAGAGATATGTGAAAGTTTACATATAATTTTCTCCAGGCCTCCCTGAGATACCAAATACTAGGAGTCATAAATTCTAGACTCGTCATAATTATTAGACTAGTAGTCGGTTCTTGATAATTGTAATTGCTTTGTTTCTAACTTAGTCCAACTCCTGTTAAGCAATTATATTGTCATTACAGTCACTGTATTGAGTCACTCAGTACAGTATAGAAACCTAGGTATTGTTGAAGCATTTTTAGCAATGTCAGTATTGTCCATATGACCACTACTATTTGGTGACTCCAAAAGTTTGCTAACAGGCACTGATCCTGTGTTGTTGTTGTTGCTGTTCCCCAGGCTGCCTAGCCGAAGAGCCTCAAGGCCCCGAGCAAGGCCAAGGCCATAATCGAGCGCCACCACAGAACCTGCCTACCACAATAAAGCCTGTGTGACCGGAGCCACTCCATGGCGGGGAGCTGAGGAGGGTGTGGAAACGCCCGGGAAACCAAAGCCCCACCCAGGGCTCTGTGCCTCTCAGCAATTATGAAGAGAGTGTTGAGGGGCAAAGGAAAAATGTGACACTTTGGCTTCCAATCTGCTAACCTCTAGGTTGGCAGATTGGGAGGTCAATCCACGGAAGAGACACCGTCACTTGAGGTCTAGAAAATATATAAGTAAAAGGAAAAGTCACAGTAAGCTATGGGTATGGCAGAGATCGCTCAGCTCTAACTCTGATAGACCAGCCCATCACCACTGATCCTGTGTTGTGCTGTTCATTAGACCACATTTAATTCAATTCTCTGTGTATTGTTTATTAGAACTTCAGTTACACACCAGTGCTGTTCAAGTTTCTTCGTATTCAGTGGCCTGGTTAAGTTGTTTTATTACTTCTTCAGTTACAAATACATTTGGCTGAACATCAAAAACATTTCTGACTGTTTATAAACTAGGCAAATTAAAATATATCTACTATACAGTACAGTAGTTTGAAATTAGTTTTGTAATTATTGAAGTAAAGAGCATGTTTCAATAACTGGCCCTAACTCTGTGTTGTGTGGTTCCCCAGACCATGTGCGACCAAGCAGCACCAGCGTCCCCCTCCAGTTCACAGCGGAGACTCTAGCCATCGCGGTGGCCTCGGCGACAATCGGGGCGCTCATACTGGGCTTCATCACAGGCTTCTTCTGCGGGAAGAAGTGCAACAAGGATGACGACAACCAACTGTATGCCGACACTGACTACGAGTACTTTGATCAACGCCAGAATGCTAACAGGTGGGTTGTAGAAGTGGTTTAGTATGATGGTTTATAATGGTTATGCCGTGTGAGCGTGTTCATGGCTTAGTTTGTTGTGTAGATGGATACAGTGGATACCAACATGAGTACTTTGATCAATGCCAGAATGTTGACAAGTGGGTTATGAATGTGGGTTAGTGGGTAGTTTATAAGGTTTTGTGACTTTGTGAATGTGCTGTTATAAATGGGCAATTTAATTAGTGGTTATGAGTGTGCTTTTATGGCTGGGCAGTTTAAGTAGTGGCTGTAGATATGGGTTAATGGGAGAGTTTTATAGTGTGACTTATGAGTGTACTGCATGTGGATAGGCAAAAAATTAATGGTTTCAGTAACTGGTGAAGCAAGAAGACTAGAAAAGTTGGCAAATATGATCGTAGCCATGTGGAATTTTGACAAAGGAATACAGGTGTAGTGTGTGTGTGTGTGTGTGTGTGTGTGTGTGTGTGTGTGTGTGTGTGTGTGTGTGTGTGTGTGTGTGTGTGTGTGTGTGTGTGTGTGTGTGTGTGTGTGTGTGTGTGTGTGTGTGTGTGTGTGTGTGTGTGTGTGTGTGTGTGTGTGTGTGTGTGTGTGTGTGTGTGTGTGTGTGTGTGTGTGTGTGTGTGTGTGTGTGTGTGTGTGTGTGTGCAGGTATTAGCATGATTTTTAGCAATATTGCTGTATGAATGACTTTAGTAAAGATGATAATATACATGATAATGAAATTAATGGTTTTCCAGAGGATTGCTGTTGCTATATAATTTTAGTGTGAGTGTTTATTTACGATGGCTGTATTTAAATTTATAACATGATAAGGTAATGTGGTAAGTAAATTGGTTGATGTAACTTTTTGTTGTCACAATTTCATAATTTTCTATTTATTAATAATATATGATAACCATGGGATGATTTTGTTTTCTGTGAAAGCTACACCAATATTTGGCAATGTGCAGTGTTTTAAGCAGTGTTTGATCTAGTTGTTTACTATTTTGATCATTTAAGATTATTATCTTGTACTGTATTGTTAATTGAAAAAAAAAAATGTTTTGCCTAGTTCATTATCTTCATATTTTTATTGCACAAATAAATTAGATTAGTTGATTATTTTCTTAAGTAAATACTGTAAGATATTTAAATCTTATTATATAGATCTGATTTGTTCAATTATATTTTTCTAATTTTTAAAATTTGATTTATCACACTATTATTTTTTCTAATTTACAAGCACAATTGCACTAGTTACAGTGATAATGTTTCCATTATAAAATTATGTATTCCCGTTTAGTTATGATTTAATTTTGCATCCCTTTACTTGGATCATTTTCCCCAAACTTTAACTTGGATTTTCTTGTTGAGTTTTATATTTTAGTTTGCATCCTTTTAGTATAAATTTTGTCCCAATCCTTAGATTGTGTTTTCATGTTTTATTATTATTTTATTTTAGTTTGCATCCGTTTTGTTAGAGAGTGTAGGGGAGTGAGTGAGTTGCCTACCCCTGACAGAAGCAGAGGGTTCTGCTGCCTGGAGGGTTTCACTGTCCAACCTATTTTAATTATTACCGAGCTCATAGTTAACCCTCTCAGTAAGACGTCACGTTTTCTTTCACGCTATTCCGTCTATCGTTAGATGGTTGTGCTTGGCTTGGGAGGCACCTGTGGTAGTCCAAGTGTGGGTTTAAGGTGATAGTAATGGTCATAGTGAATGGTGATAGTTTGTAGTTACCTCTTTGGTTGCTAGGTGTCTTTCCCAAGCTGAGTGCAATCATCTAGTGTTGCCAGGATATTGAGAAAATGACGCCACCCTCCTCCCTAGTGCAGTAGAGTTCTCGGCTCCATTAGTTTCGTGGTTTCCACTTGTTTGGCTTCCTTACCATGCCCTTCAGCTAAGGATCAAACAAACTTTACCTACAAAAGATCCCCTTGTGTCATTTACTTATCTGTTTTACGAAGCTTTGACTAACAGTTTGCTTTTAATATGCAGTACAGTTTAGTTTTATAAAAGAAAATCTGTTTAATATATCATATGATAGATATAGAATTAATCTCAAAGAAGCTTCAAAATCAATGTCATATCTTCATGGCTAGATTTTGAAGTCCCTAGTACAAGTTGTCTGATATTCAAGAAGCTTTGATATCAAATTTATATCTTCATGGGTAGTATTTTGAAGTCCCAAGTACAAGTTGTCTGATATGTTCTCAAGAAGCTTCATAATCAATGTCACATTTTCATGGCTAGTTTATTGAAGTCCCAAGTACAAGTTGATTGATATTAAAAACTGGAAGACAAGCACTGCCCACCTGCCGGCTATATACCCAACTGACTATAAACACTTCGGTAACCGTGCGTGTGAAGGGGCCCAGGTGAGGCGGCGGGGGGCGAGTGTGGTGGGGCCACGGCACTGCTCAACATCAACACCGGGGGGGGGCCCCAACAACACCACTGCCACCCCCCGCCACCGCCACCACTGCCGCCGCTGCCTGACACCCCCCGCCACCAGTACAACCACCCTGACTCCCGCCCCTGCTACCAGCCCTACCCTCACAAGCTCTGATCGAGGTACCACACCCAGAGATATTTACAACAGATCAACACGGATTCTTGTCAACGGGGCCAGAAACTTGTCACGTCATAATTGCTGCGCCAACTTCTAAACAAAATTGAAAAAATTTCAATGATTGGTTTAACTCTCGGAATCTATAGCCCCTTATTTGGTGTGGCTTACTTGTGCCTGATATTCCTCTACCTCAGAATTATCACAAATTAATTATTTCAAATGAGTGGGTATTTTGCATTCTGAAAATTCAATCTCAATTATCCAAAATTTGTAATCAACGCCTGAAAATTTAATCCTTGTGTTGGTGTGGCTTGCTTCCCTTGAACTAAGTAGAAAAAGAAAGACAATACTATAAACCCCCTTGAGTATTGTTGTGCAGTTTTGTGGGTTCGTTTCTGGGCCACGGTGGCATTAATATGGGCACATCATCGCTGCGTGCACAGTAGAGGGTCACTGTCACTCACCCGCACGCAGCCGGCAACCCTATTATAGGCTCCTGCATCATGCCTTCTCGCTGCCCGCCCGACGCTCAAACTACATATTCAACACTAGTAAAAAAATAAAACAATCTTGCACTAATGATTCCTTTGACATAATTTTTGAGGATTGTTTTGCAAGTTCAAACTAACGTGATGACGAGAATGTGTCCATATTTTTCTGTTTTTGTTAAGGGACTAGCAGTTGTGTGTCTAACGTGCGATCTTCTTGTCAACAAGTGGAAATCATCTGTGCTCTAACACCTGCCTGTTGCGGCTTGTCTAACATCTGCTTCTAAGTGCTTTACCTTGTAATTAGGGTTTAGTAACCTTGGCTTTAACAATGCATACTTCCATATCCAGCTTAAACTAGCATATAGTGTAATAACCTAATTTTTTTGTAGTGAGACTCTTTCAGAAGTTTGGTTACCCTTGGAATGTGTGAGTTACGTACCATACTTCTATACACTACTGACTGAAAACCCTGCATAACTTACTCTAGATGACCATAGCACTGAATGTAAATATTAGATGAAGGTTAAGTTGATGGCTATGACAGCGTATTTCTATTATGGCGTAGGTTGTCCATAATAGAGAACCTGTGGTAGTAAATTATGAGTAGAGGCTAGTCTTTATGGATTGCTTTTCTTTATGTGTATGTCATGGATTATACATTATGACAGTACTGTATTAGTGTATGTTCTTCGGTTTATTTATTATTTTTTTATTTAAAATTTTTTGTAAACGTTATATATTATGGATATTTAGTACAGTACCTTTAGTTGTTTTTAAATGACTGCTGTTTGTATTACAGAAATGCAAAAGCAAGAGAATCTTCAATCCTTTTTGGTTGAAAATTATCTTGAATATTGTTGAAATATATAGTATACCTGTAGTGTACATATTTCATATACCTGTACTTTCAAGTCACCATCTCCTTTGGCAATGCTAAAATCATGTAAGCATTAATATTATGCACATTGTAAGTGTTCCGAATGAAACTTAGGTTTATGAATACAAGTATATCTTTCACATGTCATACATACAATTGAACTTATGCATAGCTAACACTGACTTAGTCACTCTGAAAAATAAGTTAGAACTAAGTGTGAATGCATAAAAAAAATAGCATTATCCGTATATTGTAAAACTAAAATTTCTTGTCATCTTGTACAAAGGACGTAGCCCGGCCGCGTAGGTGTATTACAGCCATAGTAGTAAATATTCCTTTCCATCAAATAGACTCTTCCTTATTCTTTCCATAGTCGATATTGCTTCCGGTATACAACCTACGACTAAAAGAGTATATGTGAGTAAGATAGAAGGGCAGAAAAGGAGAGGCAGGCTGAGAATGAGGTGGAGGGATAGAGTTGAGAGGTATGTGAGTGAAAGTGGTGTTGGGTGTGAGGAGGGATGCCAACTGACTGGTGATAGAAGGGCATGAATATGATTCATGCATGGCTGTCATCAGGATCAAGGCATCTGGCAATAGATCGATAGATAGATAGAAACAACCTATCTTTAAATTTGAAAGTCAGGGCTACTAGCCATTGCTTGGTGGTCCATCAGGAAAGGATAGGGTCAGGCCATGTTTATCTCCAGCCGTCAAAGTAGGGTTATCACATGCGAGTCGTTTATGGTAAAGAGTATTTGGTATTACAGAGATGATTATTTTCAGTCAAAACCTAAGACAAAGGCTCCCTTAGCCCCTTCAACCACACCACAATATCTTTACTGTACTTGTTGATATTACTATTAGATGATTTGACCCAACTTAGTTTTACTACTAAATAGGGTATCGCAAGAGAGCCTTTATCCTCAATTTTCTAAGGTAAAAAAAAATCCGGCAACATTTCTGGGATCTGTTTTGCATTGGAATTGGCAACTAGATTTGAAGATAAGTGACAACATTCTTATAAAACTAACACATAAGTTGCCAGACCAGAGTTTCTGATAAATGTTGAGGGATAAAGGGCTTATGTGATACCAATACACTACTACACAGCTTCTGTTATGACCCAGAATGTTGACATGATGTGATCCCTTCTCTCTGCTTTCCTCACATTGCATAGAATTGTAGCTGAAATAAATACATGATCATTATTTTAATATATGGTACACAACAAAATCCTTGTACAATCTGGCATTATAAGAATATGATTTGGCTAAGGTGTAAAGTGCCTGAAATAATTAGAAATACTGTAAATGTGATTTTGTACAATTGAATGTATGTTGTGTTATGCAGTATCTGTAACCTCCTAATAAATAGTAAGGTTAGTTTGGGAATTTAACAATTTTACTTGACTGCAATTTTTTTTTTTAAATTGTACTTTTTATTTTATTTTATTATGGTAAACTATGAGTAATTTTGTTATGGACTTTGTTACAGTTACAGTGAGATTAAATTAAGTACACAGAATTGTACTCCAAGATACGGAAGTGCCAAAGTGCTTTTGTATGAATTTTGTTTTGTTTTGTATTCTGGCTACCATTACATGATTTTATTCAGCTTAGGTTGGACATCTTAGTAAGCTCTTCTACATGATCAAATTTTTATCATTTACTTTAAATATTATTATTATTATTATTATTATTATTATTATTATTACAGTATTGTATTATTAATATATTTATTTTTATTTTATTTTTTCCTTTTATTTTTGTTTGCTTATATAGGCCTACTAGGCAATTTTGCTCAGATTTGAAATGAGCTGATATACATTTGCGAACACAAATAGGTATACACCCATTTGAATCCTTGAACCTTTAAAACTAAGAATTAATGTATCTGGGGTATAATAAAGCATTATATTGTCTTGTTTGGGTTAGATACAGATTCAAATGGCTGCATAGGTATTAGTACTCATGACTGATTTAGATTAGTGCTATAGACTTTTTGTTTTCTTCTCAGTTTTTCATATTTATGATTTTAGGAATAGATGACGCTTTAGGGACAATTTGGTTTCATTTATTGTATTTTGAAAAGAGAAATATTGTGATGCTTTCTTTCTTTACTATTGCTTTTATTTGTTTAATAATAGAAAACAAATACTAATACCCTAATTTACATGCAGTAATACACCTGAGATGCATAATCCTGCTGTACCTAAACTGCTTTACTAACAAAATAAAGGTGTGATAATTAGACAGCGGAACATTAATATGACGCAATTGATATTTCAGAATAATTAAACCGCTTTACTAACAAAGTAAAAAGGTTGAAAATTATGCAGCTACACATGAACGCAATTGATATTTCAGAATAATTAAACTACTTTACTAACAAAATAAAAGTTTGATAATGATGCGGCTATTGTGCTCATTTTCACAATTGATATTTCAGAGTCTAGCAGAGTTTAGTGGTAGTAAAGATGGAGTCACACATGGTATTGTTCTGGCAATTTTGTTTAATAATTTATTTTTTAACAACTTTTAGGTGCTAATTTGTTTTGGTTATCATGTAAAACTTGCAAAATAAACAAACCAAAACTGGGACGACATAAGATAAACGCAAAAGAACTAATCACAATCGCTATGTGGAAATAACGCTTAATAAAATAACATTTTGAAATAAAGGAACACAATCCAGACAGTTGGGCTAGCAACCCTCCCCCGAAAAAAAACTACAGAATCGAACTCATTGACTTGGAATATGGAGGCGATTCATTCCTGGCCACCTTCTTCGGGGACCAAGGCATCGGGCAATAGATTGATAGATAGATCAGTGTCTAAATTGATGGTATATAATTTAAGTAGCTTATTTTTAACAAGGGACTATATTTCAGAAGTCACTAGATCAGAATTTGCAGAACAACATAAGCAAAACAAAAAATGCCAAAAAAATGCATGTCTGATTTCATCTAAATTGATAAATAATATTATAAAGTAAATGTCCTGTTCTTCACAATAGTTTAACTCTTTCAGTATACGGATACCTTTTTTATATATTCTACCTAACACTAGACAATTTTAATCAGTTTATAAAAGCCTTCTCACTTGTCTCTTCGGCACCTCCTGGTTCGTCCTTATTTGCATAAAATTGTCTAATGATAGCTAGAATAATATGAAGACAGTCATCATTATACCAAAGGGGTTATTGTTGAGTGGTATTCTATTCATTATAACCAGTCTACAACCTCTCATAACTCATAATGGACTAGAGCAAACAAGCTGTTATTCTACTGATTGGGAGGAGTCAAGCAGTAAATAAGTTTTATAATTTACAGCCCATTTGCGTCAGCCCTTCCTGAGATACCAGAGGCTAGAGGTCAAGATATCTAGACTTGTCATAATGAGTGGACTATTGTAGTGTAGTAATCTGATGCCGGGCAGATTCAGACATTTGTTTATCACCGTAGCATCTCAGTACTGTACTCATATACAGTAGTCTTTCCAAATATTGTTCTTGGTCTCTTCACATAATCTCTCTCTCTTTCTTTCTGTCTCTGTCTCTCTTTCATCTTTTCTCTTCTCTCTTATATTTCCTGTTACAAAAAATGTCAAACATATTATAGGACTTAACCTTGTACAAGTAGAATATGTCATTATGCCTTTTGCCAGTCTAAAATTAAATTTTTGCAACCAGTTTTGACAATCCAGAGAGTTGATTGAAATTTTTCATTGACTCTGATGATGATTCTAACTTTTTTAATATGGCATTTACAAATATAAAATGCCATGCTCAAATTAGTAGAATCAATATGAAAACACATGGTACATCCCTATCAACTCTTCTATCTATCTATTGCTGGACGCTGTGATCCCCGAAGGGGTGGCCACGAATGAATCGCCCCATGCACCTATGTTCCCAGTCAGTCAATGACCCTCCTCCCATCCAGCACCTCTTTCATGCATATACTTCTTAACTCCATCCTTCCACCTCTCTCTCACTGTCCTTCCACTTCACTCTCGTACACTCTCTTAGTCATTCTCTCGCTTCCCATACGTTCCACATGGCCGAACCATCTCAAAGTGTTCCTTTTTGCACTTTCCAGCACATCTACATCCACACCATTGTTGAGAGTAGTAAAAACTTTATACAAAATGGCATAATCAAATAGAGAGGGTTAACAAATTGCAAACCATTGATTCCGGCAAGGAAGATGCAAAGTAATAACAATTGTTTAGTAGAACAAAATTATAAAAATATAAGGCTGGATCTGCTTTTGGCATGCAGTACTGGGCCACAGTATTTAAGAATTAGTCAAGGCAATAGTTGTGTAGATTACATGTGATTAATGTGTGTAGCGTTGGCAACACTAAACCACTGTATTAAAGGCGCCACTTGTATTAATAATCTCCAGAAATATCACCCTTACCTACGCTGCCATTCTTATATAAGTGTGTTGATTTTCGGTGTGAGCGTCCTGGGTTCGAATCCCCGGACTGCCACATGTGTTTGTTAATTTAATTAATCGAGTTTAGGAGTAAAGTTGGTTAGTGGAGAGAACATAATATTTACTTAAGATAGGAAAGGTTAATTTTAGCATTTCCACAAATTTACCCTAGCCAACACTATCGTTTTAATATTTCTTATGACAGGACATCTAATCTGGTGTCACATAGAAAGGCATGCTTGTGATTTTTAGGGAAAGTGGCAGCTTTAATGCAGTGGCAACTTTAACTTTGTTGGCGTTAGTGTAAAAGTTGACGTAATCAATGAATGTTAGTGATATAAATGCTAGTGCGACCTTGCATTGACTGTTAGTGATATAAATACTAATATGACCTTTCAATGAGTGTTAGTGATGTATATACTATGCATTGAATGTTAGTGATATAAATACTAATGCATCTTTTCAATGAGTATTAGTGATGTAAATACTAATGTGTGTTTGTTTTCTAGCCGGCTGACGGGAGAGCTACAAGAGGAGGTGACTTATGCTGAACCTGTGTTGGTGCCGCCGACGCTGAACAAACCCGTCAACCTGATGCTCAACATGTCCCCCAAAGCCACCCTCAAAACCCCCGGCTCCAACACCCCCGCTGGCAACATGAGCGGTTGTGGCGGCGGCGGAGGTGGCGGTGTCGGGCCTCCCATGGGCCCAGCACTGGGGCTACCTACGACCGGCGTTGCAGCAGGACCACAGGACATACCACTACACTATACCCCTGAGAGCTACTCCACCCATGGCACCCTGCGCTCCTCTGAAAAGTACGGCACCCGCGGCAGAGACCACCGCCCCCGTGACTACGATCATCGCCTGGTGGATGGATACTCGACCACTCGCTCCGTGAAGAAGGTCTACCTGTGAGCTGCCTGGCTTCCCCTTCTAGTCCCTCTCACCGCCAGTATTACTGTACATACCACCTTAGTGCCAAGAGACACTTCTACTCCGACACTTGACAACCTCCTGTAATCAAAGTATTCCGTAGCAGCATCGGTGGCGTCGTGTGAATCAAACCTTCGCATGGAGGAGGGACGCTGCTCCCAATACTCACCAACTGTAGCAAGCATGACAAGACAAATAGGGTGTAAGAAGTGACTTTTAGTTTATCCATAGAAGACAATTATTACATTATACAATACTCCACAAGTGATTATTTAATAGTATGCTCCTCTAATTATGGAGCTAATAACTTGACAGTCCCCAAAGAGGGTGAATGAGGAAAGTTATTTAATAGAACATTAACTCTCTTGCTGAGTGAATGATGTAGTTTACAGTCTCAGCATTAAAGGGAACTGATACAATATATAAATATAGAATTGTATGAGGCTAAGTGGAGGTGCGGACTCTAGTGTATAGTGTGCGATATGATGCGTTTACAAGGCTTGACTCGGAGTATAAATCACTGAGTCCTGCCTGTATGCTTTCTCCTGATATCGGCCGAATGCGAACCTGAGAATGGATGGATGGTTGGATGACTGGATGTAACTCTTCCCTCTTCATCCCCGTATCCTGTCAGAGCACCAACTAGCTTATTGGTGTGTGTGGTGAAGTGCTGTAGATAAATAATAATAATGGCCGTAGATTTAACCCGATTCATCATTTAGGCTCTGTTGACGCACCCACTGAGAGAGAAGCGTTTGTGACTTGGCATTCCAGCACCAGACCCCAGAACCCTTAAGCCGGAGCTGTACTGCCGCTTTTTCCCTCAAATTTTACCGGCAACTCTGGTCTGGCAGCTCATAAATGAAAGCTTTATATGAGTTCAGCCTCCTAAAACAATCGACCAGCACTTTAGTTGCTGGGAGGCGCTTGAAATGTTGCCTGAAGAAGCTTGCCGATCAAAAATTGTGTGAAAAAGCGCCGGTGTGACTCTGCTCCTAATGTTCTATACTCAGTTCATCTTAACGGGGCCAGAAATTTACATGTCCCTATCTTGGTTACTGAGCTGTGACTTGATTTTAATAATTAAATAGGTTGTCAATTATGAAAACAAACTATTGATACGAAGATCAGATGTACAGTAGTAGCTTCGTATGCTGCAGTTAAGTGTCAGGAAATCGACTGCTCTGGGATGAAGTTTCTGTCCCGGTGAAGGTGAACAGGGTATAGTGTGCTACGTCACACAACCTGGCAGGCCCAGTCATCACGTCTCGTACCCTGTGACGTATGATGGTAACGGGTGACGTATCATAATAACACAATGTTATGTAATCTGGTAATATGTCACATAATGTACTGTACTCTGGGCCTTATTAAGCCCAGAAGCACACAAGGTAACTATCAATAGGGGTTCAGCAGCAAATGCCTCGTCTCTGATGGTATATATATATATATATAAATATATACATGCTATGTAATATATCACCCATTCCTATTGCTATACAGTATTCTCATAGAAGACTTTTTGCCTGGACTTTTAACAACAGTCTGGTATATTTCTTCAATAATTTTTATTTAGACCTGAAGAGATGTATATATTGTAATTCTTGTCCAATAATAGAAGCATTTTAGTGTTAAGTGGCATGCTAGGCGCCATACCGAGCCCATGTGCGAGTCCCTGTCAGCCTGCGTGTTGACGACCGACCGGATATGGAGGACGATTATATATAGAGGGGGTAGGGAGGAGGAGGAGGAGGAAGAAGAAGAAGAAGAAGAAGAAGAAGAAAAGAAGAAGAAGAAGAAGAAGAAGAAGAAGAAGAAGAAGAAGAAGAAGAAGAAGAAGAAGAAGAAGAAGAGGAGAAGGAGTAGTAGGAGGTCAGCTGTTAGTCAAGATCAAAAGTCCTGTTCCACCTTTGTAACTTCAGCCCTATTTTCCTCTCTTGATACTAGAAAATGCTGTAAAACCAAACTGACCAGACCTTGAATATAAAGGTATTGTATGTGCAAAAAATGTACTCTTCAACCAAGCTTGATTATAATTGCCTTGTTCATGTGAGTTAAGGAGTATCTTGCTCTTCTAACTAAAGGGATAAGTAAGGTTGAAATGATGGAGGTAGGGCGGGATTATTGACTGACTGTACCAACCAATACTACCCACCATTGATGTTAAGAGATTCCTCACACTTTATTATTAAGTTCTAGCAACAGAGACCATGGTTTGTATCTTATGCCAAATTTCTGGAGTACTGTGTAAACCTATATGGGTAAAGTTCTGAAACACTAAAATATGACTTCAGAATGAGAGCCTTCAGCATTACTCGTACAGTTGTGAATAGGTATAAAGTGTATCACATATTCCCGACAGCAACTGTACTATTAGGTCTGAGCACACCTCCCTCTCCCTACCCCCCAATGCCAGGAAGGGAGGGTTCGGTAGCTCCAAGATTCACACACACACACTCCCCTGATCACACTCTTCTCTCCGCTGAGTTCACCTATGGTCAGACCAACTCAACAAGTAATGTCAGCAACAGTAAAGTAGCCAGCTGTTATTAAAATACATAAAAACCACCTTAACCTAACTATATCTTCATTATATTACATGAAGCTTAACTTTTTCAGCATGTGATACAATTTTTATGTTGTATTATGGCTAACATTAGTACATTTTATGCAGCTCAGGAAGGACCTCAAAGGATCAAATGGGGTACAAACTATCTCAATTTAACCCTATGCTCTCACAGATCCTTCCTTAACCCAGGAATTGTATATTGTTAGCCAGAATAATATGAAGAAAAGCGCCACGATACTGAAAGGGCTAACAGGTGTAACCAGTGCTTATGAAGTTGTACTGGTGAACCATAGTGAAGGTGGCAACAGTAAGGCAGTGACAACTTTCATGCTGTTGACGTCAAGGGAATGCATATGCTCCCTCGCAACAATTTACTATTCAGTAAAAAGTTAAGTTGCATGAAACTAAAGAGATTATATACAGATTGAGGAGCAAGGTCAGAACTTGTGGAGGGAAGGGTTAGTAGGTGTGTGTGTGTGGTGTGTGTTTCTCTCTATCCTCATCTTTCCCTCTCCCTCCCTCCCTCCCTTCCTTCTCCCACTATGTTCCAAGGCTGCTCTGGTCACTAAGAACTTTTAATGGTACAGGAAGAACAATTTTTGACTGTGACTGTACCGGAGGCAGATCAATTTGATCATTTGGAGTTTGGATTCACACCCTATGTTTTAAATGTACCATTATTTTATATTAATTATCTTATTTTTCAGAGCATCTTTGGTGTTGGTAGTATGATACTGTAAAAAGTAGAATTTTAATAATATTTTACCTCTGTCGAGTGGTAATGAACTGTAAATTTGATTTTGTTTTATTCACTTAGCTACCATATTAAAATACTATTGGTTTCAGTGATAAAGAGAAAGGATATTAAATTATTCTTTTATCTCCCACTGGAGAACACCTTTGTATTAGTGGTAAAAGACATTATGATAATATTTCTATTCAGTACTACTGTACTTTAAAGAATGTATCTATTTTGGTTCACAAATTTAAAGTACTTGCTCTAATATGATAACTATTCTCTACTTTACTTCTTACTTCTAGTACATATGTAGATTTACATCATTCATTGAATTTATTTCAGCTTTTAAGCTAAACAAATACTTGTATATGGAAAGTCTAATGATTGATCGAGAGCAAATATAACCATACTTGCCTCATATTTCTCTTATGAATATTTATAACACTTAGTTGCCATTACATTAAAGTTGCCATCCATTCTAAAAACCACCATATTAAAAAACATAACCACCTATGCCATAATAATAATACTGGAGACATAAGAGACGATGGAAATAACCTATGTAGTGTGGCTTATGACTGTACTGGTGACTTATAGGGCAGGTGGCGAATTTAATGCTGTGGTTACTTTACTGTTGATGCCGCCACACACACTCAGTTCCACATGCCAAGCCCAACATTGTGCAGTCCAGCTTGAAGCTAATTTGAGCATGTGTGACGGTGGTTTGACGGTTTGTGTAATCTGTGAGACTTGCGCAAGTCACCAGATAAACCCCCCCACATGCTCCAACTGGCCTGCGTGGTACTGAGACTTGTATTGAGACGAACTGAGCGTGTATTCCAGGCTTCAGAAGGTACCTAGTGCATGGAGCAGCTGCTGTGGTCATGAATCTGTTCCTCTTCAGTTGTTATTCTTTCAGCTGTCTTTCCAGTCTTCAGAAAGTTGTGTAGATCTTGCGTCTAAGAAGGGCACAAAAATTTGGGCACAAAACTCATTGGTGCTTTTCAAAGCTTTTCTGGAACACTTCTTTTTTCTTTCTTTTTGCATGATAAAGGTATCAGCTCCGTCAGTCTGACAGTTTGGCTTGATTGTGCCACACCCAACTTTGAGCTTAATAATAGAAAAACACTTTAGTAGATACAGATTATTGAGTATCTGCAAATGTGTATGATTTATAGCTACTATAATGAAGTCATAAGTTATGAGGTCTGTGCTTATATGAATTTTACAATCTTGGCAAAATCAGACTAATGGCAAAACTGACTGTTACCCTTTACTCCTCTGTTAACCTGTATTGTACTGGTAGTACAGTCTAGTGAAATAGGTCTGTTACCTTTTCTAGCATTTATATAGCTCTGAGACTAGGAACCTAAGAATTTGAGACAATAATAAGACATGGGATCTTGTACTTTGATCTGATCTCAAATTTATAAACTTTTCAAGTAAGGAAGCTCAGAAGAGGGCTGCCTAGAATGCTGCCATTAGGGCTGAGACTGAGGGATCACTCTGTCTTTCTAAGTATATGTACAGTACTGTACCATACAGTATGTAATATGTCATTACATTTAAATCTTTGACTAGGAATGGACCTTTATGTGCTGAATAAGTTTGTCTAGTATTAGGCAGGATAAGTTGAACAGGGTTCTTATAGCACTGGAGATAGTTTTTATGCTATTGACTAAGAAAGAATTAGCCTTATTTAAGGTAATTTTATGCCATTGACTAAGAAATAATTAGCCTTCTTTAAGGTAACAGAAAATGAAAAAGACATTATCATACTGAAAGTTAAATGATTGTATGAGCATGACAATGAAACTAGTTATACTGCCTCAAATTGATTAGTTCACTATGTCTCATCGCTCATTGATGGTCGATGAGTGACAGTTCTTTTGCACCTGACTGTTCAGCTACTATATTAAGCATTCCGGTAATCCTCCTTCCCCTTTCCCCACAGCCTTCGTACATACACATGCATAACGTTAAGAAAATTACAGTAATCTCATAAACATGGATTCGCTAAGGCTTTTAGGAGTATGGACTTTTTAGAGGTGAAGAAGGTGTTTTTATGAGTCTGAAGTGTAGCAGATATAATGTACAGTGTAGCTTTGTGGTGACAAGCGTATTAGTGAATCGACATCAATACTGCAGAAAGACAGAGTTGATTGATCTGGCAATCACGACTCAGCCAGAAGTACTGTACCGTTATTCCCGGCCTATAAGATGCATCCTCGATTTCGGCTATTTAATATTCACAGAAAAAAGTATTTACCGGTATTGTGCAACACACAGGGTGATTCTGGAGGTTATATATAAGTGTGTCTTCTATGTCAGGATGTGCGGTAGGTCATCTATCCTTCTTCGGCTGGCGTTGCACTAGCAATTTTGCCGGTGAATAATATCTGATACACATGATTCGGGTTCAAAATCTAATATACTGAATTTTATTATGTGATAATTTTCAATTGTTTCACTCTGAAAACATGATTCAGGTAGTTTGTAATCTTTTCTGGTGGCCATAATCTTAAGTTCAGTAATCAAATATAACTAAGAATGCAAACCACAAATCCATCAACTTCTCTGATAACTCATAGCAGATACCAGCATCGGATACAAGTTCACCGGTAAGACGACTCATGTGACACCAGCTTTACCCTCTTTAACACTATCTGGTGCGAGGTATTTTTTTGGGATCTCCTTGCTTCACTCTATTAGTTTGGAGATACTGTATTAAGATGTTTCACCTCATTAGTTTGGTGATTTTAAAACGCTTCACCCCATTCAGGTGTTGATTTTTTCCTGTCCTTCGGCCTGCACATTTTTCTACCAAAAAATGTATGCAACATACTTAACTTAAAGGGGTCTGGGAAAGTATTTTTCGCAGTCTGAGGGTCAAACTAAAAATACATTGCTCGAAAATGGGAAAAGTAATAAAAAACCTCAATAATAATTAAACAACATATGATAATAACCCCCAAGCCGTTGCACCAGATAGTGTTAAACCCCACCTCACCACCTGTTGTGCCATGGATCAGCGTGGAAGGTTATTGGCGTAGCTTCAAGTCTTCACATTTCAAATTGCCAGTACATAATTGATCATGAAGCTTGAAATAATCATAATCTCTCTCCATCACCCTCTCTTTCACTCTTACACATTACTCAGTCTTTATGGTTCATTTTATTTGACTCATCGTTTCTCCTTTCATTTATTCCTCTTCTGCAGAATATTTTACCAGTTTTCCTCTTTGTCACATGCCTTCTCTCTCTCTCTCTCTCTCTCTCTCGCTCTCGCTCTCTCTCTCTCTCTCTCTCTCTCTCTCTCTCTCTTTCTTTCTCTCTCTCTCTCTCTCTCTCACTTGGAGGAAGAATCTCTTAATGATTGCCTTTACACTTTCTTTAATTGTCCCCCAAGTTGACTGATTCTTGTCCCCCTCCCCCCCCCTTCCTCTCTCCGTGCCCGAGGTTGCCACCGCCGCCGCCGGTCTGTGTGTGTTAAAAGCAACTGTGAATAAGTGGTGTGGCATATATCTCGAAATGCAGTTATTACTACTTAAGGTTGTATCTTAGGGTTTCTCTTTAGTTGAGATGCTGCATTTATAGTCTCTATTAATAGTGGCATTAATTATCATGATTATTATTGTAAACATTTTGAAAGCAATTTGTATATATAATGCAACATACCTTTGACCTGCTACCACTGACAGTGGTCAGTTTTATAATGAAACTGATATAAAACATGTAGCCCTATTTATCTCATACCAAGATTATTGTAATTTTCTAGGGAGTATTTGTGAGTAAAATTTGGATTTTAGGCAAACCATATTTAGGCCTTCATCTAGCAAAATATCAGTCTGCAAATTTGGCAATAGCTAGACCCTCGAAATCTAGTATGCAGTTTATTATGTACAGATTTAAGAATGAAACTAATATGAAAATAAAAGATTAACCTGAAAAATAGTTCTGTAAGAATATAAATAGCTTCATTAGTTTGTCAGCGAGCGCTTTGAAGAGAGGCGGGCGCATTGCAGGCTGGCCGGTAGACTAGCACAGCCTGCCCCATAGTCACCTCTAGTCCTAGCAGGGCCGAGGTCTTGTACACCCACCCACCCATGCACAAACACACTAACCTCAACCACGCTTAAGTCGCCACTTCATTAAGATCGCCTCCTGGCCTTGTAATTGCCATATTAATATTATTAATATTAATGATCCTGTAATAATAAAGCTGGTGTTTTCTATAGTCATAAGCGCCATTTCTCCACATCAGCGGATTCAATAGCGCTTACAGTACACAATTATTGAAAGATCCTAAAGTTTATTAACTTCATTTACAGTCAGTTTCACAGTATCATAAGCTCTTGAATAACCAACTTTATCATTCTAATCGCCACTTGTCCTAGATCTAAAACTCACCATATCCGAAAATATTATTTTGGGAAAACATAATCCTAATGGAAAAAATGCGTGAAATATTGTCGCTTAACCAAATTTGTCATCCTGTTATTGCAAGAAACATAAAATCTAAAGGAAATATATAACCTATGTAGTGTCGCTTAACCAACTCTGCCAACATACTATTATGGGCAATATTATTGTGTTGCTTATTAAGGAAGCCCACCTCACTTTTTTTCTCTTTCTCTCCCTCTCTCTTTGGCTTGTATCCATTCGGCCCCATTCAGCCTACTGTTTTAAGACGTTTACCCCCATCCAGGTGCCAATATTTTCCTGGCGATCGGTAGCGAGCCAGCATATATATATTTTTTTATTTGACAGCAAGCTAAATTTGTAAATTTTTCAATAGAAAAATTTCTCCGCCGGATTTCTCCATGAAATGCTGGCTCGCTTTCGCTCGCCAGGTATCGACACCTGGATGGGGATAAACGTCTTAAAACAATTGGCTGAATGGGGCCCAATGGATACAAGCCAGGGAAAGAGAGAAAAGGAGAGAAAGATTTAAAAAAAAGCCTGTGACCCCCCTTAAGGTGTATTGGTGATTACAGGGCAGGTGGTGACTTTAACTCTCTGGCGACTGTAGTGGTGTTGACGTTACAGGAACCCTTACCTTTACAATGGTTCACTTATTAGATCACCAGTTTTATGTGGAGCTTATTGCATTCTACTCAACCCCTTCTGTGCCGGCCACGTCTTTTCATTATAGTCTAGCTATATTTAGACAATTTTGTGGAGTTTAACCCCTCAAACCCGGTTGGGCTCTGAGGCACCCATAACAAACGCGGCCCGCGGACCCCGGAAGGGCTCTGAGGCTTCGGCAGCTTGAAAGCCTGTAAGCTTGTTTTGGAAGGCGTCCGTCCGACGCATATAAACACAGCCGGTTGGCCCGACGCCGCGCACCTCCGAACACAAAAAGGAGAGGCGTAGTTTGTTCTTGTGTGGCTGTATATTTTCGTTTCAGTAGTGAAAAGTGGCTAATATGGCTGACATCGCCACAGAGTTCTCTCCACGGAAATTGTCATCACAACTGAATCAGTTGACTTAGAGAGCTCTACTCAACGCCATTCTACAGGTACGAAACACATCTACACTTGGGGATTATGCGGGAATGCAGAAGCAGCCTAAATAACAAAGATACGGTAGCCTAGGCGAGACGTTCTTTCGGCCAAATCCCCCGGGTTTCGGGGAATATTTATAGAATACATAGCCGAGGCTGGAGGGTTAAGAAAGATCTGGGGTAGTAAAAATGGTTACGTGGGATAGTTTGCAGCCTGTTAATTGCTGGAGGCCCTTTTTAAACTGAATAAAGTCGTCTGATCGTAGCTAGAATAAAGTTTAAAAGACTTAGCCGGTACAGAAGGGGTTAATCAGAATTACGCTTCGTCCGGCGAGTACAATTTCCTGCGCTTGCCGGTTAGATGCGATTCTGCCGTCTTTATCTTCTGTTGTGCATTGAAACTTCATTGGGAAGACATTTTAGTTAACAAAGTGACAGTGTGAAAATATTAAGTGAATTGCTTTAAAGTAAGGCATTTATGTACAGTACTGCTAATTAACAAAAGTGACAGTTTATGAAAATATTAAGTGAACTGCTTTAAAGTAAGGCATTTATGTAGTGCTTATTAACCAAGTGACAATTTTATGACAATGTTAAGTGAACTGCTTTTAAAGTAAGGTGTTCCTGTACTGCATTATTTTTATCTGCAAATGTTGAAGTAGCCAGTGATGCCAATAGACAGTCATGTGAAGCTCCATGAAGGGGAGATGTGGTGTGGCTGTGGTTCATTTTAATTTAAGGCCGCATCACGCCAACATTTTCTCAATGTTTTTACTAGCCAATATCCAATTTTGGCATTTATTTCTTGGACAAATACATCAATGTCTGCCACAGTAGTTGATTAGTTTGATTAATTCACTCTAATATTAGTTTAGTTGCTAGAGTTAATGATGATCTTACATAAATCATGTGACATAACTGAAGGCAAAAGCAGCGAATAAGTGGTGTCATTTATTAGCCAGAATTGGTAAGAGGTTGGCAAAATGCTGAAAAAATAGGTTGAGTGATGTGGCCTCTAGTGTGACCAAAACTGAGCATGTATGTTATGTATGTTAATAATGCCTGCCTGCCGGATCCTGAAGCAGCGGACCAGACACCCTCTGCCTCGCCCGATCCTACGCCACGCCACTTTCCTTACATGCTGGTTGACTTTAGACGATTTTAGTATGCTTAGGAAGGGCCTTTTATTAAAGACTAAATCAATTAACTTGCTCTCACAGGTACTATTTTACCTTTGATGATTTTACTAAGCTTAGGAAGGGCCCCTAGGGATTAAAAGGGGTAAAAACTAAGATCATTAATCCTCTCTCCCTTAGGTCCTTCCTAAACCAAAATAAATCGGCCAATGATAGCCAGAGTGCAATAGAAAGCGGTGTGATGGTATCGGAAGGGTTAATTATGTCCTCTCTTGGGGTGTGGTGGTTTGTGTGGTTGTGTGGTAGTCTGTGTGGTAATGTGGTGGTGTGTGTGGTGGTGGTGTGTGGCCTATAGATGTACTCATGGATATATGAAAGTCCAGTCTTTGTATATACAAGTATAATTATAATAACCCTGTGTCCCCGTAATGGAGGAGAGAATTTGTAAATGTTGGTATGCGTGGAACATGTGATAATTTGTTTGTTTTGCAGGTAGTTGAAGACATAATGTTAACTACTTCAAAAACACTGTGAGCATAAGTTTTTATATGAATTAGTAGTACTGTGACCAATTAAGATATTCCAGTTTTCTTTTAAGTTTAAGAGGAAAGAATGAGCAAGTAAGACAGAGTACCACATTAGATGTCAAGGTTTTCAGACTGTACCACCATCCCTTCATTATTACCGTGAGACTTCAACCGGCGGCTCTCACTCTCTCTCTCTCTTTCTCCCTTTCTCCCTCCCTCCCTCCCCCTTTCTCTCCCTCCCTCCCTCTCTCCTCCACCTAACACATCAAGTACAGTCTGGTGCAAAAGTCGTGTCCCACTTTCATAACTTCGTCATTTATTTCCTCTCCTTGTGTTAGAAGAAAAGGACTCAGTAAAGATGAACATATCTTAAATATACAGTATAGGCATTGTTCATATGTACTAAGGACATTTTCTATTCTCAGAGAGATAAATAAAATTGAAATTATGGAGTTAAGGGGAGACTGGCCGTTTGTTTGGTCTATTAATTCATTTATTCATATATTTTTTTAGTTTCCTCCCTAGACCTTCATCAAGCTTAGAAAAACATCCCCTAGACCCCCTTTAAGATAAATTTGTAAATGTTTCGGTAGAAAAATTTCCCGGCCGATGGCCGGTTCCTCTTAAAATTGCAGGCTCTCTATCGTTCGCCAGGAAATAATCGACACCTAAATGGCACGAAAGGTCTTAAAATTGACAACGAAATGGGGCGAAAGGTGTTAAAATCGCCAAACTAATGGGCCGAAGGTCTTATAATCTCGAAACTAGTGGGGCTAAACATTAGGGAGAAGGGGGGTCCAGAAAAACGGTCTGTCTCCCCTTAAGACCTGACTTTTGAGTGGGACTATAAATGCTTCTCAGTGCCCCCATTTTTTCTTATACCCCCACCCCCTCCTCCTCCCCTCCTTCCCCCACCCCCTCCTCCCCTCCTCCTTCTTAACTTAACCTTCTTCCTTCCTTCCCTCATTTTATCTCTTGTGCCCATGCAGGAACACACCGTCATTGTTATAATAAAAAAATGTGCATTTCATAGACTCGGGAGCTTTTTCTTGACCTCCTTCCAGTAATTATTAATAGTGTACAGTACTAGTATAGTTTCCCAGGTTAGAGTTTTAACACTTATTATGGTCTTACATGTTGTCCTTTATTATGTTATTGTGTTTATTTGTTATTGAGTATTTTGTTGCTTTTGCCATTTTCAAGCTATGTATTTTAGTTTGTCCCTTATATTAACAAAAACACCTTCCCAGATTTCCTTCAAACTAAAAATTGCCCACCCAGACCCCCTTCAAGCTAAATTTGTAAATTTTTTGTTAGAAAAATGTCGCGGCCGAAGGCCGATTTCTTTCAAGTTACAGGCTTGCTATCGCTCACCTAGAAAATAATCGATACCTGAATGGGGTGAAGTTTCTTATTATTGCCAAACTAATGGGGTGAAACATCTTAAATTCTCCAAACTGATGAAGTAATACAGGGGAGGTCCAAAAATATCCCTGATGGACCAACTAGGGTTAAGGTTAAGAATGGTTATACCAGTACTTGAACAGTCAACATCAATAGTTCACTGACAATCTTGCTAATAAACTGTGTCATTATTAGGAGTTCCTAGCACTTTTCCTTGACTGGCCTCATATATTGCTAATAGTAGCCTATATATATTCATCAGGGCACCCACCCTAGCCTTACTATTCAGCAGGGAGTGTATGGTGGTAAAAACTGCATCATCATATATATATATTTTTTTTTATGTGTTTGAAGGAGAGACAAGGCAAAGTTGCCTTTAACAAATGTCTCCCACAAGTTGAAAGAGCGAGAGAGTCAAATTAAATTTTGTTTTTTCTGGTGTATTAAAAAAAAAAATAAAATAAATAAAAAGAGACAAAAGGCAAAGTTGCCTTTAACAAGTGTCTCCCCCAAGTTGAAAGAGTGAGTCAAAAACAACTAGGCCTATAATAAATAATTCTGTGTATTGTAAAGAAGAGTACAGTACATACTGTACATACACAAATTTAAAGACCGAGTGCTCCACATCAAATGCGGTTCCGGTCACACGTCCTAATGGCGGCGTTCCAGGCAACCCTGTTAAGAGCTGCCTTACTTGTCAGGTTCTTTGATTTAAGATTAGACCGCAAAGTCCGATCCCACGCCTTTCTTGGTCCGCTCCTTGGTGCAGCTCCCTCCACATTAATGGACTAGCATCTTTTCACCCAGCTTTGTTCATACATCATCTCCACATGTCCAAAATATCCAAACCTGCTAGTACGCATCTCATCATTGATACTCTTGATACCTAACCTTCTTAGCTCCTCACCTGAAATCCTATCTTGCAGTTGGCACCAGACATCCATCTCACCATTCCCATCTTATTGCTTTCCATTCTGTTGATATCATCCGCTTTGACAGGCCACGTTTCTGAAGCATATGTTATTGCGTTACTAACGCATGAAGCGTATACCTTTCCCTTCAAGGGGAGAGGGAGTCTTCTCATGGTGAGTAGTTTCAAAAGTTCTCTAAACTTTCCCCAGCCGCATCTTATTCTGGCGATAGTAGCGGCTTCAGCCCCACCACCGGCAGAGATGGTATCATCCAAGTCGCAAAACTTGTCCACCATGTCCAGTGCCTCATTGCCAAAGTTGACACTCTCGAGTCAGTCATTGAATATAAGCTCGCCTGCGCATACTTAGGGCAGCACTTCTTCCCGTGATGTACCCAGCTACGGCAGACGCTATACTGTATTGAGTTCGCGCCCACCCTTTTTCTGCATACTGCGCATGGGTATGCACCACTTTTTTTCGTATAGCAGCTCCCAGGTGAGCCCAATTCTGAAATCACCAAATAGTGCATCCAGAACCATAACAAAGAAGAGAGGGCATAACACAGAGCCCTGGTGGACTCCGACGCAAACTTTAAACGCCTCACTCCGTACACCTTTCACTCTCACTGCCGTTTGTGAGTCCTCGTACATCTTCATTATCACACGCACCAGCCACTCCTCTATGCCAAGTTTTCTCATAGCCTACTGCAAAACTTCTCTGGGCACCCTATCAAAGGCCTTCTCCGGGGCTACAAACACAAGATACAGATCCCTATCTTTAAGCAGATATATTTCCTGCAGTTGCCTGAATATGAAGATAGTGTCGATTGTGCCATGTCCTGGCATGAAACCGAACTGCATATCGTTGATAGAAATGCTTTCCCTTATCATACCTTCAAAGACTATCTCACAGACCTTAATGACTTGGTCAAGCATTTTCAAGCCCCCTATAATTTCCCCTATCCAATGAGTCCCCCTTGCCCTTATATATGTTTACTATTACAGTTTTGTGCCATTCATCAGGGATTACTTATCTAATCATGGAGTTAATTAGCTCTGTGACCAAACTCACTCCTACATCACCTGAGGCTTTAATCATCTCGGCTACAGTACAATGCCAGAGCATCCTACAACTTTTCCGTCCTTCATTTTACTTATTTCACTGCATACAACAGCTGGCACTAGCAAGGGGCGGGGGGAGTATTGGCTTTATGTTACTGAGGTGCTCTCTATTCCACTGAAATTCCATGTTGAGTAGTCTTTTATAGTGTACCTTCCAAGCATCTCTAATTTCTTTGTCAGCATAAAGAATTGTCCCATTATCATTCCTGACCCACTGTTCTCATACAACATCTCTACATCCTTAACTCGCCTAGCTAAATTGATTTTTGTTTGCGTTACTCACTTGGTCTATGACCAGGTCCTGTATGATTTTCTTTGTCTTGTACATCGCTTTTCTTTTTTTTTTCAGTTCGCTTGTCCGCCAGATATTCCTCCCTGCTGCCTAATTTCTTCCATGCTTTGAAACATCTTCTACAGGTATTCTCCTTTATTGCATTTTCAACGTTATCATTCCACCACCGGAAGTCTTATGCCTGGGGGGGCCCTTAGATTTGCCACAGACTTTGTCAGTGGTGGCAAGAAGACTATGTTCAAGGAAGTTCCACTGGTTATTTACATCATTTGACTTAACCCATGGAGGTTTTGTTTCCCCCCCCCCCCCTCCCCCTCCTCCCTCATCTTTATCCCCATTAGTGTTCAGACGTTCGGTCCATTAGTTTGGCGATTTTAATACTTTTCACACCCAATTCTTTGTCAATATGAAGACGATACATGCCATTTAGGTGTCGATTTGTATCCTGGCGAGCGATAGCAAGGTTTCGGCCGGACATTCATATACCGAAAAATGTAAACATATATTTAGAAGGGGATGTTGGGGATGCTGTTCTAAACTTGATGGAAGTCTAGGGAGGAAACTGAAATATATATATAAATATATATATATATATATTTTTTTTCTATATTCCAACTTACTTCCTCTCGGGCATAGGCTGAGAGCCTTAACATTCACCGCTTTACAATGAACAGTGAAGCCCGTGAGGTCTTGTTCCAGTCTAGGGAGTGAGACATGTGAAGCACGTAGAGTACAACGAGCACCTGCCATCCTGCCTTCACATGAGGCACGGTGCTCACTCATGGCCCGAAACGACCCCATCTCTGAAGCCACCTCGTTCCCGTGCTTCACTGTCTCACCACCTACACTCTGACTCTCACACTTACACACAACGCCACCTGTTGAGCAGATAACTCACCAGGCATTGCACCCCTATAGCATATTTTGAATATGGGAATATTCATACAGTGCTATTTAATCAGGGAACAATGAGGGTATTTTATTGACGTTTCGGTGGGCTTGTGGTAATGCACTGATACTAGGTACAGCACAAATTCCATCCCAATAATATCTTCCCATTGATACATCGGGATTTGAACCCGGGACCTTTGGATTACCAGGCCAGTGGCAAGACCACTCCACCACACCTCCCCTTATACTGTATATATATATTAATAAATAGGTTGACCAATAAATAAACCCTCCCCCCTTAACATGGTAAGGGACTGCATTGGAAGACGTAAGGGGGGGTCACCGTTTTTTTTTATCTTTCTCTCCTTTCTCTCTTTTTCTGGCTTGTATCCGTTCGGCCCCATTCAGCCAACTGTTTTAAGAAGTTTATCCCCATCCAGGTGTCGATTTCATCCTGGCGAGTGATAGCGAGCCAGCATTGCATGGAGAAACTATTGAAAAATTTACAAATTTGACTTCTGTCAAAACAAATAGTCGAGGACATAGAGCACATAGTAGCAGAATGTACAAAATATAAAGAGGAGAGAAACTATTTGGAGAGATATATGAGGAATAGAGTTGGGGAACTAAGGTGGGAGGAAATAAAGCAGAGAGACAATAATAATAATAATAATAATAATAGTTCTTAAAGCTAGCGCATGCTAAGCCAGCTAAGGATAGCCCAATAAGGCCGATTAGGCGTATTTCCATTGGAGCCTGTACTACTACCCCATCCCCTTGCTCATGAGGGATGGTAACGACTCAGTGTTTGTGAAAAATCTTTAATGCGCCGAGCGTGGGCGCGATCCCGGGCCTTCTGGGTGGAAGTCCGAGAAGCTAGTCACTACACCAAGCGAGGGGTAGGGGCATTACTGGGGCTAACAAACGATATGGAAAAGCAAGACATAGAGAAGAGCCGTGGTGGTCGAGTGGTGAGCACGATCACGTGTGAATCTGCAAGACCCGGGATCAAATCCCTGCCACGGCGGACATTTAGTGGGTGTGGTAGTACGTCCTAGCATGTTTCACATGCTCGCACCCAGTCAGGGAACATCCTGACGACGTATACAGACTAAACACACATAACAAAGCCACTCCAACAGCTTCCTCTCAACACCCCTTCTCCCCTCTCTACACGTTTCAGAAAAATAGGAAAAGTAGAATGTAAATACGAGGTGCCATTGTAAAGGCTTATCCCTCAATACTTCATCTGATCTGATCTGATGATGAAGAAGAAGCTAGAGAGGATATGGAAAAAGAGGAATGGGTAAGGGGGGGGGGGGGGGGGACGTGGTAGGTAGGCCCAAAAAACTGGCCCTAGTAGCCTACTATCCTTCTACTCTAAACTTTCCCTCCTGCTAACGTTTCTGAGCCAGTACAGATACAAAGGTCAGTCCGGTGGATCTACACTGTCTACGGGCAAGCTCAAAAGAAGAAGAAGACATTAAACAAACTGTGTGTTTGGGTACTGTGGGGGTGACCAGTAGCGACATTGGTAGAGTGCTCGGTTTCTAACCGGGAGGACCGAGTTAGATTCTCGGCTGGTGGATAGTTGGGCAAACTCCTCACACCCCTTGCCTCTGTTCTGATCGCCTAACAGTAAAATAGGTCTATGACAGGGTAAATAGGTTCCTCGTGACCTCATCCCTTGAACCACTAAAAAAAATAAAAAAAAAATAAACAAACTGTGTGGTTGCCAATATCAAGGTTGCCACTCGTAGGGGAAATCCCCTACAGTAAGGGATTTTAGCCTAACGTAGGGGGTAGGGGATACCTACGGGGAAAATTGCAATACGTAGGGGAAAGTAGGGATTTTTTAATTACAGTTTCTTACAGTAGATCCTCTGGAAAAAGGCAAACTATGCCTGTGTATCCAGCTCAGTACCAGTACTTGCACTGCTGCGGTCGTTCACGGTGTTGGCGGCGGCGGTAGCAGACGCAACATTTTTACTATTCTTTATTTTTGTTTTATAATCAAACTTCAAATCTTGTCTTCCCCATGCTTTATCAAGATTACTTTCAAACTCCCTTATTGATTCGGAATCGACTACATACTGGGGCAGTGCGTTCCACTCATTTACCACTCTATCACTAAATGAGTTCTTTGCCTTCTCAAGCCTATTTCTTTCTTTGTAAATTTTCTTAGAATGTCCTCTCGTTCTTGTTCCCTCCCGCATCAAGAAGATACCTTCACACACATCCTCATCGTACTTTCCTGACTCTATCTTAAAAGTCTCTATCATATCCCCTCTCTTTCTCCTATATGCCAGTGTCGGAAGCCCCAGTGTCCTCAACCTCTGCTCATAGCCTGCGTTCTTCAACGTTGGTACCAGCTTGCTAGCTCTCCTCTGCACTTTCTCCACTGCTTCTATATCCTTTACCATATATGGAGCCCACACCTGGTTCGCATATTCCAGGTGCGGCCTAACCAGCGCTGTATAGAGATTCCTGAAGATTTCTTCGTCAAGTGACACAAATGTCCTCCTTATCAGCCCTACAATTCTATTGGCTTTGTTTATCTTTTCCGCTAAATGTTCTGAGAAATTTAACTTATTATCTATCACTACTCCTATATCCTTTTCTGCATTCACTTCCTCCATCGCTTCATACATACTGTATCCTACCTTGTCTATCTTGCTGGTCCCAATCCGCATGTACTTGCATTTTTTTGGATGAAAAGGCATTAACCAATGCTCAGACCATCCCTTCATGCCCTCCACATCTTGAAGCAAACCCATATCTTCCTTACTCCTCACTCTTCTATACAGCTTAGTGTCATCCGCATACAGGTATACCTCACTTCCATTAGTTATAACTTCAGGCAAGTCGTTGATAAATATAACGAACAGCAGTGGTTCCAACACAGATCCCTGAGGTACCCCACTTGTAATTTCCCTCCACCCCGAGCCTATTCCATTCACCAGTACCCTCTGTCTCCGATCTTTCAGGAAGGCGTCTATCCCTTTCACACATTTCTCCCCTATATTATAGCTTCTAACTTTCTCTATTAACCTTTTATGTGGGACCTTATCGAAGGCCTTCATAAAATCGCAATATACCACATCTATTACATCACCATCTTCTAGAATTTGCATCCAATCATCTACCACCTTAATTAGCTGTAGTACCGTCGACCTCCCCGGCAAGAATCCGAACTGTCTCCCACTGAAAAGTTGGTTTGACTTCATATGATCCATTATTCCTTCTCTAATTACCGTTTCCATTAGTTTACACATCACTTGTCAAACTGACTGGTCTATAATTCCCTGGGTCATTTCTCTTTCCCTTCTTAAATATAGCTGTTATGTTCGCCTCTCTCCAGTCCATCGGGATTTGTCCTGTATTAAACGATACCTCAAATAACATTTTCAATGGCTCTACTAACATCTCCCCTCCTTCCTTTATGATTCTTGGGTGTATCCCATCCGGTCCCGGTGACTTACTTCTGTTCATTTTTTCTATAGCCCTTCTTATTCTAGCATGGGAAAATTCTATTAGTTCTAGTGCCGGTGCCTGTTTGATGGGAATAGTAGGCACTGCATCCTCCGACTCCACTGTTATAACCCCCCAAAGTATTTCCCCAGCACCTCTGCTTTCTCCTTATCAGTCTCCGCTCTACTCCCATCATTCAACCCCCCTACCAGCTCTGGGATCCCTACTCTTCTTGTTAACTTTTCCTGAATGTACTTCCAGAATATTTTTGGATTATCCTTCACATTTCTAGCTATCTCTCTCTCCCTCTCCTTCACCCCCCTCCTTGTTTCCCACCTTATTTTATTGTTTATTTGTCTGCGTTCCAGATCCACTTCCTTAGCCTCTATACTAGACCCCCTGTTCTTTTTTAACAATTTTAATCTTTCCCACAATCGTTTCTTTCTTCTAATCAATATCCAAAGCTTTCTTTTCATTGGCAATTCTGGGTTAGTTCTTTTCCTCAATTTTGTTTTATCCTTATATTCCCTTACTGGTACACTTTTGGATACAGCATTCTCCAGTTTGACTCTAATTTTCCTCCACATTCCTTCAGCGTCTTCACATAATGTTAATGCTTTAACATAATCATTATCTTTTTTATCTTATTTAGTTTTCAATAAATATTTGGTTTGGTAAATGCTGATCAAACGAACAAATTTGTATCGCCACCGAATTCCCGCCCCCTCCCGAAATTCTCGAGATGGTCACCGCACGGCGCCACCATACATATAAACATTAGCGCCAGGCCACCAGTCAGACAACCAGTAGATCGGTGGTTCTACTGTTATTTTCGTAAGTATTTATGTCATTCTGACTTCTGTGAGCCACAACAATTTCTCAACATGCACCCAGTAAGCAGGGGTTGTGTTTTGATTGGCCCTTTGCAGCAATTTTGCTTATAGGCCTAGTCTACCATAGTACCAAAGGCCTTTGGTAAGAGTTTATGATTTGGCGTTTTGTAGGCTATAGGCTACTTCATTGGTTTCATTTTCTTACTTAGGTTAGGTTAATGCTTAAATTGATAATGCTTATCATAGGCTACATCTGGCACTCGCATATCGGGCGTCGTGACCGTCAGATTGTAAATTTTTACCAGGCCTTTTTTTCAGACCAAGATGCCGAAAGAAGTCGAGAAGAAATATCGATAACATTCATAACATTCAAGACCTCTTTCGCAGCCCTATTAGAAATAATGATAAATATCGCGAATAGACTCGCAGTGTTATTGTACATAATTTATTAGGGAAAGTGAAGCTCTATGGACTATGGAATCCTTATAATATAGGCTAGTCTACTCACATAGATTCCGTTGTGGTAGAATAGCCTAGTTTTGTAACTCTATTTTGTCGATATAAATAGTCCGGCGCGTAAACAAACTCAGTCCCGCATTCCGCAATCTTGAGAGCTCTGCTAGCCTATGGACGTGTTCATGTTTACAAACAGTGTTCGAAATGGAGTACACCGTAACACTCGCTACGGTAAAGTCGAGAATCGTGAATAAATGGAACAGTCTCAGAGTCACTGAAAAGGTAGTTAGGCTAGCAGCACAAGTATAAATATGTTTAAAAATAGATAGGCCTAGGCCTATGACCAGTTTGAGACTGAAAGGAAAATGAACTATTAAACTATTAAGTGGACCCAGGTGCGCTAATGAACATACTCTCTCTCAGATACCTGTCTTAACTCAGGATAATTTGACAGCTACATACTGTATAATAATTTTATTTCTTCACTCCACAATGCGCAAAATAAATATATCCCCAAAAGAAAATTTAGATCAACACAGAACCAACCCAAATGGATGAATAATAGACTATTAGACCTTCTAGGAAAAAAGAGGAATATATCGAAAAATAAAGAAAGGCGAAATTCACCTACTTGCTTACTATCAGAATCTATCAAGAGAGGTTAAAAATGTATAAGGACAGACAAAAGAAATTATGAAATCAGGATAGCCAATGACTCAAAAAATAACCCTAAGGCTTTTTACCAGCTATATAAATCTAAAGTTAGAGATAAAATAGGCCCCCTTAAAACTTCGATAGGAGAAATGACAGAAAATGATTTAGAAATGTGCAGTACATTAAATAGTCAGTTTCTATCCGTTTTCACTAATGAAAATTTGGCACAGATTCCAGAAATCCGTAAGGTATATAGAGATAGTATAGAAAATAGGTTAAGTACGGTTACTATAAGTAGAAATGATGTGCTTAAGGAAATTGACAGACTGAAACCTCAGAAATCGCCTGGTCCCGATGAGGTATATGCCAGAGTATTAAAAGAATGCAGAGATAAGTTAAGTTACCCATTAACATTTATTTTTAACAATTCATTAGAAACAGGTATAGTTCCAGAAGCTTGGAAGCTTGCAAATGTAGTTCCGATTTTCAAAAAAGGTGATAAATCAATAGCATCCAATTACCGTCCCATTAGTCTCACTTCAATCATAGGAAAGCTACTAGAGTCAATTATTGCTAGGAAAATGAGAAACCACTTAGAAACATTTAACTTAATCAATTCTTCTCAGCATGGATTCACACAGGGACGTTCTTGCCTTACTAATTTGCTTAGTTTTTTCTCAGAGGTATATGAAGCAGTAGATAATGACAAGGCATACGATATTATATATTTAGATTTCAGTAAAGCTTTCGACAGAGTCCCTCATGAGAGATTGATGAGAAAGGTTGAGGCACATGGAATAGGTGGGGCGTTGTTGGGATGGATTAGGTCATGGCTAATTGGTAGGAAACAGAGAGTCAGCATAAATGGTACCAAGTCAGAGTGGGGAGCAGTCAAAAGTGGTGTCCCCCAGGGATCGGTATTAGGTCCCCTGTTGTTTCTTATATACATAAATGACCTAGATTTAGGTATAACTAGTAGGATAAGTAAATTCGCAGACGATACTAAAATGGGGAGATCAATTGATTCAGATAGCGATATAGAGTGCCTCCAAAGGGATCTAGATACCTTACATGAATGGTCAGTAAATTGGCAGATGAAGTTTAACATTGACAAATGCAAGGTATTAAAGATAGGGAAGATGCAAACAAATGTTAAATATAAACTAGCTAATTTAGAATTAGAAAATTCAGACTGCGAGAAAGATCTAGGTGTGTTTGTTAGCAATGATTTGAAGCCTAGAAAACAGTGTATAGGCGTTCGTAATAAGGCAAACAGGATTCTCGGGTTCATCTCTAGGAGTGTGAGTAACAGAACTGCTGATGTTATCTTAAAACTTTACTTGTCATTAGTGAGACCCCATATGGATTATGCTGTCCAATTTTGGTGTCCTTATTACAGAATGGACATAGATTCATTGGAGAGAGTACAGCGTAGAATGACAAAAATGATCCATAATATTAGAAATCTTCCGTATGAAGAAAGGTTGAAGAAATTAGGTTTACATTCGTTAGAGAGACGCAGAGTTAGAGGGGATATGATAGAGGTGTTCAAGTGGGTTAGTGGGATTAACAAAGGGGACATGACAAATGTACTAAAGCTCAGTGATAGCGAAAGAACTCGTACCAATGGTTTCAAATTAGATAAATTTCGTTTCAGAAAAGATATAGGCAAATATTGGTTTGGTAACAGAGTTGTAGATGGGTGGAATGGACTACCAAGTGCTATAGTGGGATCTAAAACTGTAGGGAGCTTTAAGATAAAATTGGATAAGCATATGGACGAGAAGGGTTGGGTGTGAAGGGGGATCAGCCGGGTTGGGCCAATCAGCGCTCTGCAGACCCCCATAATCCTGCGTTAATCTCTAACCGTTTTGGTAAGATGATCCTCAGGGTATTAGAGTGTTGAGCCTATAATTGGGCTTCGTAATTGATTTGGGGTTGTGTGGGACAGGGATCTGCCTTGCTTAGGCCAATCGGCTTTCTGCAGACTCCCATTTTCTTATGTTCTTATGAGAAGAGGCACCCCTGTCCCCTTATGAGCTTTGACTCTTTTGCCTCTTTACTATCACTAAGGTAAGCAATCACATCACTAAGGTAAGTGTTATGTTCTACAAAGATGTTACTGTAGGTCTAATATATGAACCCACAGTAGCTGGCATACTGCCGCATGCAACTTGAAAGGGCTAGTGTGTTGTATCCCACGTACTCAGAGGGTTTAGTACCAAACCTACATACTCCGATAGTCATGAAATTCAGTGATAGGAGAGGCTGGGAATGCGAAATCCCCCGGATGAATAACAGGGGTGCTAGCCTATGGGCTCTCTGCGAGAGGGCTGGTTATCACACAGAGGCCCACGTCTCTTCAACAAACTCCCACGGCGAGTAAGAGACATGAGGGACAGCTCGTTAGACAACTTCAAGAGAGCCCTAGATGTCGAACTGCAAAAAGTGCCAGACGAGCCCATCCTCGCAAGGGAGCGAGCTGTCGCTTCAAACAGTCTACTGCACCAAATCACCACCCATAACGAGGGGCGTCATGCTCCTTGGTGCCGCTAGAGGAGCGGCGAACACATCCAAAGGTATCCAAAGGTAAGGTACTGGGTCTAGGGCACTCTAGGGTTAGGTTAGGTTAGGTTGTTTGGTTAGGTTAATATACTAGCCTAGGTCTCGGAAACAAGATTCGTAGTTGCGGTATTATTTCCATCAAAACTATAGTTAACTATCAAAACTATTCTCCCACAGTGGAATCTATGTGAGTATATTATAAGGAATCCATAGAGCTTCACTTTCCCTAATAAATTATGTATAATAACGCTGCGAGTCTTTTCAAAAAAATTACCGAAATATATAATTTATTAGGGAAAATAGGGACCAATAGACTCGCCATATTTTTCTCATTATAGTCCGCATGGAGGAATTTCGGAAAAATGTTATTTTAATACCACAAATTTTCCGAGTGTTTTTTATAAACAAAATTGTTCATTTGCATCAATATATAGAGTTTGTACTGTAATTAGGCTAATTAGAAATCTCGGGAAAACCTATTTTCCCCATAAGGCCTATCGATCGATGTTGTTCCCCGATAGTGATTTGAAAAGACATTAGCCTAACCTAACAACCTTACCTAACCTAACCTAGTATTATGGGTGGGGGCTGCCGCCCCCACACCCCCGCTGGTTGAGTACTAATCCCTTAGTAAATAAAAAAAAAAAAAATTGGCTGTCGATTATACGAAGGTGAAATAAAAGTCGATGAAGTCTACGGTGTTTACTCTGCAATGTTCAGCTTTGATTGTACATTGATAACGGGAAAGTACCGTATTGACAACCTTGTTACGAAAATTAAATTTTAGTAGCATAGGCTACTTTTATATTAGGTTTTCCGAGGGTTTAACACATTTTCATATGATCTTTAGAGCTGTCGATAACTGGAAATACCGTATTGACAACCTTGTTACGAAAAATAAATGTTAGTACAGTACCATACTTTTTTATTAGGTTTTGCCGAGGATTAAAAAAAAATTCTTATGATCTTTAGAGCATATAGATTCAATATTTATCTTCACAAATATATCAATAAAATTTGTGGTATTAAAATAACATTGAACCGGAATTTCGTTATCGACACTTGAAAAAACCCGATTACACCGAAAAATAACACTAAAATAATGTCCCGAACGTAAACAGAGCATTGCACCCAATGAATCCTTCGACCTGGGTCCTCTTCTTCTTGTTTTGAAAGATGCGGTGAGTGCGATTCACCCAATAAATGGCTTGAACGTTACTCACAAAAACAATATTATATTATATTATATTAGGGTTAGGTTAGGTTAGGTTAATCTAATCTAATCTAATATAATATAATACTTGTACATTTTGGAAGCGTGCATGGCCTCCCCACAATTGTCCTTACCTACTGTAAAAGCGCGATTCACCCAATAAATGGCGCCATTTGATGGAGTATCTTCAGATTAATGAATAATGGGTAAGTTAATGCAAATCCTCCACTCAAACCATGATAAACAACAATTAATTCCTTGGAAAAAATATAAAGAAACTTGGTAAATAAGGCGGCTCTAGCTGTCTTGAATGTTACCGAAATATCGACCCCAACAGTATCGATACAACATACAACAGTATGGATACAAAAATTACATTGTTCAACTCCTACTGCTCACCAATGCAGGGTGCCAAAACAGAAATTATCCAGTTCTGGATCATTTTTCTAAGAACATAAGAACATAAGAAAATGGGAGTCTGCAGAAAGCCGATTGGCCTAAGCAAGGCAGATCCCTGTCCCACACAACCCCAAATCAATTACAAAGCCCAATTATAGGCTCAACACTCTAATACCCTGAGGATCATCTTACCAAAACGGTTAGAGCTTACAAGGATCAAGTTTGTGTGGCGTCTGCGGGGGGCGCAGCCCCCCGCTTTCTTCCCGCCGGAGAAATTTTGAGATGTGAAGGTAAATATACGCACAATACATGCTCAAAATTTATTAAAAGGAATGAATAATATTGTAAGTAAAAGGGATGTTATGTATGTTTACTGGTGTTTAATCAGGATACTAGGGGAGCTGGCTGCCTGTACTTCAGTCTCAAAGAGATTCACTTCAGGTCCACTAATATAGGCATTGAAAACAGTTTTTTAAATTATTCTTAGCAGTCCCTGTTTTAGTTTTGTAACTTTTGTCCAATAAAGATTTCATGTATATTTGTTGTTGCATTCCAAGAACTATTACATACTTAATTTATATCCTTTCATATGATACATGAGTTACTATAGAGTACTGGTTAAAATACATACCGGTACCAAGTTTCAAGAATAAACTTTGATTAGAACATTTGTTTGTCTATTATTTTCCCTGGGCCGAGTAAAAAATACCTGGGTATTCCCATCTCGGGTTAAGTACAATCAGTAGGAACGTAGAAACTTACTTTAATTTTCACAACTTTAAAAGACTCAAGATTCTGCTAGGCTAATTCCGAAAATATTCAATCAAGTCTCCGTTACCCCCATGAAGTCAGGTTATAGTAATGACAAGACATACCAATAATATATGTTAGCGGGTGTGTGGACTGTGGGGATAGTGGCAGCCCCCACTTTGGACACTAAGACTAAGTAAAGTTAGGTTAGGGTAAGGTAATGCAAATTATCTACTCATAACATGATAAACAATTGAACAATAAACTACTGTACTATATTCCTTGAAGAAATAAAAACAAACAATTGTACATAAGGCTGCAGAAAGATTCTTTAGTGATACCCAAGTCATGGCCGGGATTCCGGGAAATCTATAAATGCACTGTAGGCGGTAGGCCTAGCTGCTGGCTGTACACTTATTAAATTGTACCGGTAATCTGGCTAAAAAGTTACCGGTATACAAAATGAGAACATAGAGGCAGGGTGCAGATCCCACTTTGGACACTAAGTTTGGACTTTGGTTAGGGTAAGTTATTGCAAATCTTCCACTCATAATATAAACTACAATAAAATAAGATACCAGTAGATAAGATACTACTGTAGCCTATTCTGCCTATAGCCTATACCTTGAAAACAAAAACAAACGGTAAGACTGCGAAAGTATTCTTCAGTGACAGGTCTACCCCTATAATCCCACGGCATGACGGCAAACTGTTATTGTCATAGGCTATAGCCTAGCCAGGGTGTCGAATGACGCTGTTTTTTTGAGTGATAAAAAAAAAAATCCTAGGCCTAGCCTACGTATTTTTATATTATTATTTTAAAAGTTAGACATCTAAAATAGGCCTAGGCTTAGGCCTACTGTGTTCCAAAACTCAAGAGTAGCCTAGGCTAGGTTAGCCTAGCCTAGCCTTACAAAAAAAAAAAAAAAAAAAAACAGGAATGTTGGTCTAGGCTAAGTTTAATATACACTTCCCAGGTCATTTTAACAGTTCTATTGCTTCTATATATCATATAATACACCATAGAGTAAGTTTTTAATAACTAGAAAAAAAGGTCATCTTCTAAATAATTACCATAATTGAGGACCTTCACCGTTCCCGGGTTAAGAGTGGGCTCTGAGTCTTAGCCTACCAGAACCAGATTCCCAGCTGCCTAGCTAACCTTATTTTTTACTGTCTTTAACCTCAAATCTTCCTTGATCTTCATTAGCCTATCAATACATTATACATAGCCCCACTAGTGGGGGCAGTCCTAAGATTGTTGGATAATAGGTTATCCTAAGCCTAATATGCCTAGCCTCAGCCTAGGCTACTCATTTCTGCTTCAAATCATCATTATCATCATAGGCCTAGGCTAATACAAGTAGGCCTAGGCTTATCTGAAAAAATAATATGCTTGGCTACTTACAAAATCGCTGTTTGGTGCTTGCTAGAAGTCAGGTTTATCCAAAGTATCACCTTGAACTTATACCTTATATATAATGAGTTCCCCAAGATTAATATGCACAATTTTAGAATGTGTAGGGCACTCCCACTTCACATGAAGTCAATGTTATATTCCAACCCCTTAATTCACTCTATTTTCCACAAATATATCGGTAAATAACACTGGTAACACCGGTAAATAACGCCTAAACACATTTCCAAGTGTTCCACAGTTGATTGGCGGCGAGCTAATTTGACGTCATCATTGGATTATTCTCGGAAACACCACAATGGAAAACATAGCTGATATTGGTTTGTTGTTTTCCATTGATCCAACCACATATATAGGCCTACCCCTGAAAAACCAATAATTCATCATAAAATCGTACTAATTTATAGCTTACCTTATGCCTCAAGGTCTTGCGCTCTTTGTCAAACACATAAAATTGATATTCATTCACTATTTTTAAGAAATTAGAGACCCCATAAAATTAACACATACGAACAAATATCGTGTATTTAGCGGGAGTTTAACTGGGATCAGATCAGATCAGAAAACTAACATTCAAACTTAAATTAATATTTTACATTATTCATTTCAGTGAAATTCAGTCAATATATTAAACGCATGGAGTAGTTTAGTTAATATATACATAGTTTTAGATAAATACCTATTATTATCCTTTAATTTACATATTATTGAGCATTCGAGTGCCAATAAAATTATGGTAGTTGTGTTCGTCTTGACTCAGCCTTCGGCGCAATATAACATCGGAGTGTAGGGGTACATTGGTTGTTTGTTTGTTTGATTGTTTTAGCGGACTCTCCCATCCAGGAGTTCGTTCTATGAACGATGGCTGTTTCCTTATTGTTGTTGTTGTTGTTGTTCCCTAAGCTGCCTGGCCGAACAGCCCCGAGTCCCTGAGGAAGGCCATGGCCACGATCGGGCTTTCCCACAGAGCTCTCATTGAGTGTAGATTATGTTGTTGGCGTAAGTGGTTGTGTGAAATGCAGTCTTCTATGATGTGTTTAATGGTATGGGGTGCTGTGTTACATCCCGGGCAGGCGTCGACAACGGAGTCATCCAGTCTCTTCTGATAGCTCAGGAGAGCTGGATGGTGTCGGCATCTCAGCCTGGCCAGGTGGACTCCTTATTGTAATATATATTTGTTATATTGGTGCTAAAGTCAGTCACCTCATCCGAACCGAACAAGTTGTGTTTTCACTGTGTAAACAAATAGCTTTCATGACTCGAGCTCTGGATTTATCCGTCTATATTTACATTAGTAGCTGCATTTGGACTTCAATACAGGTGATATATAATAGTTCTAAGATCATAGCCAATGTAGAGTACAGTGTAGAGCAAAGCAACTATCGTTTGATGAGTGTAATGTAGAAATAGAATGGCAGGTTTAGCGGGGCTCCCGGCCGCCCCGGGACAGTCACAGGCTGGCAGCCAATTTCAGTATCAATATTTTTTCAGATGTTGGTTCGGGATCACGAAGAAAATGGGCGAATTTTGGCACACTGCACCAATATATACAGCACAACTATGGTGGAACTATAAGAAAATGACAGTGAATAGACTAAGTATCTCCTATCACAATATCATGAAAATGTTTCTGGGGCTCTCAAAATATGAGAGTACAAGTACGCTATGTGCCTATATGAACTTACACTGTTACCAATCACTCATTAGAAAGCTAACATATAAATTCATTCAGCGCCTTAACACTTCTGAGAACAGTATCATTAAAATGCTACAAACTCCAAGCATAGTGTACACCTCTAGGATCCAGGCACACTGGAGGAAGTTGCTCTATATTTAACCTTAAGTAATGATTTCAGGTCTGTTACTCTACAGAATTAGCATACCGGTACTGAACCTCATAGTGCAGTACAGTACTGGTATTCCTATACTGTACTGTAGCAATATACTGTACCGGAAGCTAAATGATGTGAGGCATGGTACTGTACTGTACACAATTAGGACAGTGGTTTTGGTAACACGTCAGTAGTTTGATGACCACTGCTTTTGGTTGAGGCAGTGCTGTGAACTACATGATAGCAAGCTGGGTATTATTAAATTTCTTTTTATTTTATGTAGCCTATGTACAGTAGCTTATATATATTTATGTTACTGTAAGGTATATATGGACCCCAGTATAGTCCCCTCTGTACTGTGTGAGTCTGAAATAAAGTACAGTCAGGACCCCCAATTCGCGAGAATAGGGGTGACAGGAGGCATCGCGTATTGTGAATTCGTGTATTGTGGAACTAACTTTAAATGGGAATAAGTAGATTGGGTGACATCTCTCAATTATGGCCTATTTTCGAAATTTTTGGCCCTATTTTAGACATTTTTGGCTCTACAGTACAGTCTATATCTTATATATAAGAAGAACAATGAATACAAATATGAAACTTTACCTTAAAATTAGTAGTAGATAGGCTAGGACTAGGACCGTAGGACTTCACGATTTTCTCCAACTTCTCCCTCCCTGACCAAATTGTACGAACAGTTTACTCTGACAAGCCTATCGCACAGTTTCCTTCTCCTTTTTTCTTGCGATCCAACACTTCCACCTTCATTTTGTGTGTTATCTTCTTATATTGGCGTGGCATGGCGAAAAAAGTGGCAGGCACTACAAACGTTTGGTCACTCCGCACGGCTATGAGCGCTTGAGCGGGACTGTGGGAGGGAGGGTAAGCGGGAGGGAAGGCAGGCGTATGCCCGTCTTCTTCTCTTTTCGGAGCTACTCCTGGGCCTCGCGAAACGTAGACGTGCTCGCGTATCAAGCGGGAATAGCGGATTTGGCCCTTCTTAGCTCTCGATTCGTGTATTGTGGTACCACCTCGCGTAATTAATGTTTAATTAATTAATGTTATTTTCGAGGGGTAACTCGTGTATTAGGGTTTTCGCGCATTGTGGAATCGTGTATTGGGGGTCCTGACTGTATTATTATTATCGCCATGAGTGGGAAAAATCTTTATGCTGCAAATGACCTCCTTGCCACAAAGCAATGCAGAGGTAGAGAGGACCTTCTCCAAACTTAATGCCAACAAAACAAAACTAAGGAGTCTCCTAGCTGTTCGCACCTTGGAAGCCATCATCAAAACGGCAGAAACTTTTCCATCGCATGTTGATGTTAACACAAGGCTTACTTATTTGTACACCAATGCAAGAAAGACGTACATGGAGAGGTACACAGAAAATGAGCAAGCCCAAGCTGGGGCTGAGGAGGGAGACTTTCAATAACAATTGGATGCGCCAGATCCCAGCATATATATTTTTGGATAATTGTACTGTAAATAATTGCAAGGTTGATGTACAATGATATGTTTAAGCGGAATACGAAAGCAAAAAGTTTATTTATTTTATGCTAACAATGTAGGCCTATATTTTTTTAACCAAATTATTTTTATTTTGTGGAATAGGCTAGCCTAAGCAGTTTATTGGATATTGACTGTAAATAGTTGCAAGGTTGATGCAGTGGCAGTGCAGTATTTCAAAATACCAAAGAAAAGTTTATTACTTTATCATCATCATCATCTCCGACGCCTTGTTTCCCCCTGGGAAACCTCTACTAGAGGATGGCCATGACAGAAACGTCTCCAAGCTACTTTGTCAAGACATGCCTCCTTTGCCCGTGCCACAATTCCCCTTCCACTACGTGGAAGTTTTTCTTCAATATATTTTTCCACTTTTTTTTCCCATACCATAGGTGGTCTTCCACTACTAGCGGTTCCACTCACCTGACTCCCATATATCTTTCTTGGCATTCTGTCTTCATCCATTCTCTGAACATGGCCATACCACCTCAAAGTACTTCTCTTTATCCACTCAACCACACCACAATCAATGCCCAAAGCCTGCTCTTCCATTCCAAAGGACTCATACACTTCCCTATTACTTGGCCCATCTAGCCTATTCATGCCAGCTGCCATTCTGAAAAAGCTCATCTCCACAGCTCTCAGTTTGAAGAGGTCCTCGTCACTTGCCGTCCATGTCTCGCTTCCATACGAGAGTGTTGGGAGCAGCACACTGTTTCTCAGTGACTTTTTGACTTCCTGGCTAACCATTCTTCCTTTGAGAATACTATCAAGTTCTCCAATCACTTTTCTCCCTTGCATTTTTCTCTCTTTTATCTCACTCTCCATTTTACCATATTTGCATAGTACAGCTCCCAAATACTTGAAACTTTCAACCTCTTCTAGTACTTCATTTTTCAATTTTATTTTACAACTTTTCTTGTGTTCTTTCTTGATTCTATATTTTTCCTTAAAATCTATGGTTTCATGCATTCTTCTCTCAAACACCATTACCTTACATTTCCCTACATTGACCTTTAACTTTCTCTTTTCACATACCCTGTCAAAGTCAGTGACCACTCTCTGAAGTTCTTCAGCATTTTCCGCCAACAGGACTGCATCGTCCGCATATAGGCATGTTAAAATCTTCCATGTTCTTCCCTCTGATTCCAGTCTAGCTCCCACACCCATTGATACAGCCCTACATTCCCTAATCACTCCATCCATGTATATATTGAACAACCAAGCTGACCTTACCTTTGGATACCTTTGGATGTGTTCGCCGCTCCTCTAGTGGCACCAAGGAGCGCGACGCCCCTCGTTATGGGTGGTGATTTGGTGCAGTAGACTGTTTGAAGCGACAGCTCGCTCCCTTGCGAGGATGGGCTCGTCTGGCACTTTTTGCAGTTCGACATCTAGGGCTCTCTTGAAGTTGTCTAACGAGATGTCCCTCATGTCTCTTACTAGCCGTGGGAGTTTGTTGAAGAGACGTGGGCCTCTGTGTGATAACCAGCCCTCTCGCAGAGAGTCCATAGCACCCCTGTTATTCATCCGGGGGATTTCGCATTCCCAGCCTCTCCTATCACTGAATTTCATGACTATCGGAGTATGTAGGTTTGGTACTAAACCCTCTGCGATTTTCCATGTATATTATTAGGTAACGTTCTCTTCTACGTTCCAGTGAGTACAGATTCAGTGCTCTTAAACGCTCCCAATAGTGTAGATGTTTTATCGAACTTATATGCGAAGTGAAATTTCTTTGTACACTCTCTACGTCATTTATTTCACCTGCTTTGTATGGGGATGTTAATACGCTACAGTATTCAAGCCGCGGTAGCACTAGAGATTTGAAGAGCGTTATCATAGGTAATTCACCGCGTGTTTTAAAAGTACGCAGAATCCAACCCGTTAGACGTTTCGGAGCCGCCACTTTGACCTGGTTATGTACAGTACTTTGAAACCCATATTTTCAGACATTAATACCCCAAGGTCTTTCACACTGTCTTTCCGTTCTATTATGTGGTTAGATTCTGTTAAGTAATTTGTAATTTCTTTAACACCATTATTATCTCCGTACCGTATTAATTGGAATTTTTCCTCATTGAATTGCATGTTGTTTTCCCTGGTCCACTGGAACACTACATTCATGTCTTCCTGCAGTCGGCCCGTGTCCTCTTGTGTGTTTACTATCTTACTTAATTTTGTGTCATCAGCAAAAGACGACACCGTGCTGTGTCTGGTGTTGGTATCTATGTCGCAAATTAGTATGAGGAACAGAAGGGGCGCTAGCACTGTTCCTTGGGGCACTGAGCTTTTGGCATCCGAAGGCTCAGAAGTGACTTGGTTTACTGCTACCGATTGTTTTCGGTTTACGAGGAAATTGTATATCCACCGTCCGATTTTCCCAGTTATACCTTTTGCTTTCAGTTTGTGGGCTATTATACCATGGTCACATTTATCAAATGCCTTAGCAAAATCGGTGTAAATGACATCCACGTTTTTCTTTTCTTCTAGCGCTTTAAGAATTTTGTCATAGTGTTCCAAAAGTTGTGAGAGACATGATCTTCCCGCTCTAAACCCATGTTGACCGGTGTTGTGTAGTTCATTTGCCTCCATGAATGTTGAAATTTTGCTTCGCGGGACTCGCTCGAAAACTTTAATGATGTGAGAGGTTAGAGCTACCGGGCGGTAGTTTTTTGGTAGTGCTTTACTCCCTCCTTTATGCAGTGGGGCAATTATTGCGTTTTTCAAGCTATCTGGTATGTCACCAGTGTCTAGACTCCTTCTCCACATTATAGCCAGGGGTTTTGAGAGGTTTTCCTTACATTTTTTCATTAGGATCGAATTCCATGAGTCCGGGCCTGGTGCCGAGTGGGATGGCATGTTGGAAATGGCCTCTTCTATGTCTTTTGGACCGAAATCAATATCCAGCATCTGAGGGGTTTCTGTGGGGGAGGTTTCCATGAAAAATATATTTTGGTCTCTGATGACTTTTGTTTCATCAGGCTCACTGAATGCCATTTCATACTGCCTGCTTAAGAGTTCGCTCATTTCCTTTTTGTCCCCTGTGAAAGAGCCGTCCCCTTTGCTCAGTGGGCCGATGTTTGATGTTGTTTTAGCCTTTTGTTTGGCGTATGAAAAGAAGTATTTGGAATTTTCCTTTATACCTGCAATAGCTTTCCTCTCCTCTTCCATATGTTGTAATTCATATGATATTCTTAGCCTTTGTTCAATTTCCACAATTTCTCTATCTATTTCGACCTTTTGCCTATCCTGTAGATTTTGATGTGTGCGTCTTTGTGTGAGTAATTTTCTTCTTCTGTACAGCCTCCTCCTTTCCCGATCTTGTTTGCTTCTTAGTTTTGTTTGTCTTGCAGGTATATGGTGGCTACAGATTTGGGTCATGGTTTCTGTTATTAAGACTAGACATTCTGCTGGTGTCAGGTTATCCATTAAATCTTCCCAGTCTATTTCCTCCATTTCTTGATTTACCTCTTCCCACCTAATGTTTTTGTTATTGAAGTTAAATTTACTGAAGGGGCCGGTTTTTGTTCTCGATTCTGAGGTTGTCTGTACACTTTCTAAGGTTGTTTTGATCTCAATTAATTTATGATCTGAGTATGTTGTGTCCGATATGTTAATGCTGTGTACTAGAGAGTCGTTGTTAGTGAAGACCAGGTCTAAGATATTGTTTTCCCGTGTGGGTTCAGCAATATGTTGGGTAAGACTAAAAAAATCACAAAGTTCAAAAAGCTCTCTCGTATTAGTATTTGCTTCTCCGGTGTTATTTGCCACTAACTGGTTTTCTAGTTGTCTCCATTTAATGTTTGGTAGGTTAAAGTCTCCTAGCCATATAATATTCCCCAGGGTTTCCACTTCTGATTTTATTTTGTTGAGCTGGGTTTTGAATTCTTCTCGGGATGAGTCTGGAGGCCTGTATGTAACAATAACTGCTAAATTTAGGGATTCTATTTTAATTCCAAGTATTTCCACCACTTCATTACTGTTATTTAGGAATTCAGTACATATCAGTGAGTCATGTATGTACAAGGCTACACCTCCATGTGATCTATGCGTTCTGTCCGCCCTATGTAGGTTGTAACCAGGAATCCATACCTCACTATCTTCCTGATCTTTAATGTGAGTTTCTGTGAGAGCCGCAAATATAGCGTTTCCTTCTTCTAGCAGGCCCCTAATAAATGGTACTTTGTTCGTGGTTCTATTTTTTAGGCCTTGGATATTTGCAAACAAGATTGGGGAGGGATTGTTTGGAGTACTATGTGTACCTAATAGTCTTCGGGATGTATTGGCCACTCTTGGGAGGCCAGGAGGTGCTCGAGGTGTTCTATGTGCTCTTCCATCTCCCTCAGTCTCTTCATCTTCATCTGCCCTTTCCCTCCTTGCCTTTTTCCTCTGTCTCGTCCTCGCATAGCTAGAGAGTTTTTTGGGCTACCATTCGTGTTAGGTCTAGCATATCTCCAAGTCCCTTTAATATGAAAAGCTGGGCATTTCATATTGTAGCAGGTCTTGTTCTCAAGTGATGTCTTGCAAAGGGATGGGTGGTGATATTTGCAGGTTTCACCAAATCTACATTTTCCATGACTGGTTATGTTGTTGCAAATTTTGGGATGAGCAAATCTACATGAATTCCCATTATATTCACCCTTTTGACCAAAGTAGCACCTTCTTTCCAGATAATATCTGCACACTGGTGTAGACAACCCCAGTAGGTGTGGCTGGGGCTGCAAGGGGTTATGTGGTGAGCTAAGTGTGGTTGTGGGTGATAGTGGGCTTGGTGTATGGGTGGGTGAGGCCTGCAGGGGGGTGGAGTTACGGGTCGGTTGTAGGTGGGACATGACACATCCCTGTCTTACACCTACATTGACCTCAAAACTTTCACTTAATTTATGCCAAAAAATATATTTTTTACATAGGCTACAAGTTTTGTAATGAAAGAAAATAATAAAAAACACTGAAAAAATAAACACTTTTACTTTCACATTATATGTATGTAAAATAGATTTGGGTAATTTTGGTCCAATGTTGAGAATTTTCACCCATATACTAGGGGGAGGGGGAATTGGCGTAGGGGAAATGCGCATGCGTGGTAGGGGATACTGAAAATTTAGAGTGGCAACCCTGGTTGCCATGGTTACGTTTATACCAGTGTCTTCCTTTGTCGCTCAAAAGTCAAAACAGAGATAACTCAGGGGTTCAGCTGAGGGCTATTGTTGGGCCGCGGTGTCCAGGATGCGGATGTGTGTTCTCTGCTCTCTCGTGCCTTATGTGTCTTCCTCTTGGCGACACATGTTGCCGACATCGTTTAAGGTCCCACTGACGGTTAGTCTTCTAGGGCCAAGCAGGTGGCATCCACCCGAAGGCCCTTTAATAACAACAACATCAACAACAGCAGAGATAACAATTCATAGATACGCCGACTAGAGGTAATAATATTCTCGATTTAGTTTTCAGTAACAATGAACATATGGTAAATAATGTAGAGATAGGGGACCACCTAGGAAATAGTGACCACAATTCTGTGTATTTTAATATACAATGGAAAGGTAATACCAGAGAGAATACAACATTAATACCTGACTTCAGAAAAGCCAATTATGGTGGGTTAAGAAGAGCCCTATTAGCTGACCCTATGGTCAAAAAATTAAGTTGATCCAGGTGTCCAAATGAGTGTACCCCTTCTCAGGCACCTGTCATCTTAAGTCAGGAGGAGACGTCAACCTTGGTAGATACATACGATAATTTTATCGAGTCAGTATTCAATGCACAAAATAAATACATCCCCAAAAGAAAATTTAGATCAACACAGAACCAACCCAAATGGATGAATAATAGACTATTAGATCTTCTAGGACAAAAGAGAGGAATATATAGAAAAATTAGGAAAGGCGAAATTCACCTACTTGCTTACTATCAGAATCTATCAAGACAGGTAAAAAAGGATATTAGGAAAGAAAAAAGAAATTATGAAATTAAGGTTGCCAATGACTCAAAAAATAATCCAAAAGCTTTTTACCAACTATATAAATCCAAGGTTAGAGATGTAATTGGTCCCCTTAAAACTTCGATAGGAGAAATGACAGAAAATTATTTAGAAATGTGCAGTACATTAAATAGTAAATTTCTTTCCGTTTTCACTAATGAAAATTTGGCACAGTTTCCAGAAGTCCGTAAGGTATATAGCGATAGTATAGAAAATAGGTTAAGTACGATTACTATAAGTAGAAATGATGTGCTTAAGGAAATTGACAGACTGAAACCTCATAAATCGCCTGGTCCTGATGAGGTATATGCTAGAGTATTAAAAGAAATTTGTAGGGATGAGTTAAGTTACCCATTAAAATTTTTATTTAACAAGTCATTGGAGACAGGTATAGTTCCAGAAGCTTGGAAGCTTGCAAACGTAGTTCCGATCTTAAAAAAAGGTGACAAATCAATAGCATCCAATTACCGTCCCATTAGTCTTACATCAATCATAGGAAAGCTACTAGAGTCAATTATTGCTAGTAAAATTAGAAACCACTTAGATACATTTAACTTAATAAATTCTTCTCAGCATGGATTCACTCAGGGACATTCTTGCCTTACTAATTTGCTTAGTTTTTCTCAGAGGTATATGAAGCAGTAGATAATGACAAGTCATATGACAAACCTGGTGATGGGCTGGTCTATCAGAGTGAGAACTGAGCGATCTCTGCCATACCCATAGCTTACTCTGACTGTTCCTTTTACTTATATATTTTCTAGATCTCAAGTGACGGCGTCTCTTCCGTGGATTGACCTCCCAATTTACCAAGATTGGAAGTCAAAGCGTCACATTTTTCCTTTGCCTCTCAACTTTCTCTTCATAATTGCTGAGGGGCACAGGGCCCTGGGTGGGGCTTTGGTTTCCCGGGCGTTTCCGCACCCTCCTCAGCTCCCCGCCATGGAGTGGCTTCGGTCACCCAGGCTTTATTGTGGTCGGCGGGGAGGGTTCTGTGGGGGCGCTCGGTTATGGCCTTGGCTTTGCTCGGGGCCTTGGGGCTGTTCGGCCAGGCAGCTTAGGGAACAACAACAACAACAACAACAAGTCATATGATATAATATATTTAGATTTCAGTAAAGCTTTCGACAGAGTCCCCCATGAGAGATTGATGAGAAAGGTTGAGGCGCATGGAATAGGTGGGGCGTTGTTGGGATGGATTAGGTCATGGCTAATTGGTAGGAAGCAGAGAGTCAGCATAAATGGTACGAAGTCAGAATGGGGAGCAGTCAAAAGTGGTGTCCCCCAGGAATCTGTATTAGGTCCTCTGTTGTTTGTTATATACATAAATAACCTTGATTTAGGTATAACTAGTAGGATAAGTAAATTTGCAGACGATACCAAAATGGGGAGAACAATTGATTCAGATAGAGATATAGAGTGCCTCCAAAGGGATCTAGATACCTTACACGAATGGTCAGTAAATTGGCAGATGAAGTTTAACATTGACAAATGCAAGGTATTAAAGATAGGGAAGATGCATACAAATGTTAAATATAAACTAGCTAATATGGAATTAGAAAACTCGAATTGTGAGAAAGATCTAGGTGTGTTTGTTAGCAATGATTTGAAGCCTAGACAACAGTGTATAAGCGTTTGAAACAAGGTAAACAGGATTCTCGGGTTCATCTCTAGGAGTGTGAGTAACAGAACTGCTGATGTTATCTTAAAACTTTACTTGTCATTAGTGAGACCCCATATGGATTATGCTGTTCAATTTTGGTGTCCTTATTACAGAATGGACATAGATTCATTGGAGAGAGTACAACGTAGAATGACAAAAATGATCCATAATATTAGAAATCTTCCGTATAAAGAAAGGTTGAAGAAATTAGGCTTACATTCGTTAGAGAGACGCAGAGTTAGAGGGGATATGATAGAGGTGTTCAAGTGGGTTAGTGGGATTAACAAAGGGGACATGACAAATGTACTAAAGCTCAGTGATAGCGAAAGAACTCGTACCAATGGTTTCAAATTAGATAAATTTCGTTTCAGAAAAGATATAGGCAAATATTGGTTTGGTAACAGAGTTGTAGATGGGTGGAATGGACTACCAAGTGCTATAGTGGGATTAAAAACGATAGGGAGCTTTAAGATAAAATTGGATAAGCATATGGACGAGAAGGGTTGGGTGTGAAGGGGGATCAGCAGGGTTGGGCCAATCAGCGCTCTGCAGACCCCGTAATCCTGCGTTAATCTCTAACCGTTTTGGTAAGATGATCCTCAGGGTATTAGAGTGTTCAGCCTATAATTGGGCTTTGTAATTGGGGTTGTGTGGGACAGGGATCTGCCTTGCTTAGGCCAATCGGCTTTCTGCAGACTCCCATTTTCTTATGTTCTTATAACCCTACAAAATCCGGGTAGCATTCAAGGAGACTTCAAAGAAAAAGGGAGTTTAATTGGGGAACTAAATTAGAAAATATCGGCCTTGTATGGTATTGCTCCTGTATATGGCTCAGGTAAGCGGGCAGGCTCCCTCTATATATATCCATATTGTGGTTGATAAAAACAAAGGGTGTGTGTGTGTGGTTGATGCCTCTGTTCAGATGTTCTGACAAAGAAATGTGGTGAACGTTCTTATAATCGCCAAACTAGCCTAATGGGCTGAACGTCATAATCTTAAAACTAATGGAGCTAAACATGAGGAACAAGGTGGGCCAGAATAAGCAACCATCCCACCTTAATAACTATAGTCTAGGCCTATTTGTTTCCAGCTGATAATGCAAAATACAACACTACTAGGCCTATGTCTCTGTCTCATATAAATGCCAAGTTTCCACAATTAACAACATATATCGCTTCAAAATCCTCGTAATAGCTGAGTAATCACGATGAGGATATGGCAATTTACCCTCGGCTGAAAATAAACCGAGTATACCAACTCTTATTTCTTACAGTTTCTTACAGTAGATCCTCTGGAAAAAGGCAAACTATGCCTGTGTATTCAGCTCAGTACCAGTACTTGCACTGCTGCGGTCGTTCACGGTGTTGGCGGTAGCAGACGCAACATTTTTACTATTCTGTATTTTTGTTTTATAATCAAACTTCAAATCTTGTCTTCCCCATGCTTTATCAAGATTACTTTCAAACTCCCTTATTGATTCGGAATCGACTACATACTGGGGCAGTGCGTTCCACTCATTTACCACTCTATCACAAAATGAGTTCTTTGCCTTCTCAAGCCTATTTCTTTCTTTGTAAATTTTCTTAGAGTGTCCTCTCGTTCTTGTTCCCTCCCACATCAAGAAGATACCTTCACACACATCCTCATCGTACTTTCCTGACACTATCTTAAAAGTCTCTATCATATCCCCTCTTTCTCCTATATGCCAGTGTCGGAAGCCCCTGTGTCCTCAACCTCTGCTCAGCCCGCGTTCTTCAACGTTGGTACCAGCTTGCTAGCTCTCCTCTGCACTTTCTCCACTGCTTCTATATCCTTTACCATATATGGAGCCCACACCTGGTTCACATATTCCAGGTGCGGCCTAACCAGCGCTGTATAGAGATTCCTGAAGATTTCTTCGTCAAGTGACACAAATGTCATCCTTATCAGCCCTACAATTCTATTGGCTTTGTTTTATCTTTTCCGCTAAATGTTCTGAGAAATTTAACTTATTGTCTATCACTACTCCTATATCCTTTTCTGCATTCACTTCCTCCATCGCTTCATACATACTGTATCCTACCTTGTCTATCTTGCTGGTCCCAATCCGCATGTACTTGCATTTTTTTGGATGAAAAGGCATTAACCAATGCTCTGACCATCCCTTCATGCCCTCCACATCTCCTTGAAGCAAACCCATATCTTCCTTACTCCTCTTATGACCGGTAATTAGTGTTGAATTTCCCGCCAAAAGTCGGCGTCAGCGATTGTTGCTATGGACAGCGTTATGTGTTAAGCGGGCATCACACTGGGCCAAATTCTCGTCAATCTCCAATCTCCAATCTCCAGTCTCCGTTTCCAGCCAGTAGCGCTAGCAAATCCTATCACACACGCCAAGCGTCCTGGCTGCGTGAGTGTCCGACACAACAATAACAACGTCCGACCTTAGCCTATATTGGTCCGTTTCACCTATACTGTAATGTATAGCAATATGAATTTACATCTACAATTATAATGCAATATGATTCAATCTACACGCTAGTGTAATTTTTTTTAAAATTTGAAGCTTATATGAGGAAATTTATATTTTGAACTTTTTCGATTCATACCAATCGCCGTGACGTAGGCTATAGAACAGTGGTCTCACTTAACCCCTCCAACCTGGAAGGGCTCTTGAACGCCCATAACAACCTCGGCCCGCGCAACCCGGAAGGGCTCTTGAACGCCCATTGCTTGCGTGCGTGCTTTCGAATGCCGCGCGTACATTTTCGGTATCGTGGGACGGTAGGTGGCGCCACCAGGCGTAAACTACGCCACAGCAACAGTATCTACCCCGACGCCATCATGGACAGTACGCCAAATAGTGATTCCGCTGTGTCCGATACCGTGCTTCCTACGACGCCCTTGCTAGTTCGTCGCGCCTTACCCCGACGCCATCGCCTAAATGTGTTATCTCCCGGAGGTATTGAGACGACATTGAGACTTTATGAGCGAGCTGATGCCAAGCATAATGTTGATGATGAAGTCAGTGACGACTCCAGTAATTATGAGTCGAGTGATTATGGCCATGAGAGTGACAAAGAAGAGCAATTCCTGGGATTTGCGAGAGAACATGACAGTGATGAGAGTGATGAAGGTGATGTACCAGTTGTTGAGGAAGCTGGTTTACCTAAAGACAGTGAACTTGAGAGAGTGAGTGAGTGGGAGAGTTCAAGGTCACTCACCAAATTTCGCATAAGTGACACGACGCCAAGCCCTTCCCCAGGTAAATCGCCTTTCAAGCTACATTTGTATAAGCAGAAAATACTTGAGAAGGCGGCCGCGGCAGCTAGGGAACAAGCAAAACTACTTGGTGAGGATGAGGCTGTGAGTGAGGGTCAGCGTGGTGACCCTTCTCGTCCGCCATTGTCTCCCTTATCTACCCACGCCACCCAAGATGACCCGGATGCCCCGCATTCTTCCCCACCACCCCCACCATTGCCAAGGGTTGAGGACCCCACACTTTCGGCCTATTTGCCTCCTAGGTCCCCCGACAGGAGACATACTGCTGCCGAAAAGGGGAAAGGTAGGAAATATACCAAAAAAATTAAGAAAAGTAAGAGAGTTTTGTTCGAGGCTCCCGCGGCGTCCACCCCGGCCGGCCCCAGCCATACGTCCCCGCAACTTTCCCCACGGTCCTCCCCACCTCTCCCGCCTTCAACATGTCTTCCTGAAGAAGTCTTTGAGCTCGCATCACCAATACCTGGGCCTAGTGACAGTGAAACATTGCTTTCTGTCACTCGTCGCAGGCCAAGGAGCCCAGGACCTCGGGGGGACACAGCCTCACCTGCCACTCCTTCCCCACCTCGCCCACCCGCACGCCGCCCACGCATCACTGGTTCCCCGCCAGATTATGTGGGGGCCACTGATGATGAAGGGCACCTCTCTGAAGACTCTGGCCATGATTACATAGGTCCACCGTCAGGGCAAGATGACCACTCTGACGATGACTATATGGACATCGACGACCCTCGACCCATCCGCTTGGCCCGGCGTCGTGCTGCCCGTCGTGCTGCCCACCGCCCTGGCCGCCGCCCTCGCCGCCCTAGGGCGCGTGCCTCCCGAGTTGGCCGTGGGCGTGCTGGGCCACCAGCTGGAGCTCCTCGTCAGCGTAGACAAGACCCATTCTACGTTTTTCAGTGGCAAGACGTAGTTGATGAGGATGGATACAACCCTGATGTGCCAGCTTTTGATGAGGTACTGGAGGGTTCAGGCATTACCCCCAATTTTCCTGCAGGCCCCAATGCTCCACCACACAAACTATTTGAGGCCTTCTTTGATGAGGAGGTGGTAGGCTATGTTGTCAAAGAGACAAATAAGCAGCACCAATTCCAGGTCCACTTTTTGGGAAAGGTGACCAAGGGCCACATGAGGCAGTGGACCCCAGTGACTCATAAAGAGTTCATGGTGTTCCTGGCACTCACCATGCTAATGCCTCATGTCAAGAAGCATAGGTTGCCTGACTATTGGATCACCAATGATCTGATATCCACCCCTGCCTTCGGGAAATATATGTCTCGCGACCGGTACCTTGATATCCTCGCAGCGCTCCATCTTGTCACCAACCTTGACGTCCACCTCCCAGACAAGCTGTGGAAGATTAGGACGTTGTACGAGATGATGCGAGAACGCTTCACCTCCTACTTCAAGCCCTTCCGCAAGGTCGTCATTGACGAGTCTCTTGTGCTGTTCCGGGGAAAACTCAGCTTCCGGCAGTACATCCCCTCAAAAAGACATCGCTTTGGCATAAAATTCTTTGTGCTGTGCGACTGCCAAACTGGCTATGTCCTGGACTTCCTGGTCTACAGCGGGAAGGAAGGGGACTTGCTTGTGGACCCCCTCATTGGCTTTGGCGGAGCAGTGGTGCAAGCCATGATGGACCGCTACTTTCACAAGAATCACGTCCTCTACACGGACAATTATTACACGTCCCCCACTCTCTCACAGTACCTGCATGAGCGCAAGACGGGGACTGTAGGCACAGTACGAGGGAAAAGGAAGGGCATGCCACCTTTCCCTCCAAAGACCAAAAAAGGTGATGTGTTCAAGAAGAAGTCGGGGCCCATTCTGGCTATCCACTGGCACGACCAGCGGAAGGTCAACCTCCTGACCACCATCCACAAGGGGGAAATGGTGGAGACTGGCAAGGTGGATCGCCGCACCCAGGCCAGGGTGACCAAGCCCGATGCTGTCCTGGACTACAACATCAACATGAGGCTGGTGGACAAGTCCGACATGCAGATAGGCTTCATTGACTGCCTGCGTACCTCGTGCAGATGGTACAAAAAGTTCTTTCTGCATATGGTGGACATGTCAGTTCTGAATGCCTACAACATATACAAGCTTCGGAATGTGAACACACCCATGAAGTTCAATAGCCTGCGGAGGTTCCAAAAGCAGGTGTTGACGGAGCTCCTGGAGAAGTATGCTACGCCACAGAGGGCAGTGGCACATCCTGGGCCCGCCGTTATTGACCGCTTGCAGTGTGCTCAATACTTGATTAGGCACAGGCTTGGTTCCCTGCCTCAGAATGAATCAGGAAGAACACAGCAGAAGCGGTGCCATGTCTGCTACAACAGCAGGGTGAGGCCGAGGTCAGGTAAAAAGTCAACCATGGAGTGTGTGGAGTGCAAGGTGGCACTCTGTGCTTTAGAGTGCTTCTTTGATTACCACTCCAAGCTGGAGTTCTAATAATCATACTGAAATTGCCAAATAAAATGACAATATGTACACTATAATTATATATAGGCAAAAAGTGGAAGAAAACCAATTTATTGTAATACAAAAGTCATGTATTATGAGAACATTGATACAAATACAATTACACCATAATAATATGTGAAAGTGACACATATGTATATACCAAGTGACATTCATATGATTAGAACCTATAGAAATATATAAATCAGTGAAAAAAGACACAATAAATTGTATATAAAACGTTTACAAATCATGTAACTAAGTGAAAGTGACACAAGACCTAATATTTGATGGCCAAAGTATAATAAATACCTGTGATAACGAATAATCAGTGCCTAATACAACAATAACCTACCTCAATTACTAATAAAATGTACGGTATCGAGTGAAAATTAGCATTATCAGTGACAGTGACACTCTCTAAAGCATATTTGTCAAAGTGAAAGTGACACAAGACCTAATATTTGATGGCCAAAGTATAATAAACACCTGTGATAACGAATAATCAGTGCCTAATACAACAATAACCTACCTCAATTACTAATAAAATGTACGGTATCGAGTGAAAATGAGCATTATCAGTGACAGTGACACTCTCTAAAGCATATTTGTCAAAGTGAAAGTCACACAAGACCTAATATTTGATGGCCAAAGTATAATAAACACCTGTGATAACGAATAATCAGTGCCTAATACAACAATAACCTACCTCAATTACTAATAAAATGTACGGTATCGAGTGAAAATGAGCATTATCAGTGACAGTGACACTCTCTAAAGCATATTTGTCAAAGTGAAAGTGACACAAGACCTAATATATGATGGCCAAAGTATAATAAACACCTGTGATAACGAATAATCAGTGCCTAATACAACAATAAGCTACCTCAATTACTAATAAAATGTACGGTATTGAGTGAAAATTAGCAATATCAGTGACAGTGATACCCTAATAAACATATTTTATATAATTGGCCTCAAAATAACTAGAAAATATCAAATAAACATCACATTCTCAATATCAAACACTAAAATCGTCTAAGGGAGATAAATACTTTGGCGCGACGAACGGCTAGGTGCGTCGTAGCCATGGCCGGGGCGACGCGTCCGAACGCGGGAAGAATTTGCCGCCGAAAAGCACTCGTCTTCCCGCGCTCACCATTATGCAACCAGAGGGGCTAGAGACCTCTACTCAACGCCATTCGACAGAGGAAGGTTTGTGGAACATTATTATTTTTTATTCACAACATTACATGCCATATTCATTGACTTACAGAGTAGTTAACATAGGCCAAAGATCGTCAAAACACCCGGTACCGGAGCACAGTCGCAAGCTATAGCCCCCGGGGCTGGAGGGTTAAACTAAAATAATATGGATTGATATTGACAAACTTTGTGTAATAGGACCCAATCTATACGTTAATGTTGCTATGTTTTGCGTGTGAAGCTTATATATCCTAAGTAGCTACTGTATGAGGAAGTTTTTCGCAAAATATAGGCTATAGCCTGACGGAGCCCCTGTCGTTACCTCGGCACTAAACGATCGTTTATATTGTGCTGTTTCACCAATAATTTAGAGTTGTTGTTGTTGTTCCCTAAGCTGCCTGGCCGAACAGCCCCGAGTCCCTGAGAAAGGCCATGGCCACGATCGGGCTTTCCCACAGAGCTCTCATTGAGTGTAGATTGTGTTGTTGGCGTAAGTGGTTGTGTGAAATGCAGTCTTCTATGATGTGTTTAATGGTATGGGGTGCTGTGTTACATCCCGGGCAGGCGTCGACAACGGAGTCATCCAGTCTCTTCTGATAGCTCAGGAGAGCTGGATGGTGTCCGCATCTCAGCCTGGCCAGGTGGACTCTGTCCTCGCGAGGAAGGGAGGATTCGGAAGGATGGATTTCGGGAGGTCGTGCATGCAGCTGCGTGTTGTCTGTGAGTGAGTGGATGGATCGGTGAGAGATATGAGTATGGATGTGCTTCTGGAAGTTGGTTCGGGGTGGGCAGGGAGGGAGAGAGGACAATAATTGTGTGTGATACCGTGTGCTGGGTGTTGTTTTGATATTTCTTGGTGTCTGTGGGTGTGTTGCCATGTAGTTTAGTGGGTGGTCTTGGTTCGTGGAGGCTGCTGCCAGGAATTGAGTGCCTCTCATGTCCAGATGGTCTTTGACTTTGAGGATTTTGGTTTCTTGATGTTGTTGTTGTTGTTGTGCAGCCTGTAATGATCTTCAGGGCTTTGTTTTGAATAGTCTGTAAGGTCTTATGATGTGTTTCAGCTAGGTTAGAAGCCCAGGCTGGGCTTGCGTATTCCATCACTGATCTTATGTATTGTTTATATACTGTGGTGGTAGTTTCTTTGTTGTGTCCAAATTTTGTGTGAGCAAGTGACCTGAGGGCGTTAAGTCTAGGTGTCAGTTTCTTTTTAATGTTTGTGGTGTGCTGTTTGAATGTCATATGAGTATCATATGTTACTCCTAGGATTTTGGGTGTGTGTGTATGTGTTAGGGGTGTGTTGTTTATGGTGAGTTGAGGGATGTATTCGTGTTCTGTCCAACTTGTGAGCAGGGTTGCGGTGGATTTGGCTGGGGCTAGATTAAGTCTGTTTGTAGTGCACCAACCATGTAGTGTGTTGAGATAGGGTTGAAGGAGATCTGTTGCTCTTTTTGGGTCATGGTGTGTGCATGTGAGTGTTATGTCATCTGCATAGGAGGCTAAGTTTATTTGGGGCGTATTGGGTGTAGTTATATCGTGCATGTACAGATTGAAGAGTGCGGGCGATAGGACGGATCCTTGTGGGACTCCGTTTGGAAAGTTTCTGATTTTAGATGACTGACCGGCAAAAGATACGTGTGCACATCTGCCTGCTAGGAAGTTGGCCAGCCACCTTTTTGTGTTGTTGTGCATGTTTGTGTTGTAGATTTTGTTTGTTAGATTGTGGCGGGGGATGGCATCGAAGGCTTTACTAATGTCGAGTGTGGCTAATAGTGATCTGTGTGGTGGTCTAGCTGAGTTGATGCCGTCGAAAGCTCTTTGTGTAAGGTCTGTGAGAAGAGTGTTTGTGGAGTGCAGTGGCCTAAAGCCATGTTGTGTTGGAGCTAGGGGTAGGTCAGGTGTAATTAGTTGTAATACTAGGCGTTCCATGACTTTGGAGGGGGAGCAAAGAAGTGTGATGGGGCGGTGCGAGGAGGGTAGCGTGGGGTCTTTGTTGGGTTTGGGGAATGTGATGATGATACCATGCTTCCAAATGTCTGGTATTGTGTTGTGTGAATAGCTGTAGTTTGATATGTTAGTGAGTGCTTGTATGCCTTGTGGTCCCAGGTGTCTGAGGTGTATGTTGCTTATGTTGTCTAGGCCACAGGCAGGTGAGTGCTTGAGATTGTTGATGATATGCTTTGTCTGGTGATTGGTGAAGGGTGTATAGTCAGGGTCTGTGGGGAATTGTCTCTTACGTCGGTCGTCTTTGTGAGGTTTTAGGTGGCTGACATGTGAAAAGTGATTGATGAGAGTGTTTGCTTGTTGTTTACATGAAGGAGTAGAGTCTGTTGTTGTGATTGCAGCATGTGATTGTGTTGTGTTGCTGTTGGAAAGTGTGATGCTGTTTAGTGTTTTTTAGATTTTTTTGGGGTTTGTTTTGTGATCAAGTGTTTGTAGGAAGTTATTCCAATTTAGTTTTTGTTGTTCTTGTATTTTGTTGTTAGTTTGGGTGTTGAGTGCTTGAATTTGTTGTGTGATGTCTTGTGTGTGGGGTGCTGGGGAGTGTTTCAGTATGTCGCATTGTCTGATGAGGTTTTGAATTTCTGGTGTGAAGTTGGGGTTGTGTCTTTTCCTGTTACCTCTTGGAATGTGTTTCTTGTCAGCGTTTTGGATAGTTTTATTGAGTATGTGTACAGCATTGTTGATGTTAGTGATGGGTGTGCTGTTTAGAGTTGTGAAGTGTTGTTCTGTCTCATTTGTGAATGCTTCCCAGTTAGCTCTTTTATAATTGGTGTATGTGTGTTTGTGGCTAGCTGGGGTGAGTCTGGTTTTGGTGGTGATAATGATCGGGAGGTGGTCAGAGCCTAAGGTTCTGACCACCCTCCAGGATGTTGTGGGGGCGAGTTCTGGGGAGCAAAAGGTGATGTCTGGAGATGATGGGTTATAGAGGGCTTGGTGAGGAATATGGGTATGTTGATGGATGTCGTTAAGGATGATGAGGTTATCGGTTTGGTTTTGTAGTACCAGCCCTCTGTCTGTGTCGGGGTTGTCGACAAAATTTACCCCCTTAACCCGTCCAGCCCCAGCGACGCGTCGGCGATGTATGTAACGCACAGCCCCAGAGACGCGCCTGACGCGTCACCCTAATTGCGCCGACCGTAACCTCAGGTGTAGCCACTCAAGAGGGCTCAGATTTGTATGGGAACTGTATACGTATCCCACGCAACCGTGCCGATGGTTGAAAACTCTCAAAGTCCACGTGCGTGCGCGCGAGCTCGCAATAACCTGTTTTTTTGGGATAATTGCCTTCAATTTTTTACTCTTGTAAAATCCGTTTTCGGGGGCTCTGTAGGACCATTTTTTAAGCTTTTTGAGCGGTTTTTCGTGGTTTTTCCTTCATTCCTAACCCATTCGCTATTGTTTCTGGAATAAAACCATTTTTTCAAAACCGGCCGGGTTCTGGTGCGCAAACATTACAAAACTAGCCGGGGCTCCACGGGTTAAGGGGGTATCACACTGGGCCATGTTTATTTATATCTAGCACAAATTTATCATGTATCCTGATAGCATATCTAATATCTGTGTTTTGTAAATTTTCAAGGAACATTCGAAGTTTAATGATCGATTTTATATACAAAATAATGGAATGTTTAACCCTTGGAATCCGGGAGGCCTCATATGAGGCAAAATGCACGGCTAAAAAGTCGCCGATATAATCATCAGAACTCGGCAACCACGCAACGTAGCGATGTCATCTCAACGGCAGTCTACAGACAAGAAAACGTTCTACAATTTGCAAAAAAAAAAGACTGCTCTAGGTGGTCTCAATCAGTAGCTACTGAATTATGAAGTTTGAAAATACCAAACTTCATACGAGGCCCCCCGGATCCCAATGGTTAATATCTAGCGACTTTAGAAACGAATCTAGCGGAAACTGGTTCCTAAAGTTGGCAACCCTGATTCTTCCTACTTTGCCAGGCGGCCATTGAAGGGACAGGTGGGTTTGTTTATGGTTTATTTTAAGCAATTTTAGCTTGTTTCATAGCGTCACTAGTCATTCTAAGCTTGTTTTATAGCTTTATTAGTCATTGTAGATAGACTGCATGATGCAATATGTACTATATATGGTAAATTAGCGGTTCAATGTTATTTTAATACCAAAAATGTTGTTGATATATGTGAAGATAAATATTGAATCTATATGCTATAAATATCATATGAAAATTTGTTTTAACCCTCGGCAAAACCTAATAAAAAAGTATGGTACTAACATTTATTTTTCGTAACAAGGTTGTCAATACGGTACTTCCAGTTATCGATAGCTCTAAAGATCATATGAAAATGTGTTAAACCCTCGGAAAAACTTAATATAAAAGTATGGTATCAAATTTTAATTTTCGTAACAAGGTTGTCAATACGGTACTTTCCCGTTATCAATGTATAATCAAAGCTGAAGATTGAATAGTAAACACCGTAGACTTCATCGACTTTCTTTCACCTTCGTATAATCGACAGCCAATGTTTTTTTTGTTTTTACTAAGGGATTAGTACTCAACCAGCGGGGGTGTGGGGGCAGCAGCCCCCACCCATAATACTAGGTTAGGTTAGGTAAGGTTGTTAGGTTAGGCTAATGGCTTTCCAAATCACTATCGGGGGCGTGTCTCAACATCGATCAATAGGCCTAATGGGGAAAATAGGTTTTCCCGAGATTTCTAATTAATTGCAAACACTATATATTGATGCAAATGAACAATTTCTTTTATAAAAAAACACTCGGAAAATTTGTGGTATTAAAATAACATTTTTCCAAATTAGCTATGCAATGCTGAACATAATAATGCCTGCAGGTGCCCTATGTAGAGGACTTTTTATTTTTCCCATTTTCGCGGATATATTATTGTTATAGTTACATATATTATAGACCAAAGTTAGTTAATATATGTGTTAGCCTTGGAGGATAAAATGTTTGATATGTGACGGATGGGTGAAATATATTGCGATAAATAAATTGTGGGTAATAGGCCTGGCCTAGCCTATATGGTTTGACAACGTGTTTCTGGCTGACTAGGCCTATAGGTAGCACCAGCGAACTTGACAATAATCTTTACCTTAACTTCGTATAGGCTAACTGGAAATGAATGAAAGCAATCAGGCTGACATTCCTATAATTTGGGAAGATTCCACCAGGAAATAGGCTAGGTGTGGATATTTACAGCCAGTTTGCTCGAGGCCCTTTTGAGTTACAGAGTGGTCAAGGATCAATATTATTGTGAAGTTCGTTGGTGTTGGTTCATAAGATATTTTTGTGATGTAGGCTAGTAATTCGGGCATAGCCTATCGCATGTTCGCCATCACGTCCTCGTCACCCCCATGATCGACTTACTGTCATTAGCCTAGGCCACATATCTTGCGGCAGCGTTCAATATTACTAGCCTAACAGCAGCCTTATTTACCATGGTTTTCTTTTGGGTAGGCCTAACGTTCAACAAGACTACATAGGCCTACCATGTTTTTTGTTTTTTCTTCAAGGAATATAGTGTTTCATATTTGTTTTGCCTGGTTTGAGTGGAGGATTTGCATAAACTTCCCCATTATCTATCAATCTAAAGATACAGCGTCAAATGGCGCCATTTATTGGGTGAATCACGCTTTTACAGTAGGTAAGGGAAATTGGGCAAGAATGTAGTTACCGGGTGTACCCCATCATGATACCATCTATTTTGACTGCCTTTGGATACAAAAATACATTACCCTAACCAAACAGCCTAACCTAGTATTAGGCCTAAAGATTTATAAGTATTTTTTTATTATAGGCTAAGTATTTATAGATGATTTATGTTGTATGTCGGTAGTGGTACACCCGGTAACTACATCCTTCCCAGAAATTGTGGGGTAGCCTAAATTGGATAGCCTACACGATGGGTTGAGGAGGGGTGTTGCCCCCTCTCAGTAGCACACTACTTAGTCTGTACAGTATATACATTAACCCTTGTCTAGCAGGGTGTTTTGGGCTCATTTGGGCATATTCAGGCCCTCCTGCATGATAAATCAAGCATCTGCATGAAAAAAATAAAAATATATTTAGCCAAAAACTAGGCACTAAAAGTTTCAAAATGAAACCAGAACGAGCTACGTAGCACTCGTGGTTCTCTTGAAGTGGTGCCACGAACATGGAAGTTTAGCATATATCGGTATATTTTTCCCAGCTATGCTCACTACTGGCTACACTGCCGGCCTCTCGAGAACACAGGGAACATTAGTTAATGGGCGGCGGCTGTCTGGCCCGCTGCTCTCCCGGCCATTTGCACTCAATTTTAACCCTTTAAAAGCCTTAATAATGCTCCTAACTTGCTGCAAATTGGTGCACGACTTAAGTAGAGCGCCGCTCTTTAAGGGTTAATAATATACAGTACTGTAATTTACCTAATTGTATTTACCTAATTGTAGTTTACAGGAGTTGAGCTAAGCTCGTGTTGTCCCGTCTCTCAGTCTACTTTTTATCCAATTTTTTCTTGAAAATATGGATGTTCCTTGCCCCTACCACCTCCTCCTCCAGCCCATTCCATTTGTCAATACACGTACATCTATAGGGGAAGCTAAACTTCCTGATATCGTTCTTGCAGGTAGGTCTTTTTACTTTGTAGCTGTGGCCTCTAGTTATTCCTGTATCCATAATATATCCTCCCTATCCAGCCTCTCCAGCCCCCGGGTACATTTGTACATCATTATCATGTCTCCCCTCTCTCTCCTCTCTTTTAGACTCGGTAGATTTAATTTGTCTAGCCTCCCTTCATATGGCAGTTCTCCGAGACTTGGAATCAATCTAGTGACTGCTCTCTGGATTCTTTCTAACTTGTGAACATGCTTCTTTAGATGCGGGGACCACACCACTGCTGCATACTCCAATCTTGGTCTAATCATACTCTTCATAATTTTCGCTACCATGGTCTCATCCAAGTAGTTCAGAGCAACTTTCATATTCCCGGCCATTGCATACATTCCGCTGCACTGAGTCAAGTGCGTACCGGGCGGGTGACGCCGCTAACGCGGGTCCCGTTAGCTCGGACTCAAAATGGCGTTTCCTGGTTTTGATGGACATTTAGCCTTAGTTTTCCGGGAAAGTGAGCGCATCGTTCGAGACTGTCGGATAAATCTCGGAAAAATGTGAGATATCTATCTATCTATTACCTGACACCGTGATCCCCGAAGGGGTGGCCACGAACGAACCGCCCCCATGCACCTCTGTCCCCAGTCAGTCGACGCCCCTCCCCCCAACAAATTTTTTTTACGGTTATGACAGACATTATTTGCCCTTAGTTTTCCGAAAACTGAGAACGTCGTCCGACACTGTTAGAGAGTGTCGGAAAAATATCTGAAAAGTCCGGCAAATAGGAGGACTTGTCCGACATGCCAATCCAGCTAGTACGGGTTTCCGACCTCGAGGTCCAAGGTAGAGAGTGTTTACTGTATTGTATCCCACGGACGATGGTCGGTACCAAACAATTAACCAAACAGCAAATGGCCAAAACAATGGTATTTCTTGATAATTTAAATTAATTTTCTGTCTTGATAGCGTAATGCTTAAATGTACGGAATTTCGGTGTGGGTATCCTAGGCTCAAGTCCTTGGAGTGCCACATGTATTTGTTGATTACATTAATTGAGTTTAGAAGTAAAGTTGGTTGGTGAAAAAATATGAATTCCTTTTCATGATCAACAATATTGTTGCTGTTTAACACCCTGCTATTTACCATAATACACTTGAACAAAACCGCGGGTAGAATGTAGAGTTCGGGCATACCGGTAACCTTGTTTACACTACGCGGAGCGGCGGCGGTCGCTTGCCATCATGTTCCCGTCTATTTTGACTGTCTTTGGATACAATAATATGCCCCCCCTCACCACCCCATGACATATTGTCATCATCATATACTGTATATTGCCAGCAGGGGCAAATAATCGTCAAAATAGACACGAACTTAACCGCGGCGATCGACCTTGTGTAAACATGACGACGATACGCCCGGACACTACATCCATCCCCAAACCGCTTGGTGAACCTCACATTAATTATGTTATGCTTTATTTACCAGCATTTTAATGTAGGGTGTAGGTATAAAGAGTATTAGCGAGGATATGCGTACAAGTAGACTGGGATGGTATGGACATGTGGAGAAAATGGATGAACAAAATTGGGTGAAAAAATGCAGGTCTGTGATTGTGGAGAGAGCTGCACCAAGGGGAGGACCGAGGAAGACCTGGGATCGGACTATACGTGCCGATCTCAAATACAAAAACTTGACAAGTGAAGCAGCCCTGTGCCCCTCAGCAATTATGAAGAGAAAGTTGAGGGGCAAAGGAAAAATGTGACGCTTTGGCTTCCAATCTTGGTAGATTGGGAGGTCAATCCACGGAAGAGACGCCGTCACTTGAGATCTAGAAAATATATAAGTAAAAGGAACAGTCAGAGTAAGCTATGGGTATGGCAGAGATCGCTCAGTTCTCACTCTGATAGACCAGCCCATCACCACATGACTAGAACCCAATCCTCTCAGCATCAGCTAGGAAAGGCCCTAGAAAGCCGCCTTTGGCGGGGGGATAGCTCCCCTATTTCAACCCCCTTCGGGGTTGGGCACCCGCTATGGAATGTTGACTATAAAAGCTCTCGTGTGATACTGGCTTAACCGTCTCGTTATCCTGTGGACGCGGGGGATGCCGATTAGCATTCACAAATAGAGTTCTCTCAATCTTATAAATTACCTCTCCAAAATTAGTTTTCTGCCCACAGCTAACTCAAAGACAACTGCAGAGGTTGAAGTAACTAAACTAAAGGTTTCTAAATACCCCTGATGGTAACAAAGGCTTTAAAGTATCCCTAATAGGCTCAAAATTGCACCATATGTCGGAGAGGGTTAAAAATTAAAATGCTGTTATGTTATCCCAGGTTATTTGTATCCAGTCTAGTCAATTATGTGGAGTTTGTATTTATAATAGTTGTTGTTTGCAGATTGATAGAGAGCAGCGATGTGACCCAGCAGCAGTACTGAGCCCGCTGTACTGTATATAGAGGCGCACCAAGGAGCAGTATTTGTGGCCGCAGTACCGGGTGATTCTGAGTGAAAAACCCAGCCAACATTGTGCATATGGTCAACAAAAAACCTTATGGATGCAAGGTGAGTGCTGGGCTTGTAAATGATTACCTTAAAATGGCCTAACTTTGGTCAAGGGGTTATACTTTGGACATTTCTGGAAACAAATTATAAATAGCGATTTTGATCAGGGGCACTTTCAAGAGCAAGACTTCAGACGCTACAGTTTCCGTAGCGCGAATTGGGGCCTATTGAACGATTTCGAAGCCTCTTCCGCACTACGTAAACACACTGGGTGGTTGCCATGGTTACGTTATGCTAGGGTATTTATCCTGTAATATCCATACGTATTTAGGCCTAAAGCTATTAAATTATAGCATCTCATTGGCCTGAAATACATATTAATATTTATTAGTAACCATATTTGTTGTATTACATTCTACAATAAAGTATATATGAAAGAAAGCAAATTCGTTCATAAAATTTGTCATATATTATTTTCGTCCGCCACTTCAATACATGCGGATCCTCTACGCCTCTTATCGAAACATAAAGCTGTATATTTGTATCAATATTTTGATCGAAAATTTAATCTAAATGTTTTAAAGTAAATAATAACACATACTAGGCCTAATATAAATATTCAATATTTTTAAATGATTTGATGTGCACATGGTCGAGAGCAATTCGTCTGCTAGAGCTAAAGACTAATTCTAAAGAGGTATTGTCTGTGCGCCTCACGGCGTCACTCCTCAAAAGGCTGTGCGCTTGATGAGCAACCGTAAGCGACCGTAATGTCGTTCAGTAAGCCTGTAGCGCCAACCGGGCGCTAAAATTAGTGCTATTGAACGCACTCCAGTTCTTTTGCATTTATCTTCTATCGTTCCAGTTTTAGTTTGTTTATTTTGCAAGTTTTACATTATAATTTCTGGATAAAAGTACTTTATATAGAGCGATGCTTAATAATTGGCCATAGGGATTCCCATGTATTTCATTATGGTGATAGAAGTAGTGATGATGATAGTAGTAGTGATTATGGTAATATCTCTTATAATAAAATACATGGTAAATCCCTATGGCCAATTATTTAAGGATTGCTCTGTTTAAGCTACAGTTATGGAAAAATAACTGCATTATGGAACAACACCACCGCAGACATACTTGTTTTTCCATAACATCATGTATTTATCCCATAACTGGGGTTCATTGTGGCTCGCTGGTGTAGTGACTAGCGTCTTGGACTTCCACCCAGAAGGCCCAGGATCGCACCCACGCTCGGCGCATTAAAGATTTTTCACAAGCACTGAGTCGTTACCGTCCCTCATGAGCAAGGGGATGGGATAGTAGTACAGGACCCCAATGGAAATACGCCTAATCGGCCTTAGTGGGCTATCCTTAGCTAACTTAGCATGCGCTGGCTTTAACAACTAATGTACAGTATTATTATTATTATTATTTTTATTATTTTTCCAGAATGTCCAAAATTATCTCCCCGTCCAAAGTTACGTCATGTTACCTGTACATTGTAACTGTGTTGGTGGTTTACATGCTTATGTTCTGGGTGTGGTGTCCCGAGTTGGAATCCCGGGAGGACCATATGCTTTCATTAATTAACTGTGTTGGTGGTGTAATGGTTTAGATGCTTATGTTCTGGGTGTGGTGTCCCGAGTTGGAATCCCGGGAGGACCATATGCTTTCATTAGTTAATTCTAGTGCATTGGGGTTTGTAAAGGAGTATTAATGTTAAGAACGGGGTGCTCCTTAACATATATATTTTAGGGGCAGGGGGCTAGGAATCCTCCCCCCCTTGTAGTTCTCATACTCGACGAGATATAGAAACAGGCAAGGAAACACGAAAGTGGTCCAGTACCCTGAGAATAGGAACTATAAATATTGTTTCTGTCGGCCATCCCCAGCAATGGGGTTTGTGCCTCAGTATATACACACTTACTGTACATACATCACATTAATATACAGTACAGGTGTAGTGGTGGGTTGGATCTGTCAGAGTGAAGGTTGGTGTTCTCTACAACACATAGCCGGTTCTGAGAGTGGTGAAGGCAGTGGGGCCATAATGGTGTGCCCCATGGTTCCCTAGTGTCTTACTCTCACAGTCCACTGGCACAAGTTAGCCTTTCTCTCTCTGGTGTAGGGATGTAGCGACCCCACCACCAGCCACTATGGTGTGCCCCATGGTTCCCTAGTGTCTTACTCTCACAGTCCACTAGCACAAGTTGGCCTTTCTCTCTCTGGTGTAGGTGGTGACCCCCACCGCCCCTCACTTCGGTGGTACAGTCAGCCTCTGTAGCAGTTATGGTGATTTCTTGTTACTGCCTTATTGTAGCACGGTGTGGTGTGGTGTGATTTTGCCAGATACAGGTGCTTCAGGGGGACTTTGTTGAGTTTTGCTGAGACACTGTTAGCGCTATATGTAGTATACCAACATCAGCCACAGTGATAACATGATGGGGCGTTGTTGTAGCAAGACTTTGTTGTACTGTGCTGCAGTAAAGACTGTAGCCACCGTGTTATGATTGCTGTGCACTGTGTGCAGTACTGTCTGCAGTACCATGGAAGCCACATTCACTGTGGACGGTTGCGGTCTTTAAACCCATATGTATGTACTGTATGTATGCATGTATTCCAGAATGGATAATGTAATAATATCGTAGACTTGTGCATAAACCATTAACTGTCTTGATAGCGTAATGGTTAGTGCGTGGAATTTTGGTGTGAGTATCCTAGGTTGGAATCCTTGGAGAACCACATGTATTCATTAGTTTCATTGATTTCATTAATTTGGTTTATTTGTAAGTTAATTGGTGGATTGGTGAAAATATGAATTACAGTACTGTATGTTATGTGGATGGGACTCGTCAGCCTTGGTCGGCAACCTGTCTAAGGGAGTAAACCTGATACAAATCTGTACTGCTTATCTAAGTGTTAGGCAGGTTGTGGATGGACTAGCCGAACAACACTGTCGAAAAAAGTGCTAACAAGATACATAGAGGGCCTCGGAGTCGGACGGATCCTAAATTGAGTGGTCAATCCTGTAACTCCTTCAGTAAACTGCCTCGGGTTGTCCCTCTCACAGGGAATAGGTTTGCTTGGGGGCCTTCTGTGTATGGCCACCCTCATTAAGGGGAGTAAGGCGTCCGGCAATAGATAGATAGAGATGTTATGTTATTCCATGTTATTTGTATACAGTCTGTCAATGTTTTGGAGTTTGTATTTATAATAATTATTTTGTTTACAGATTGATAAAGAGCAGCGAGTTGACTGAACCATCTGTATATAGAGGCGCAGTACCAAGCAGCAGTATTGGGGCCACAGTACCCAGCAGCAGTATTGGGGCCACAGTACCCAGCAGCAGTAATGGGGGGTATTGGGCCGCAGTACCGGGTGATTCGGAGTGAAAACCCCAGCCAACATTGTGCATATGGTCAACAAACAACGTTGGGATGCAAGGTGAGTGCCGGGCTTGTAAATGATTACCTTATAACTGTGTTGGTGGTGTAATGGGTTACATGCTTATGTTCCGGGTGTGGTGTCCCGAGTTCCAATCCCGGGAGGACCATATGCTTTTATTAGTTTATTAGAGATAGGTTACCCAGGTGGCAGGGAATGAATGAAAGGATGGGGAAAAATGATGTGAACGAAGTAGTGAGACAAATGAGAGCGGAAAAGGCAGAAGATATGGATGGTATTGCTGTGGAGTGTATTAATAAGGGTGGAGATCTGATAATACAATAGATTGGCTGGTGAGACTTTTTCGTATAATTAGGGTTTGCAGTGTTGACGGGTGTATCTCTCTCCTGATAGTTTCATAAGCGTTATTGGTGTAGAAAGGTTTATTGATTAGTTAGTTGTGTTACTTGAAGTATGATATAAAAGAGAAAGTATTGAAGGGTTATTTGAGGTTTTTGTGTCTTTTAGTCAAGATGGGTTTGTTGATAGTGCTTTGTGGTTAGTAACGGATAGTTTGTTTAAGGTTAGATGGTAGTCAATAGTAGTTATAGTGGTCTTGGGGGGAGGAGGAGAACTTTGGGGGTCATGGTTAAGTGTGAACTGTATGGCACTGTGCTGCAGTCAAGACTGTAGCCACCGTGTTATGATTGCTGTGCACTGTGTGCAGTACTGTGATTGTCCCATGGAACCCACATTCACTGTGGACGGTTGCGGTCTTTAAACCTGTATGTATGTATGTATGTATGTGTCTGAGGCTGAGAGGTTGAGGTATACAACCACACAGGTCTTTATGTTTGTGAGTGAGGAGAGGATAGTTTGTAGCTGCCACCTGGTCTACAGTTGAGCAGGTAGGTCTGAAGCAGGGGGTCAATCCAGAGCAATTTTGTTTGATGACTTGAACGAATATGAGAAGAAATACTAGAAAATTAACATGATATAGCATTTTTGTGGCCATGTTATCACTTCAAAACACCAATTTGACCAGTAAACATAATATACAGTAATAAAGAGTAAAATTTGTTGTTCCCCAAGGCCATAACCAAGCGCCCCCACAGAACCATCCCTGCCGACCTGGGTGATCGAAGCCACTCCATGGCGGGGAGCTGAGGAGGTTGCGGTAACGCCCGGGAAACCAAAGCCTTACCCAGGGCCCTGTGCCCCTCAGCAATTATGAAGCAAGATAAAGTTGAGGGTCAAAGGAAAATGATGACGCTTTGGCTTCCAATCTTGGTAGATTGGTAGGTCAATCCACGGAAGAGACGCCGTCACTTGAGATCTAGTAAATATATAAGTAAAAGGAACAGTCAGAGTAAGCTATGGGTATGGCAGAGATCGCTGGGTTCTCACTCTGATAGACCAGCCCATCACCACCATAAGTGTTAAAGTAATGCGTTTAGCTTTCGTTGACACCCTGGTCTGAAGCCTGGCTGTGTTGATGGGATGAGGTTGTTATCTTCAAGGAACCAGGCCAGTCTTGTGTGGACCATTTTCTCTGCTAGTTTATTTATGCTGGATAGGAGGGTTATAGGTTTATAGGATGTTGAGAGTGAGGGGGTCTTTCCCTGGCTTAACCCACTGGACCCCAGCTGATTTATAATAATTAATGTACAACCAGGGACCAGCCACTTGTCATATACTGTATATATACCGTATATATATATATATATATATATATATATATATATATATATATATATATATATATATATATATATATATATATATATATATATATATATATATGTATGTATGTATGTATGTATGTATGTATGTATGTATGTATGTATGTATGTATGTATGTATGTATGTATGTATGTATGTATGTATGTATGTATGTATGTATGTATGTATGTATGTATGTATGTATGTATGTATGTATGTATGTATGTATGTATGTATGTATGTATGTATGTATGTATGTATGTATGTATGTATGTATGTATGTATGTATGTATGTATGTATGTATGTATGTATGTATGTATGTATGTATGTATGTATGTATGTATGTATGTATGTATGTATGTATGTATGTATGTATGTATGTATGTATGTATGTATGTATGTATGTATGTATGTATGTATGTATGTATGTATATGTATGTATGTATGTATGTATGTATGTATGTATGTATGTATGTATGTATGTATGTATGTATATATTTTTTTTTTACTGTGGTGGTCTGCTGGGGGTGTTTTGGTTTGGGATGTGGGTTCAGTGGCATTTGTCAGCGATGCTGTGTAGATTCAGGTGACGGTGAAGGTATAGAGCCGTCTGGTCGTTTGGTTGTAGCTGTTTGTGAGGGTGTTGTAGTTGTGTATATTATAACAGTATTAGTGGATGTTGGTGTGTGTACACTGTGTAGTGACTGTAGGTTTGGGTGGAAGTGTTTGTGAGGGTATTGTAGTTGTGGCAGTAACAGTATTAGTGGATGTGTGTGGAGATATGGGTGAGGATGCAGGTGTGTGTGTAGTGTCTAGTTCCCAGCTGATGGTAAATTGAATCCCTTAGTAGCTGATTTCTCGATACTTAATGGACAAATATGAAACTACTATGGCTGTGTGTCGTATTAATGCCAAGTTTTCATAATCAACATCATATTTCGCTACAAAATCTACCTTATAGCTGAGTAACAAAGATAGAAACATGGCAATTTACCCTGTGTGTCGTATTAATGCCAAGTTTTCATAATTAACATATTTCACTACAAAATCTACCTTATAGCTGAGTAACTAAGTAAGATAGAAACATGACAATTTACCCTCAGCTGGATTTTTGTTTACTATAGTGAGGGTTGTTGGTGGTGGGATCATTATTGGCAAGGTTGGAAGTATTTTAGATTATGGTGGTGATTGTTCAGCTGATCTTCAACAGTTAGTGTGGCAATTATGTTGATAACTCTTATCAAGGTAGATTTTGTTGATTGGTTGTCTGTTGGGTACAAGGAGGTGTGAATACATACTGTATATAAAATGTTAAGACTGAGTGTTCCACACATATGTGCAGTTTCAGTCTCTTGTCCTAATGGCGGCGTTCCAGGCAACCCTGTTAAGGGCTGCTTCACTTTTCAAGTTTTTGGATTTGAGATTGGCACGTATAGTCTGATCCCAGGTCTTCCTCGGTCCACCCCTTGGTGCAGCTCCCTCCACAATCACAGACCTTCATCTTTTCACCCAATTTTGTTCATCCATTCTTTCCACATTTCCATACCATCCCAGTCTACTTGTGCGCATCACCTCGCTAATACTCTTTATACCTAAATGTCTCCTCAGCTCAACATTTGTTATTCTATCCTGCAGCGTGGCCCCACACATCCATCTCACCATTCTCATCTCATTACGTTCCATTCTGTTGACATCCTCTACTTGAACGACCCATGTTTCTGAGACATACGTCATTGCACTTCTAACACATGAGGCATACACCTTTCCCTTCAGGGGGAGAGGCATTCTTTTCATGGTCAGGATTGGCATCAATTCTCTGAACTTCCCCCAGCCACATGACATGAATGGTTTGTTCAGGTTCTGCCGAGTGTTCACTGGGGAAAGGGTGTTGGTAAGCGGTTTGTTTGTACTAGCTGGTGTACAGTCAGTGAAAGTAGGTTAGCCTAAACAGACCTCGGATGCGGAAATACCCTGAGCCGAACAGGCCAAGTGGGATATCTCTATTGGTCCAACTGGTAAGGTGTCTGCCTCACACCCAAGGGTCGAGAGTTCGTGCGCCCACCAGGACTTGATATTTTCGTGAGGCTATTTCCGCATTTAACGAAGTTTAGGTGTGTTGGTAAAATTGTTCAGATGGTTGAGAGCAAGATCGGAGCTCCATAAATCCTCTTCCGGGTATGGTGTTAAAACTGATCTTTGTATCTGTCTATTGTATAGAAGCAGGCATAGTGTTTATGATACTGGGGACCACAGAGTTACTGATCACTATAAACTTTAATATATGTGTGTGTGTGTGTGTGTTTTAATGGAAATATTCAAGTTAATGTGAACGCTCGTGAATCCACTTGGATAATTGGCGCTGGAACCAATATAATACCAGCATACAGTATTATTATTATTATTAGTGTCTAGCCGAGATGGGGTTCTACAGGGGAACTTTGAGGGTTTTTGTCCATGGTGTACTGGGGGGTTTCTTAAGGGGAGGTTTTTAGTTTGGTCCCTAGATATCCTTCAAGCTTAAGATTACACCCCCTTGAGCCCCTTTCAAGATAAATTTGTACATTTTTCGGTAGAAAAATGTCCCGGCTGAAAGCCGGTTCCTCTTAAATTACAGGCTCGCTATCGCTTTCCAGGATAAAATCGACACCTAAATGGCACGAAAGGTCTTAAAATTGACAGAAATGGGTTGAAAGTTCTTAAAATCTTCAAAATAATGGGGCAAACGTCTTAAAATTAGAAAAACAATAGGGCTAAACATGAGGGAGAAAGGAGTCAAGAAAAAATCCCTCAAGTGGAAATCTCCCCTTAACGAGGAGAAGCTGCTTGTTGATTGTGTTGTCCCTATTCGGGCTCTGTCTCGAGTCGGGGCCTGAGTATATAGATACTGTAGATAGATAGATGATTAGTCTGAAGCACCTACCTGTCTATAGGTGCCTTTTTTGGTCAGGTATATTTTGTTTTAGTATTGGCAAATAAACACTGGATGAGGATGAGTGTTCCCCTCCACAATTTGGCCAATTTGTGTTTTATCTTGTTTCATCCCAGTTTGGGGTTGTTTATATTGCAAGTTTTACATTATAATCTTAAGACTGAGCTCTGGCAGTCCTTCGTTGTGTGTGACATAACACTTGGCACAGTGGATTGTTGAGCGGCAGTTATTGGAGTGGTGGTCCTAGCCTTTTGCAGTTTCTACAGCTTGTGGGTGGAGGACTGTAGGAAAATACAAGGCTGACAAGTTTCCACATTGTTAACTTCCTGAGTACTTAGTGTCCAACGTGAGGTGGTGAGGACAACATTCCGTGGATTGACCTCCCTACTGCCAACCTAGAGGTTGGCAGATTGGGAGCCAAAGCGTCACAGTTTTCCTTTGCCCCTCAACTTTCCCTTCATAATTGCTGAGGGGCACAGGGCCTTGGGTGGGGCTTTGGTTTCCCGGCCGTTTCCGCACCCTCCTCAGCTCCCCGCCTTGGAGTGGCTTCGGTCCCCCAGGCTTTATTAGTGGTAAGCAGGGAGGGTTTTGTGGGGGCGCTCGGTTATGACCTTGGCCTTGCACCTAAACAAATACAAACGTTACAAAAAAGTTATTTCCACATAGCGATTTTGAATTTTGGATTATTTGTTTGTCCCAGTTTTCTATCTATCTATCTATCTATTGCCTGATGCCGTGATCCCCAAAGGGGTGGCCACGAACGAACCGCCCCCATGCACCTCTGTCCCCAGTCAGTCGACGCCCCTCCCCCCAACCAGCACCGCCTTCGTTCATGTACTTCCTCACTCCATCCTTCCACCTCTCATTCGGTCTACCTCTCCCCCTCCACCTCGCTCTCGTACACCCTCTTAGTCATTCTCTCGCTTTCCATACGTTCCATATGGCCGAACCATCTCAAGTTGTTCCTTTTCACACTTTCCAGCACATCTACCTCTACACCACACCTCCTTCTTACTTCCTCATTAGTCTGTCTATCCCTCCATATAACCCTGCACGCACTCCTTAAGTAATTAATTTCCACTGCTCTCATTCTTGGTCTGAGTCTCTCAACCAACGTCCATGCTTCGCTTCCGTAAGTCAGTGTCGGGATTACCACGCTGTCATGCAAGGACTTCTTCACTTCCATACTGACCACCCTATTTCTTGTTACTGCTTTTAGCGTTCCTACAACCCTCTTCCCCTGTTGTACCCTCTCCCGCACTTCTTCATCCATAGTCCCATCTTTACTCAACACACTGCCCAGATACTTAAAAGAGTTGACGATCTCCATAGCCTGACCGTTCAGCTTCACCTCACACTCTGTGACTTCACCCCTTTCGAAGACCATAACCTTGCTCTTCCCCGCATTTACCTTCAAATTCCGTTTTTCGCACACTGTTCCAAACTCATTTACCAGACCCTGCAACTCCCAATCATTATCACTCATCAGAACTGTATCATCCGCAAACAGCAGTATAGGTAGCTTCCACTCAATTCCCTCCCTTTTCAGCGATACACCAACATCCACTTCTCTTGATAGTATTTCTTTCATGACTCCATCCATATATACAGTAAACAACCACGGGGACATCACACACCCCTGTTTCAAACCAACATTCAGGTCAAAGAACTCGCTCTGCTCACTCTCCACACGTACTGCCGCCTTTGCACCCTCATACATGCTCTTCACTGCTTTCAGCAACTTGCCCTCTACTCCGTATATTCTAAGTACTTTCCACAAACCTTCTCTATCCACTCTGTCATAGGCCTTCTCCAAGTCCATAAAGGCAACATACACCTTTTGTTTCTTCTCCAGATACTTCTCCACAACACAATTCAGGGTAAAAATCTGATCTACACATCCTCTTCCCTTCCTAAAACCTCCCTGCTCGTCGCCTATCCATTTCTCCGTTCTCACTCTCTCTCTCTCAATCACTACCCTACTGTATACCTTCCCTACTACACTTAGAAGACATATTCCTCGGTGGTTACCACACACTCCTCTTTCCCCTTTGCCCTTATATAGGGGGACTGTTATGCCAGTCTTCCAGTCATCGGGTGTCCCAGTTTTGATTTGTTTATATTGCAAGTTTTACCATTTAATTAAGGGAGTTTAGTAAGACATTAAGGGAGGTGACCTGTTTTTGGTCTGTCCTTTTCTGTCTTTCTCTGGCTTGTATCCATTTGGCCCCATTCAGCCTACTGTTTTAAGATGTTTATCCCCATCCAGGTTATTTGTATCCAGTCTTGTAATTTTCTTGGAGTTTGTATTTATTAGAATATTTTTGTTTTGCAGATTGATAGAGAGCAGCGAGTTGACTGAGCTGCAGTAGATACCGGGTCAGCAGAACCAAGCCCACAAGTAGAGAGTCAGCAGCGGTATTGAGTCAGCACGGTTCAGGAGCCACTGCACAGGAGCCCCAAAACAGGGCCCACAATACAGGAGCCACACTACAGGGGCCACAACACAGGGCCGCAATCCAGGGGCCGCAGTTCAGAGGCCGCAATTTCACTAATCCACATTCACATAATTATGATATACACATTCAAGGTTATATTCGCAGTAATCCACATACAACGAAAAAGTACATGTATGATATACTGTTAAAGTACATTTTGTGGCTTCGCCCTGTCAAAAACATCCTCACAAACTCAAACATATTCCTCATCTCTATATCTATATATATATATACACACTCGACCCTCGGTTTAACGGACTAAATGTGACCTTTACTAGTCCGTTGCATGAAAAAATCCGTTGCTGGGTATTGTATTCATATAAGGGGGCCGGAAATCTATTAATAGGCCTAGGCCTAGACTATAGATACTCACAAAACCTCAAATGAGCTGCTTGGATATCGAGAATATCCCAGATAGGCTATATATAATAAACTTATATTAACCAAGTTGGCCTAATCTTGACCAAATCGATTCATATCTCTTGTGTAATGCTTTCTTTACACTTGACTGGTCTGACACACACACACACACACACACACACACACACACACACACACACACACACACACAGTGACTATGGGTCCAAAACTACTTTTAATATTAGCTAGCCAGACCAAGAAATGGTCTAACCTAGCTTAGATAATATATCAGGAGGCAAAAATAACTTTTACCTTGTGAATGGTGAAGACTAGAATGTTCTACCTGTAGGCTATATCAAGTGTTTTTCGATTGAGCAAAATAAATAAAAGTACCGGTAGTTCACAAGGTAAAAGTTATTTTTGCCTCCTGATATATTATCTAAGCTAGGTTAGACCATTTCTTGGTCTGGCTAACTAATAATAAAAGTAGTTTTGGACTCGTAGTCACTGTGTGTGTGTGTATTTACCTATTTGTATTTACCTATTTGTAGTATACAGGAGTTGAGCTTTTTAGGCTCGTATTGTCCCGCTTCCTGAGTTACAATTATCTAACTTTGCCTTAAAAATATGAATGTTTTTGGCACACACCACTTCCTCTTCCAACTGATTCCATTTACTTATACTTCTGTAAGGGAAACTATACTTTCTCACATCTCCTTTACATCTTCCTTTCATTAGCTTATATCTATGCCCCCTAGTTCTACCATTATCTTTCACAATATAACCCTTCTTGTCCACCTTTTCGAGTCCTCTCACACATTTGTACATCATAATCATATCGCCTCTCTCCCTCCTATCCATTAGAGATGGTAAATCTAATTTCTTTAATCTCCTCATATGGTAATTCTCTCAGTTCTGGTATCATCCTAGTTGCAGCTCTCTGAACCTTCTCCAGCTTCTTTATATGCTTTTTTAGATGTGGTGCCCACACCACTGCCGCATACTCCAGTCTTGGTCTCACCAATGTTTTTATTATTTTCTCCAGCATCTCCTCATTTATATAGTTAAAGGCTATTTTTATTCTGTTTAGCAGTCCATATGTTTCTCCCACTATCTTATTAATATGATTCTCAGGTGAAAGATCACTCCTAACAGTTATCCCTAAGTCCTTTTCTTTCTCTGATGGGTTAATAGTGTTTTCTCCTAACTTATATTCCATAATACACACATGTGTGTGTGTATGTGGCGGATCGTTCGTCAGGCCAGTATAGTGTAAACAAAGCATTACACGAGATATGAATCGGTTTGGTCAAGATTACTTGGTTAATATATGTTTATTAAATATGCCTGGGAGATTCTCGTTATCCAAGCAGCTCAGTTGAGGTTTTGTGAGTATCTATAGCCGAGGCCTAGGCCTAAGAGTCACTTGCCCTGCCACTTAGTGGAAAAATTATCCAGCACCGGACATTTGGTCCGGTCCAGATGGATTGTCTGCCTACAGACTGAGTCCGTTAAATCCGAAATCCGTTGTATCAAGGTCTGTTAAACCGAGGGTCGAGTGTATTGTTGTTATATCAATGGATTATATTATTTACAATTATTATTAACATTGGTTTTGAGACTATAGGTTGCAGGTTACAGGTAATAAGTAAAAAAAAAAAAAAAAAATAAATAAAAATAAAAAAAATAAAAAAGCATTGGAACATATTTGGGCAATTTTGGATTTAAGCTGCGATGGGAAAAACGGTAATGAGTCAAAATAAATATAATAATGACAATGTTTCTTCTTCCAATAAGATAAACATGTCTGTTAATTGTTGCAATAAATAAAAAGTAAATGAAAAAGAACATTTTACTTGTATCATGGTGTGAAAACGGGTAACAAGTAAAAAGTAAATATAATAAAGGCATCGTTACTTTTAGTAATAAATAAAACTTAAATGTTATAAGGAAGTTTTACTTGAAGTAGCATGCAATACGTAAAAAATAACTTCATTACCAAGGCTAAAAGATGAAAGTGTTAACTGCAAGTAGCATTAATACGACAATATATCATAATGATGGGCATAACAAGTCCAGCAATTACGCATAAACAAGTAGGATGCAGACAATACTAACCATTCATTAGCGAACTTCTTGAATACCACTGAATAATAAGAGTGGTAGATTCGAGCCGTTGGGATGCACAGTAGAATAGCCAAGAAAGTTAGAAGCAATACAGAACAAAATAGGGAGGGCAGGACTTGGGGCAAATATGTACGTAGCGAAAGAAGCTATCCGGGGGGGAAAATGGGGTGGAGTACATTCGATAAGTGGATTGTGAAAGCAAAGGGTAAGTACAAAGTAAGGCTGGAAGAAATTTAAGAAGATAGATGACCAATTGTTTTTATATATGTGGGTAAATGGTGAAAGTAAGTAGATCAGGGAGTGTAGAAAAAGATTGGAAAGGGTAAATATATAGCAACACCAAGTGGGAAGGGAATTCAGAGCAAGGGAAGGGATGGGGGAGTGGGCAAGAATTGAGAACGGAAGACACAAAGTACAAAGTAAACCATTCTACGATGGGGGATAGGAATACAAACTTGTGGGTTTATAAATGAGATGGAGGGTCAAAATATAGAAAACTAGATATAATGAAAATAATGATTGAAAATGAGACAAGGTTGAACAATTTAAAGAAATTTTTTTTGTTATAAACATGATTATGATGATGAATGGTTTGTAAGAGAGACCTGGTGTCTGGGTGTGCTGCCGTGTAGTGTAGTGGGTGGTGTTGGTTTGTGGAGGCTGCAGCCAAGAATTGGGTACCTCTCATAACCAGGTGGTATTTGACTTTGAGGACATTGGTTTCTTGATGTAGGTGATCTATAGGTGTAGTAGCTGTGCAGCCTGCGATGATTTTTTAGCCTGCAAGGCCTTGTGATATGTTTCAGCTAGGTTAGAAGCCCAGGCAGGGCTTGCATATTCCATTACTGATCTTATGTATTGTTTGTATACTGTGGTGGTAGTTTCTTTGTTGTGTCCAAATTTGGTGTGAGCAAGTGACCTGAGGGCGTTCTGGGTGTCTGTTTATTTTTTATGTTTGTGATATGTTGTTTGAATGTCATTAGAGTATTATATGTTACTACAAGGATTTTGGGTGCGTGTGTGTGTCAGGGGGGTGTTGTTTATGGTGAGGTGCGGGGTGTTTTTGTATTCAGCTGTCCAGCTTGTGAGGAGGGTTGCAGTGGATTTGGCTGGGGCCAACTTGAGGCTGTTTATAGTGCACCAGTCATGTAGTGTGTCTGTAGGGTTGAAGGAGATGTGTTGCTCTGTCTGGGCCTTGGTGTGTGCATGTGAGTGTTAGGTCGTCTGCGTAGGAAGCTATATTTATTTGGGGTGCGTGGGGTGTAGGTATATCATGCATATACAGATTGAAGAGTGCGGGCGACAGGACGGATCCGTACGGGACACTGTTTGTGAAGTTGATGCTAGATAAACTGAGCGGCAAATTATACTTGTACACGTCTGCCTGCTAGGAAGTTGGCCAGCCACCTTTTTATGTTGTTGTGCATGTTTGTGTTGTTGTTCCCTAAGCTGCCTGGCCGAACAGCCCCGAGTCCTTAAGGAAGGCCATGGCCACGGTCGGGCTTTCCCACAGAGCTCTCAAATAGTGTAAATTGTGTTGTTGGCATAAGTGGTTGTGTGAAATGCAGTCTTCTATGATGTGTTTTATGGTATGGGGTGCTGTGTTACAACCCGGGCAGGTGTCGACGACGGAGTCATCCAGTCTCCTCTGATAGCTCAGAAGAGCTGGATGGTGTCCGCATCTCAGCCTGGCCAGGTGGACTCTGCCCTCGCGAGGAAGGGAGGATTCAGATGGATGGATTTCGGGAGGTCGTGCTTGCAGGTGCGTGTTGTCTATGAGTGAGTGGATGGAACGGCGAGTGATATGAGTATGGATGTGCTTCCGGAAGTTGGTTTGGGGTGGGCAGGGAGGGAGAGAAGACAGTATTTGTGTGTGATAGCGTGTGCTGGGTGTTGTTTTGATATTTCTTGGTGTCTGTGGGTGTGTTGCCATGTAGTGTAGTGGGTGGTGTTGATTCGTGGAGGCTGCTGCCAGGAATTGAGTGCCTCTCATGTCTAGATGATCTTTGACTTTTAGGACTTTGGTTTCTTGATGTAGGTGATCTGTGGGTGTAGTAGCTGTGCATCCTGTGATGATTTTAAGGGCTTTATTTTGAATAGTCTGTAAGGTCTTATGATGTGTTTCAGCTAGGTTAGAAGCCCAGGCCGGGCTTGCGTATTCCATAACTGATCTTATGTATTGTTTGTAGACTGTGGTGGTGGTTTCTTTGTTGTGTCCAAATTTTGTGTGGGCAAGTGATCTGAGGGCGTTATGTCTGGGTGTCAGTTTCTTTTTTGTGTTTGTGGTGTGCTGTTTGAATGTCATTTGGGTGTCGTATGTTACTCCTAGGATTTTGGGTGTTTGTGGTTTGTTTGTGTTGTAGATTTTATTTGTTAGGTTGTGGTGGGGGATGGCATCGAAGGCTTTACTAATGTCGAGTGTGGCAAGTAGTGATCGGAGCTGATGCTGTCAAAAGCTCTTTGTGTAAGGTCTGTAAGAAGAGTGTTTGTGGAGTGTAGTGGCCTGAAGCCATTTTGTGTTGGAGCTATGTAGGGATAGAGCGTGTGTGGTCAGTTGTAGTACGAGGCGTTGTGATACTTTGGAGGGGGTGCAAAGGAGTGTTATGGGGCGGTGTGAGGATGGGTTTGTGAGTTATAGAGGTTAGTGTTCTTTGGTGTTGTCCGTGATGTGGCTTCTGCCCTGACTGGTTCCTCGTGGTGTGCCTTCCCCTCGGTAGTGCATTTTATATTTTTTACATCTCGCTGTGATTTTTTGTTCCTTAATCTTGATCTGTCACTCGTGGCCCTTGTGCAGATTAACCAGCCTTATGAGCGCTGCAGCCCAGTAGGCTGTTGAAAAATAGCTCATTCTCTCTCTCTCTCGTGGCCCTTGTTCACTTGTTGGTTGGTGGTGGAGTGTGTGTGTGTTTGCCTCATCCTTCGTCCCTGCCCTATAAGAATTCCGGTGTGGAGCTCGTGGTTTGGCTGAACATAGCCAGAAATATCTGCGTGTCTTCACCTTCCTCGTTTGGTGGTGGTGTTTTTTTTTATACTGTACCCTGTTCAAAATAAGTATGCCAAAAGCTCTTGAACATTAACCTGTATAACTCACAAACGACTAAAGTAATCAAGCTAATATATCAACTATTTGGGAAGAGTCGGACAGGGAATAGGTGTGCCAATGTACAGTCCCTTTGCTAAAGCCACTTTTTTTGAGTTGCAGAGGTTAGGGCTACCTACCTACTTAACAACCTAACTGCCTACCTACCTACTTTCCTACCTTACCTTACCTTACCTTACCTACCTACCTACTTAGCTACTTAACAACCTAACTACCTACCTTACCTTACCTACCTACCTACTTACCTAACTACTTAGTTACTTACCTACTTAACAAGCTAACTTGTCGACAACCCCGACACAGACAGAGGGCTGGTACTACAAAACCAAACCAATAACCTCATCATCCTTAACGACATCCATCAACATACCCATATTCCTCACCAAGCCCTCTATAACCCATCATCTCCAGACATCACCTTTTGCTCCCCAGAACTCGCCCCCACAACATCCTGGAGGGTGGTCAGAACCTTAGGCTCTGACCACCTCCCGATCATTATCACCACCAAAACCAGACTCACCCCAGCTAGCCACAAACACACATACACCAATTATAAAAGAGCTAACTGGGAAGCATTTACAAATGAGACAGAACAACACTTCACAACTCTAAACAGTACACCCATCACTAACATCAACAATGCTGTACACATACTCAATAAAACTATCCAAAACGCTGACAAGAAACACATTCCAAGAGGTAACAGGAAAAGACACAACCCCAACTTCACACCAGAAATTCAAAACCTCATCAGACAACGCGACATACTGAAACACTCCCCAGCACCCCACACACAAGACATCACACAACAAATTCAAGTACTCAACACCCAAACTAACAACAAAATACAAGAACAACAAAAACTAAATTGGAATAACTTCCTACAAACACTTGATCACAAAACAAACTCCAAAAAACTCTACAAAACACTAAACAGCATCACACTTTCCAACAGCAACACAACACAATCACATGCTGCAATCACAACAACAGACTCTACTCCTTCATGTAAACAACAAGCAAACACTCTCATCAATCACTTTTCACATGTCAGCCACCTAAAACCTCACAAAGACGACCGACGTGTCATCCGACGTAAGAGACAATTCCCCACAGACCCTGACTATACACCCTTCACCGATCACCAGACAAAGCATATCATCAACAATCTCAAGCACTCACCCGCCTGTGGCCTAGACAACATAAGCAACATACACCTCAGACACCTGGGACCACAAGGCATACAAGCACTCACTAACATATCAAACTACAGCTATTCACACAACACAATACCAGACATTTGGAAGCATGGTATCATCATCACATTCCCCAAACCCAACAAAGACCCCACGCTACCCTCCTCGCACCGCCCCATCACACTCCTTTGCTCCCCCTCCAAAGTCATGGAACGCCTAGTATTACAACTAATTACACCTGACCTACCCCTAGCTCCAACACAACATGGCTTTAGACCACTGCACTCCACAAACACTCTTCTCACAGACCTTACACAAAGAGCTTTCGACGGCATCAACTCAGCTAGACCACCACACAGATCACTATTAGCCACACTCGACATTAGTAAAGCCTTTGATGCCATCCCCTGCCACAACCTAACAAACAAAATCTACAACACAAACATGCACAACAACACAAAAAGGTGGCTGGCCAACTTCCTAGCAGGCAGATGTGCACACGTATCTTTTGCCGGTCAGTCATCTAAAATCAGAAACTTTCCAAACGGAGTCCCACAAGGATCCGTCCTATCGCCCGCACTCTTCAATCTGTACGTGCACGATATAACTACACCCAATACGCCCCAAATAAACTTAGCCTCCTATGCAGATGACATAACACTCACATGCACACACCATGACCCAAAAAGAGCAACAGATCTCCTTCAACCCTATCTCAACACACTACATGGCTGGTGCACTACAAACAGACTTAATCTAGCCCCAGCCAAATCCACCGCAACCCTGCTCACAAGTTGGACAGGAGAACACGAATACATCCCTCAACTCACCATAAACAACACACCCCTAACACATACACACACACCCAAAATCCTAGGAGTAACATATGATACTCATATGACATTCAAACAGCACACCACAAACATTAAAAAGAAACTGACACCCAGACTTAACGCCCTCAGGTCACTTGCTCACACAAAATTTGGACACAACAAAGAAACTACCACCACAGTATATAAACAATACATAAGATCAGTGATGGAATACGCAAGCCCAGCCTGGGCTTCTAACCTAGCTGAAACACATCATAAGACCTTACAGACTATTCAAAACAAAGCCCTGAAGATCATTACAGGTTGCACAGCTACTTCACCCACAGATCACCTACATCAAGAAACCAAAATCCTTAAAGTCAAAGACCATCTGGACATGAGAGGCACTCAATTCCTGGCAGCAGCCTCTACGAAGCAAGACCACCCACTAAACTACATGGCAACGCACCCACAGACACCAAGAAATATCAAAACAACACCCAGCACACGGTATCACACACAATTATTGTCCTCTCTCCCTCCCTGCCCACCCCGAACCAACTCCCAAAAGCACATCCATACTCATATCTCTCACCGATCCATCCACTCACTCACAGACAACACGCAGCTGCATACACGACCTCCCGAAATCCATCCTTCCGAATCCTCCCTTCCTCGCGAGGACAGAGTCCACCTGGCCAGGCTGAGATGCGGACACCATCCAGCTCTCCTGAGCTATCAGAAGAGACTGGATGACTCCGTTGTCGACGCCTGCCCGGGATGTAACACAGCACCCCATACCATTAAACACATCATAGAAGACTGCATTTCACACAACCACTTACGCCAACAACACAATCTACACTCAATGAGAGCTCTGTGGGAAAGCCCGATCATGGCCATGGCCTTTCTCAGGGAATCGGGGCTGTTCGGCCAGGCAGCTTAGGGAACAACAACACCAACAAGAAGCTAACTACCTACCTAACTAACTACTTACTTACCTACCTACTTACCTACCTACCTACCTACTTACCAACCTAACTACCTACCTACCTACCTACCCTACCCTACCTCCCATCCACTATTTACCCACTTACTTACCTACCGACCCACCCACACCTATCTACCTACCTACCCACTTACATCTATCTACCTACCTACCCACTTACATACCTACTTACCCACTTACCTACCTAGTTGCCTTCCTACCTACCCACTTACCTACCTGCCTGTGTCTGTCTACCTAGATACCTACCTACCTGCCTTTACTACCGTGTTTAATTATACCATTAGACGATTATATTCAGCTTAGGAAGGACCTCTACATGGGTATACACTATCTCAATAAAGTCCCCGACTCCCATAGATTATTCCTAAGCTGCATGAAATTGACTTGATTGCCATATTGATAGATGTGAAACATGTTCTTTCTGTGTTATGTACAGTGTACATATAATAATTGTACTACTGTGATTTTGTAATTAAATAAAGATGAATAAACTTTAAAATTTTGTATCATAAAACCTTGTTCTTCACCTATGTATTATCATTGATACACATACATATTCAAGACACATGCTGTACATATAGGCTACACGCACGACACATACATACAGTACATACTAGACATATAAAACACAACATACATGAAAACAATTATACGCACATACCTTGAATACACGAAAAGTATAACGCACATAGTTGCACATAAGCACACAATTCCATACATAATTATATTGACACCAAAAGCAGAGAAGAGATGAATGCTATTATCAAAATAAAGGTAATAGTTTATAGTAATGCAAACTATAAATATCCTTAATAAACATTGCAAACATATAATAAAGTTTAATTCACGAGTGTAGTTTTCTTTTCCCTATATCAAAAGAAAAAACTAACCCTCGTCACATCATACTGCTCGAGGACAGCCCTGTGCGGGTCTCAAAGCTACAACTACTAATATAGTGAAATATGGCACCATTTTGTAGTCATATAGTTGGTTATAGGACGTTTGGAGTGGCATAACAGAAGCCATTTTGGGGACAACCTGGACATCGGGTGCCATTTTGGAGGCAAAAACATCAAAATGGCGGAAAAAAACGAATAAATAAAAAGGAAAATGTAAGTCAGTTCATAAAAATAAATGAATGATAAAGAATGAAGTGAGAATATGAACAGGCAATTATGGCTAGGTAGAAAGAAAGAAGGCACCAACCCTCGCGAGATAGCACTTTTCCCGCCATTTTGCCCCCTGGACCCCCTACCAGACCCCTACCCCCCCCCCCCCCCCCTCCCAGGCCTATGACAGCACAGCAACCCCCCTTTATGATGTGCTGTTCGAGAGAGACTTCTATGCAAACCTAACCTCACGAAAAATGATCAAAATCGAGCCAGTGTCCCTCCCTCCCAGGTCTCTCTCACCAAACCTCACTTTACATCAAACCTAACCTAACATTTAGGTCTTTTTCCAACAGCAGATCATAAGCTATGGTTGCTGAGCTGACTTAGGTTCCCGCCATTTTGCCTCCTGGACTCCCTACCCACCCCCCTCCCCCCCTCCCAGGACTATACCAGAAAATTACCAGGGGGTAAGAAATTCCAGATTTTGACCCAATTTTCGTGAGGTTAGGTTTGAGTAAAAGTCTCTCCCAAACAGGAAATCATAAGAAGGGGTGTTGTGCTAATGTAGTCCTGGGAGGGAGGAGGGAGGGGGTCAGGTAGGGGGTCCAGGGGTCCAATGGCGGGAAAAAGATCAGGGAGTACCAGGAGGGAACTAACACGAGTTTGGCCATTTTTAGTGCTGTTTGGTCCTCAAGATGGCGGGAGGTGGCCTATTGAGCTATTTTGTCCCCAAAATGGCGTCTTTTCTCTGAAAAGGGGCGTTACCTATTGCTATTAGGCCATAAATGATAGTTGTCCGTTTATACACTAGATGGCGCTTACATGTTTTTCTTCTTATTCCAACTTACTGTACTTTCTCTTTCCATCTCTTATCTTTATCGTATGTTCCTCTTATTCCCTTTTCTTAATTATCTTTTATTTATATTATTATTATTTATTTTTGTATCTCTTTCTTTACTTACCAAGTATATATTATCAATATACTGTATACGTTGGAAGACACGCAGAGGGATGTCCTAGGGCTATTCTCAATTTTTCTTCTATTCAACAGCTTGGCTCTGGAACGCTCTCCCAGAATCAGTTTTTCCCTCTTCCTATGACTTAAATTGCTTAAAGCATTTTGGCTCGAACGTCCCTTGATTTTGGCCCCGACACTCTTTTAAACTCGCCACAGGCAATTCTGGCCTTTTGTCTCCCTCACTCACATAGAACAAAAATGAAGTGTTCTAGGACAGTAAGATATGCGGGGGCTGTTCTGATATTATATAATGTGAATCGTGACTATTACATACTTCTCCCGATATTTCCACCTTGCATATTAGCCATTTATCTTGTAGTTAGTGTGTTTTATTAAGTTTAGGAAGGTTCTGGGGGAGTTAGAAGGTTAATTGAGATAGATAATACCACTTTAATTGCTAGCGATCCTTCCCAAACTGAATAATATCGTCTAATGACTGGTAAAATAAAGGGTTATTTTATTTTAATGTTTTATATAGTTAATTATGGTGTTTTTTATTGTGTATTAATATTTACACAAGTTAATTATTGTTTTATTAACCCCTTCACCACCAATACGTAATTTTTATCATATTCTGGTTACCTTTAGACGATTTTTACTTATACGACTCAAATGGGTAAATACGATCTCAATAAACCCTCTTAGCAGCATAGGTCCTTCTTAAACTGCAGAAAATCATATAGTTTTAGCCAGAAACAAAGGTAAGAAGGCGTCTTGGTGCTGAAGGGGTTAAGGCATATTTATTTATCTATTTAATTTAGTTCAGTAAAACATTCACTGACATAGTTAATGGCATAAAGAAACACTTGTGGGGTTTACAAATATTCATATTTTATTTAGACAACTGAAAATTTAATAAGATGGTGTGCGTATGTAGATGGGGTGCACATGAGTTCCCAGGAAGTGCACAGTCCTAATTGGTGTACACAGGATCCCAGCGACGCACACAGACATGTAGTTACAGTCACAGACCCTAGAAAGACAAACATATAACTATTAATCACACACGAGTAAAAATAATACAATATCAACTGCCTTAACTCACGTCCACTCACCGATTCTCTGCAATCACTCTCTCTTCGTCGCAATGTTGCATCTCTCGCTATTTTATCGCAATTACAATAATCAGTGAGCTCTCTGTGTATACCACCTCCTCTACGTAGGGTACGTAGTACCCGTCTTGCAACACAACCCTACCCCTACTCTGTGCAACTCTCCAACCCAAGAGTAAAACGATACTATTCAACGGTTCCATGTCATCTCAACCAGTGCCAAATCAACCTAGACCAACCAAACCAGTGCCAAAATACAGTACTAACCTAACCGAATTGATTGATTTCATACTGGTTGAGAGCTACTGGTTGAAATGGTCTACTGGTTGAGTTGTCCGGTCACCCTATTCAACAACTGAGCTCTGGAACTCTCTCCCTGAATCCATCTTTCCCTAATACTATGAATGTCCCGACATTTTGGCTCAAACATTCCTTGATTTTGGCCCTGTCACTCTTTCAACACTGGGGGAGGCACTCGTCACAGGCAGTTTTGCCTTGTGTCTCCCTCATCCACATACACAAATAAAATGTCGCTATATAAGGAATGTTTCAATATATTTCGTTAGCGTGTCAGAATTGTTCGATGCAAATATAACGTATATTAATTATAATTAACCTCTGAAGTGCGCATGGGGGTAATTGGAAACGTCCCCCTGTGCTGACGTATTTGAGGTGTTTCCGTCACTAAAATATTCATTGTGCCATTAATAGCATTAATATTTATCCATATGCGCCTATTATGGGTTGATTATAAAGGTATTAACCTAAAACAACAATAAAACGAGTGAAAACAGCGTTTGGATGGTCAAAATCGGAGATATAGCCCGCGAGTTGTATAATGTATGGGTGAGGCAATCTGCTTTCCCGCAATTTCCCCCAAGGCCACTGAGACACAGTCGATCGATACTCTCTCTCTCTCTCTTGCACTCGCTTGCTATCAGTGATGACCACACCCTCCAATCGGATTTCTAATGTTAGCACGAAAATATACCTCAGAATAAGGGAATAACAGGGAAAATAGGTGATAACTGAAGGAGAGGAGGAAAGTGGGGAAGGAGGGGAGGTAGAGGACTGAGATTTTGCATGGCCCAGGGGCCAAAAAAAAAAATAAAAATAAAAAAAAAAAATATAAAAAAATATTTTTTTTTCGATGTCAAAAGTTGATTTTTATTTTCTCTGACTCTTAAGAGTCTTCCCGCAGTGCGCCGGGGGAACTCTTAAGAGTCTCCCCGCAGCTCCCGGGTTAAGACACAATTCTTGGCCCACTAACCTTTGTAAGTAAACATACGAGTAGATTAACCCTTTCAAGATCCGATTACACATTTATTTTCTGTGTTATGGCTATTTTCAGACGATTATATTCAGATTAGGAAGGGTGTATGGAAGTCAGAGGGTTAATTGAGATGGTCTTTACTATTATAATGCCCACAGATACTTCCTAATCTGTATGAAATCGTCTAATGAACGACAGAATAAACTGACGGGTATATGGAAGTCAAGAGGAAGGTCTTTACTAATACAATGCCCACAGATCCTTTCTAAGCTGTATAAAATCGTCTAATGAACGACAGAACTAGGTTAAGAGATACAACAGGTTGGAGCATGGGGTCACTCAAACTCGTACCCGCTCGCGCATGACGTCACGAGGAAGGAAGGGTCGGAGGTCACTGACTGTTTACCATTCATTCTCAAAGGAGCAGCCGAGCCAGTACTATCCTCCGTTTTCTTTTACTTCATACCGTGATGCTATAACTACTGTATAATGCCCTGTGAAAGTGCAGCTCTTCTATTTTAACTGAACAAAATGCCTTTATATTGTCAAGTTGTTGGATGCATTATATATATATATATATATATATATATATATATATATATATATATATATATATATATATATAT
>CM064497.1:29654208-29786708 GCA_032716605.1 Paralithodes platypus | reverse complement strand
ACTCTCCGTAAAGGAGTGGGTATCGTACCGGTATACAGCATAGGAGTGGGACTGTGTTGAAAGGCGGGTGCATCGGACTCGCCGCAAGGGAGGGGATGGAGTGTGTCGAGAGGTAGGTGCCAGCACTCTCCGTAAAGGAGTGGGTATCGTACCGGTATACAGAATAGGAGTGGGACTGTGTTGAAAGGCGGGTGTATCGGACTCGCCGCAAGGGAGGGGATATACACTGAGAGAGCTCTGAAGAATACTGATAATTGTATTACCGGTAGAAGAGTGAGAGATGCAACATTGCAGCGTGTAGAGACAGATTGTAGGGAATTAGTAAGAGGAAGTTAATTGATGTGACGAAATACTTAATGACTCTACCCTTTCAGAAGTGCGGTATGGGTGGAACCTCCCCACACATGCGAACAATACTTGATACCGGTATATGGGCGCACAGATTATAAGAAGCTGTTTAAGTAAGAGTGGTAATTTGATCTTTAAAAGAAAAGTCAAGAAACAAAAAATCGCCAAGAGTATTGTGAGAAGATGAAGGGTTGATTTGCGTAGTTCGGTTAGGTTAGTTAAGTAAAGTTAAGCTAAAGCTCATATTGTTTAACCTGGTGAACTTACAATTGTCGTTTCCAGTTATAGAGTTGTACTACAAGCTAGCTAACTGGCTGTTGTTATTGCGTCCGAATACAACAATTCAGGGTGGGTGGGGGGGGGCAAGGTTGAGAGATAGACAGCCCATACTTGGATTTCCTCCCGGGCAGCCACTGGGTATCTCAACTTGTAGTATATAATAACTCCTAAGTCTGGAAGGGTTTATGTAGTACGGTCGCACTAATAAGTCTTGTCCCAGATGCCATTACGTTTGGCTTGCTCTGTGCTATATTAATGTCTGTCAGATGTTGAATAGGGTTGGTAAGTGTAGGAATATGTTTGTATATCTCACTCAAAAAGAAAAAAACCATATGCAAATATTGCTGATACCAATTATTGATCAAAACATACTTTGTGCCGAGACATTACTTATTAGGCCGACTGTACACCCACGAACAAAAACAGTGACCCTCTGACTACCAGATACCCTTCCTAATCTGAAAAATATCGTCTAATAATAGCCAGAAATCAGAAAAGAAATGCGTAATCGGATGTAGAGAGGGTTAAGTCCCGTAGCCTACTCATAAACTTATCAACATTATGATATAGAACGACCGAATTACGATGACAGTGATTGCAGAAATAGCGACCAGGGTTTATTTAGATGGATTAGTGGGGGCGCTGTGTGTGTGTGTGTGTGTGTGTGTGTGTGTGTGTGTGTGTGTGTGTGTGTGTGTGTGTGTGTGTGGTGTGGGGGGTGGGGGGGGGGGGGGGGGGGGGGGAGTGTGTAGGCTATGTGTGTTGGTGGTTTGTGTATGTGTGTGCATGGTGTGGTGAAGGTTGTGGTGGTGGAAGCGTGTGTGTGTGTGTGTGTGTAAGTGGGTGTGTGATCCTTCTCCTAATCCTGTCCCCAACCCCCCCGCATATCATGCCGCCCGAGAGCGGCCCTCTGTGGGTCCCGTTACGTAAACGTAAACGTGTGTTGTGCGTGTGTAGTGGAGGTATGTGTGTTTTATGGAGTGGCATATATGTGTGTGTGGTGGTGAAGGCATGTGTGTATGTGTGTTGGGGGGGGGGGGGGGGGGGGGGCTAATAACCATATCTTAGGTGCTCCACTGCAGAGAAAGTAGTTTCTGATAGTTTGTTGTTGATGTTGCTGTTCTAATGGGGGTGGGGGCGTGCGGACTTGAGTATGGGTGTGGTGGTGGAGGCGTATGTGGGTGAGGTGGAGGTAGATGTGTGTGTGTGGGAGGGGAGGGGAGGTGAGGTGAGGTGAGGTGAGGTGAGGTGGGGTGGGGTGGGGTGGTTGTGGTAGGGGTATTGCACTGCTAACCTAGGATGTCATACGCGAGACCTAGGCCTATTACTTAGAAGGTAGCCCAGACGGTATTGTGCAGCATAATTTACTGGTTCGGCTCAATGGTTTAAGGAAGGGGTTTAGTTTGTCCTCTAAACCTCAATCAAACTTTAAAAAAAAAAAAAAAAAAAAACTCCCACAAAATCTCGCTTTCATAATTTGTAACACATTTGTAAATTTTTCGGTAGAAAAATTTCCCGGTCGAAGGCCGATTCCTCTTCAAATACAGGCTCGCTATCGCTCGCCAGGAAAAAATAAACACGTAAATGGCACAAAAAGGTCTTAATATTGGCAAAGAAATGGGTCAAAAGGTCTGAAAATCGCCAAACTAATGGGGCAATTGCCTTAAAATCTCATAACTGTCTTCGTGGTGCGATGCATAAGGTGTTGATTTTCGGTGTGAGCGTCCTGGGTTCGAATCCACGGACTGCCACATGTGTTTGTAAATTTCATTAATCGATTTTAGGAGTATGGTTGGTTGTTGGAAGGAACACAATAACTAATAGGGCTAAACATGAGGGAGGAGGAAGACTCGAAAAACCAACTGCCTCCCATTAAATTTTAGTCATAATTTCTACAGAATAGGCTATTATGTAGTGAAGCATAATTCTAACTATATCATACAGTTACATATATGCTTCACAGTTCTTGTAAAGGATAAAATTTCCAAAAATATATAGAACTTCATGAATAAATTATACAGGTCCTATCCAGAGTGAGGTTTGGCATCCTTTATCCAACCTTAGCCGTTTCTGTCCGTCTCTTTTACTGTCCTACTTTTCCTTCTGGGGGCGGGAGGCTAGGAATCCTCCTCCCCTTGTATAATTCTCCTACTCAACGAAACAGAGAAACGGGCGAGAGAACGTGAAAGTGGTCCCAGACCCTGAGAATAGGAACTGTATATATTGTTTCTGTTCAGACTGTGTCTCTGTTAGCCATCCCATGTGCCTGAGTATACTGTATACATTCATACATACATATTATATCATATACTGTATACATTCATACATACATATTATATCATATACTGTATACATTCATACATACATATTATATCATATACTGTATACATTCATACATACATATTATATCATACTGTATACATTCATACACACATATTATATCATATACTGTATACATTCATACATACATATTATATCATATACTGTATACATTCATACATACATATTATATCATATACTGTATACATTCATACATACATATTATATCATATACTGTATACATTCATATACATATTATATCATATACTGTATACATTCATACATACATATTATATCATATACTGTGTACATTCATACATACATACATACATACTCCCATTGTAGTAGGCTTTACCTGACCCTACCTGTACGGACTTGAATGCTGCACCCTCTTTACCCTGACCCAACCAAAACAGTTTTTGTATGTATGTATGTTTGTGTGCATACGTGAGCGTATTTGTATACGGACATGTGCACACTTACTGCATGTTCTTATGTTCTTATAATATGTATGTATATGTATGTGCGTACGTACGTGTATATATGTATGTTCTGTATATGAGTAAGTAAAATAAATGTGTATATGTACTGTATATCACTTACTCTCATGGTTATTTTATGATAATTTGTATTCTGCACCTGCATCATTATTGTATTTATTTTTATTTTTTTTGTAAACTGAGCTTACCATCTTCATATCTGTACATCTCACGTTCATCTACTAAATTGTAAAATGTGTATTTTCAGCTCATGAGGCTGCCATTCTTTAATAAACCGTTTATTATTATTATTATTATTATTATTATATCATATACTGTATACATTCATACATAGGCTACATATTATATCATATACTGTATACATTCATACATAGGCTACATATTATATCACATACTGTATACATTCATACATACATATTATATCATATACTGTATACATTCATACATATTATATCATATACTATATACATTCATACATACATATTATATCATATACTGTATACATACATACTATATCATATACTGTATACATTCATACATACATTATATCACATACTGTATACATTCATACATACATATTATATCATATACTGTATACATTCATACATATTATATCATATACTGTATACATTCATACATACATATTATATAATATACTGTATACATTCATACATACATTATATCATATACTGTATACATTCATACATACATATTATATCATACTGTATACATTCATACATACATATTTATCATATATTGTATACATTCATATACATATTATATCATATACTGTATACATTCATACATATTATTATATCATATATTGTATACATTCATACATACATATTATATCATATACTGTATACATTCATATACTGTAAACATTCATACATACATATATCATATACTGTATACATTCATACATACATATTATATCATATTCATTCCAGACTTATAACCTATTTGTCCCAGTTTTGAGAAAGAGAGTTTTGTTTTCCATTGATACACAGACTGCACAACCCTTGCGGTCCCTTCTAGACAGTCCGGACTTAATGCTAACATAGAATTTGCTACAAAGTGGAAGGTAAGGATAGCAAAACAGAGAGAGAGAGAGAGAGAGAGAGAGAGAGAGAGAGAGAGAGAGAGAGAGGGAGAGAGAGAGAGAGAGAGAGAAGGAGAGAGAGAGAGAGAGAGAGAGAGAGCGAGCGAGAGAGAGAGAGAGAGGAGAGAGAGGAGAGGAGAGAGAGAGGAGAGAGAGAGAGAGAGGGAGACGAGAGAGAGAGAGAGAGAGAGAGAGAGAGAGAGAGAGAGAGAGAGAGAGAGAGAGAGAGAGAGAGAGTAATAATGATAAAGTAATTAAACTAATGTTAGGGGGTGGGTGGGGGGGAAGGACTTTTCGGGCATTAAGCCTAGGATACTTCTTTACCAGGAGGGAACTTCTTTGAGGGGAGGGTGGGGGTATTTCTGCTGCACCGGGTATTTGAGTGATTTTATACTAGCAAAATTAATGACAATTAACCCCTTCAGACTCATATGACGCAGAGGTTGCCACTGCAGAGCTATGGACGGCTTTTCGGGAGCGGCCTACCGGGCGTACCGCCTGCATTATTTACACTACGCGGACGCTTACTAGGCCTATCATGTTGCCGTCTATTTTGACTGCCGTGGGATACCCCCCCCTCCATGACTTATTATCATAATATTGCCAGCAGGGGGCATATAACAAAAAATCGCAGTCAAAATAGATGGGAACTTAACCGCGAGCAATCGACCTATGTAAACATCACAACCGTATGCCCGGATACTGCATCCAATTCCACATTCCTTTCAGAAAATCCAAATTTTTGGCCTAATTATAATGAATAGATTATAGCCTAGTCATTTACCTAACCAAACAACCTAACCTAACCTAACCTAGACCCAGTACGTGGGATACAACACTAGCCCTTGCATGCCAGCTACTGTGGGTTCATATATTAAACATACAGTAACATCTTTGTAGAACATAACACTTTACCGTAGCGAGTGTACTCCCTTCCGAACACTTTTTGTAAACATTGACCACGTCCGTAGCAGAGCTCTCAAGATTGCGGGACTGAGTTTGTTTACGCGCGGGACTATTTATATCGACAAAATCGAGTTACAAAACTTATCAAAACTATTCTCCCACAATGGAATCTATGTGAGTACTGTATATTATAAGGATTCCATAGAGCTTCACTTTCCCTAATAAATTATGTATAATAACGCTGCGAGTCTATTCGCGATAATTATCTAACTTCCTTTTATTGGATTTTGTAGGTGACTGGACGACTCGGCCCATGGGACAACTCGGCTCAGACAGCTCAGCCCACTTTTGGACAACTCGGCCACGACGGCGAGACAGCTCGGCCCCATGTTATGCTATGGTTAGGTTAGGTTAGGTTAGGTTAGGTTAGGTTAGGTTAGGTTAGGTTAGGTTAGGTTAGGTTAGTTTAATTTAGTTTAGATAGGGACATAGTGATTCCAAAATTATCAATACGAGAAATAAAAGTTAATGAATTGTCACTTGTTTGATGAAACTAAAAGATAGATACATAAATAGATAGGGACATAGTGATTCCAAAATGATCAATATAGCCATCTATATCGTTTTTATGTTGTCGAAGCAAATAAGGGTTGTGAAAGGCCGAGTTGTCTCGCAATTAACACTGGGCCGAGCTGTCCCGTGGGCCGAGTAGTCTAGCATTCGATTTTGTATACTCTTTTGGGTAAAAATTTAAGAGACCCCGGACAGCCTTTTTACTAGTTAATTCTATTTTTTGTTTATTTTTCTTTGATATAGGCTACAGTGTTGTTTAATACGGAGGACCGTCGCATTTTAGTATTTTCAACATTAGCCAAACCTAACCTAACCGAAAACTAAGCAGGGAACATGAGCTGGGTTTAGACCGTCGCGTACCCATAAACAGGGAACGTGAGCTGGGTTTAGACCGTCGTGCACCCATAAACAGGGAACGTGAGCTGGGTTTAGACCGTCGGTTAGTTTTCGGTTAGGTTAGGTTAGACTAATGTTGAAAATACTAAAATGCGACGGTCCTCGGTATTAACCCCTCAGGCCCGGTTGGGCTCTGAGGCATCCATAAAAACACCCCCGCGGAACCCGGAAGGGTGCTGAGGCTCCGGCAGCTTGAAAGCCTGTAAGCTTGGTGTGCGTGGCGTCCGTCCGACGCATGTAAACAAAAACCGGCTGGACCGACGCCGCGCATCTGCGACCACAAGAAGGAGAGCGTCGCTTGTTCGTGTGTGCCTGTATGTTATTGTTAAGTAGTCAAAAGTAGTGTAAAGTGGCTGATTTTGCCACAAAGTTATCTCCACGGAAATCGTCATCGCAACTGAACCAGTTGACTTAGAAAGCTCTACTTAATGCCATTCTACAGGTACAAAACACATCTACGCTTGGGGATGTGCGGGAATGCGGAAGCAGTCAAAATAACAAAGATACGGTAGCCTAGGCGTAGACGTTTTTCGGCCAATACCCCCGGGTTTCGCTATGGAATACATAGCCGGGTCTGATGGGTTAACCCTTCCTACCCGGGCTGCCTTAGGTAAGGACAGCACGAAAGAAGTGCCGCTACCCGGTATGCCTTATCTAAGGCATGAGCTTAATAGCCTAATTAAGCTTGGTCCGAACGCCGTGCGTACGACGTATGTCAACAAACCCAAGCGTTCGTCACCGCTCCTCCGAAAACAAGAAGGAGAAGACTCCTCAATGTTATTGTTCTGACGTCATGACGAAATTAGTGTCTAAAAAGCCCCCATATTGGCAACATCTCTGCAATATTGGCTCCACTGAAATCGTCATCACAACTGAACCAGTTGACTTACAGAGCTCTACTCAATGCCAAAATACAGATTGAAAACTGCACTACGATTATAGATGAGTGGGAAAGTTCTAGCAGTGAAAATAAACATAAATACGGTAGCCTAGGCCTAGACGTTTTTCGGCCATATCGCCCGGGTAGAGGCGACCGTCATTAGCTAAGAAAGCCCGGGGAGGAAGGGTTAAACAACACTGTATATCAAAGAAAAAAAAAGAAAAAAACTAGAATTAACTAGTAACAAGGCTGGGGATGGATGTAGTGATCGGGCTTACGGTAGTCATGTTGTGCGCTCGCAGTTACGTTCCCGTCTATTTCGAAGCTATATTTTCTGCGATTTCCCCCCTGTCATTACTACATGAATACTAGGTTAGGTTAGGTTAGGTTGTTTGGTTAGGCTAATGTATTTTTATATCTATCTATCTATCTATCTATTGCCTGACGCCGTGATCCCCGAAGGGGTGGCCATGAACGAACCGCCCCCATGCACCTCTGTCCCCAATCAGTCGACGCCCTCCCCCCAACCAGCACCGCCTTCGTTCATGTACTTCCTCACTCCATCCTTCCACCTCTCATTCGGTCTACCTCTCCCTCTCTGTCCCTTCACCTCGCTCTCGTACACCCTCTTAGTCATTCTCTCGCTTTCCATACGTTCCATATGGCCGAACCATCTCAAGTTGTTCCTTTTCACACTTTCCAGCACATCTACCTCCACACCACACCTCCTTCTTACTTCCTCATTAGTCTGTCTATCCATATCCTCTCAACATCAGCTAGGAAAGGCCCGAGAAAGCCGCCTTTGGCGGGGGAATAGCTCCCCTATTTCAACCCCGGCGGGGGAATAGCTCCCCTATTTCAACCCCTTTCGGGGTTGGGCACCCGCCCTAAACAGTTGCCACAGATTGCGAGACCGCGTCGCTCACCACAGCACTGACGTCTGCCAATAACACACTGGCTGGCCCGAGACTCGAACCCTCGACCTCACAGTCAGCAGGCGAACGCTCTACCAACCGAGCTACGGCCTGTGAGAGAGAGAGAGAGAGACTATTTCAATCAGATTACTGGGCCAGGGCCCTCACAGGGCTGGTTACATAGAGGTACGGTACGTAAAGAATGACTAAGATTGATGAAGTATAACGTCAGCAAACAGGACTAGATACAGTATGGGTGTTGGTGGGGATGCTATTATAACAGTAGCAGGACTGGTATATAGTGGCTGTTAAAGTTTGTTATAGGCATATTACCATTAAGAATTGTCGAATGGAGAACAAGTTCAAGGATGGGGAGGCAGCAAGGATAGTACAAAGTGATGTTTTCTATGTGTACGGTATATGAAGGAGACAGGGTACGCGGATAAAGCCAACATATATACAGTACAGTACCGGTACTCACAAACGATAGTTTTTCCCTCCTCCCCTATATACAGAGATTAAAGCACGTTTTCATATTTTGATTCATACCGGATACTTCTCATACTTTTGTTGATTCAGCACTTTGCTTACCAGCTGACTAATGTTGCTGTGAGTTGTCTTACATTATGAGGCTGTCCTAGGTGCCTGAGATCCTATCCATGGTGACCCAGTTGGTAGCCTATAGTGTGTTCCATTACTGTGTAGCTGAAGCTATCCCTGATGATACATTCATCCTGTTGATAGATAAACACTATAGATAAAAATGAATAAACCAAGATTAGCAAAAGCTTAGCTCATGAAAATAGATTTTGTGTGACTTAAACTCATGTAATAATACTTTGCATGGATTAAAAACACAAAATTAGATTAACATGGTTGAACTAATAAAATAAGAATCACTAGTTGTATTTAAACAATACAGTAAACTCCCGTTATTTCGGACTCTTTTTAGTCGGAAACCCGTACTTCTCGGCACGGCATTGGCCTCTCGGAGATGTCCCTGTATATCTCGGCAATTTCAGAGTTGGACGGGATTTGTGTCCGGTTTACAGTGTTCTCTCACTCAATTTTAAGTAGTTTTAGGACGAATTCAAGCCTGTGCCTTATAACTAATGTGTAAATATAAATGACTATGTACCGGGGCCGTGGTGGTCAAGTGGTGAGCACGCTCGCGTGTGAATCTGAAAGACCCGGGATCGAATCCCTGCCACGGCGGACATTTAGTGGGTGCGGTAGTACGTCCTAGCATGTTTCACATGCTTGCACCCAGTCAGGGGACATCCTGATGACGTATACAGACAAAACACACATAACAAAGCCACTCCAACACCTTCCTCTCTCTCCAACACCCCTTCTCCCCTCTCAACACTCTTCTCTGAGCTATTGCCGATAAAAATGGCATGTTCAGTCCTGTACAGAATCGTAAGATTCAGAGTCGTAAAGATTCCAGGACGAGCTCATCAGCGGCGGATCCCCAGATCGACCGTGGTGATTGTCACCTAAACATCTACAAAACAAAAACAAACAAAACCGGTACTTTACTGTCCCTGAAATCATAATAATGTTCGTATTGTCATATATATATATATGGGTGGATGGGACTCGTTAGCGTTGGTCGGCAACCCATCTAGGGGAGATAACCTTATAAAAATCCGGGTGGACGGGACTCGTCAGCCTTGGTCGGCAACCTGTTTAGGGGAGTAAACCTTATACAAATCTGTACTGACACCTTAGGGTGAAGCAGGTTAGTGGATGGATTAGCCACACACCACTGTAGAAAAATAGTGCTAAAAAAATACATAATAGGCCTCGGAGTCGGACAGACCCTAAATTGAGTGGTCAATCCTGTAAGTCCTTCAGTAAACTGGCATGGGTTGTCCCTCTTACAGGGGATAAGTCCGATTAGAGGCATTTTGTGTATGGCCACCCCCATTAAGGGGAGTAAGGCAATAGATAGATAGATAGATTGATGAATTTATCATGTAATGATGTAATTCGGACATTTTCACTGCCGTCAATAGGGAGAATTATAGGGAGTTTGTTTTTACAGTAATTTATAGTGCACATAAATGTATCTCCGGAGGTTGAAACACATTTTAATATGATCTTTGCAACATCCTTATTCTATAATAGCCTTCAAATATTGAGAAATAATTAGTGGTAGTTTCGGTAATAAGTACCCCTTTGTTTCTTGCTACAGGAACCCTCTGCCCTCATCCTTAACTTCTTCATCTGCCATGCTCAGCTTCCTCTTTGTAGTGACAACCACCTTCTCAGTTCTCACCACCACTTTCCGGCTTCATAATAGGCCTACCTTCCTCATTTATATTATAATTTTCCTTCCACTGCAGAGCTATGGACGGCTTTTCGGGAGCGGCCTACCGGGCGTACCGCCTGCATTATTTACACTACGCGGACGCTTACTAGGCCTATCATGTTGCCGTCTATTTTGACTGCCGTGGGATACCCCCCCCATGACTTATTATCATAATATTGCCAGCAGGGGGCATATAACAAAAAATCGCAGTCAAAATAGATGGGAACTTAACCGCGAGCAATCGACCTATGTAAACATCACAACCGTACGCCCGGATACTGCATCCAATCCCACATTCCTTTCAGAAAATCCAAATTTTTGGCCTAATTATAATGAATAGATTATAGCCTAGTCATTTACCTAACCAAACAACCTAACCTAACCTAACCTAGACCCAGTACGTGGGATACAACACTAGCCCTTGCATGCCAGCTACTGTGGGTTCATATATTAAACATACAGTAACATCTTTGTAGAACATAACACTTTACCGTAGCGAGTGTACTCCCTTCCGAACACTTTTTGTAAACATTGACCACGTCCGTAGCAGAGCTCTCAAGATTGCGGGACTGAGTTTGTTTACGCGCGGGACTATTTATATCGACAAAGTCGAGTTACAAAACTTATCAAAACTATTCTCCCACAATGGAATCTATGTGAGTACTGTATATTATAAGGATTCCATAGAGCTTCACTTTCCCTAATAAATTATGTATAATAACGCTGCGAGTCTATTCGCGATAATTATCTAACTTCCTTTTATTGGATTTTGTAGGTGACTGGACGACTCGGCCCATGGGACAACTCGGCTCGGACAGCTCAGCCCACTTTTGGACAACTCGGCCACGACGGCGAGACAGCTCGGCCCCATGTTATGCTATGGTTAGGTTAGGTTAGGTTAGGTTAGGTTAGGTTAGTTTAGTTTAGTTTAGATAGGGACATAGTGATTCCAAAATTATCAATACGAGAAATAAAAGTTAATGAATTGTCACTTGTTTGATGAAACTAAAAGATAGATACATAAATAGATAGGGACATAGTGATTCCAAAATGATCAATATAGCCATCTATATCGTTTTTATGTTGTCGAAGCAAATAAGGGTTGTGAAAGGCCGAGTTGTCTCGCAATTAACACTGGGCCGAGCTGTCCCGTGGGCCGAGTAGTCTAGCATTCGATTTTGTATACTCTTTTGGGTAAAAATTTAAGAGACCCCGGACAGCCTTTTTACTAGTTAATTCTAGTTTTTTGTTTATTTTTCTTTGATATAGGCTACAGTGTTGTTTAATACGGAGGACCGTCGCATTTTAGTATTTTCAACATTAGCCAAACCTAACCTAACCGAAAACTAAGCAGGGAACATGAGCTGGGTTTAGACCGTCGCGTACCCATAAACAGGGACCGTGAGCTGGGTTTAGACCGTCGTGCACCCATAAACAGGGAACGTGAGCTGGGTTTAGACCGTCGGTTAGTTTTCGGTTAGGTTAGGTTAGACTAATGTTGAAAATACTAAAATGCGACGGTCCTCGGTATTAACCCCTCAGGCCCGGTTGGGCTCTGAGGCATCCATAAAAACACCCCCGCGGAACCCGGAAGGGTGCTGAGGCTCCGGCAGCTTGAAAGCCTGTAAGCTTGGTGTGCGAGGCGTCCGTCCGACGCATGTAAACAAAAACCGGCTGGACCGACGCCGCGCATCTGCGACCACAAGAAGGAGAGCGTCGCTTGTTCGTGTGTGCCTGTATGTTATTGTTAAGTAGTCAAAAGTAGTGTAAAGTGGCTGATTTTGCCACAAAGTTATCTCCACGGAAATCGTCATCGCAACTGAACCAGTTGACTTAGAAAGCTTACTTAATGCCATTCTACAGGTACAAAACACATCTACGCTTGGGGATGCGCGGGAATGCGGAAGCAGTAAAAATAACAAAGATACGGTAGCCTAGGCGTAGACGTTTTTCGGCCAATACCCCCAGGTTTCGCTATGGAATACATAGCCGGGTCTGATGGGTTAACCCTTCCTACCCGGGCTGCCTTAGGTAAGGACAGCACGAAAGAAGGGCCGCTACCCGGTATGCCTTATCTAAGGCATGAGCTTAATAGCCTAATTAAGCTTGGTCCGAACGCCGTGCGTACGACGTATGTCAACAAACCCAAGCGTTCGTCACCGCTCCTCCGAAAACAAGAAGGAGAAGACTCCTCAATGTTATTGTTCTGACGTCATGACGAAATTAGTGTCTAAAAAGCCCCCATATTGGCAACATCTCTGCAATATTGGCTCCACTGAAATCGTCATCACAACTGAACCAGTTGACTTACAGAGCTCTACTCAATGCCAAAATACAGATTGAAAACTGCACTACGATTATAGATGAGTGGGAAAGTTCTAGCAGTGAAAATAAACATAAATACGGTAGCCTAGGCCTAGACGTTTTTCGGCCATATCGCCCGGGTAGGGGCGACCGTCATTAGCTAAGACAGCCCGGGGAGGAGGGGTTAAACAACACTGTATATATAAAAAAAAAAAAAAAAAAAAAAAAAAAAAATAGAATTAACTAGTAACAAGGCTGGGGATGGATGTAGTGATCGGGCTTACGGTAGTCATGTTGTGCGCTCGCAGTTACGTTCCCGTCTATTTCGAAGCTATATTTTCTGCGATTTCCCCCCTGTCATTACTACATGAATACTAGGTTAGGTTAGGTTAGGTTGTTTGGTTAGGCTAATGTATTTTTATATCTATCTATCTATTGCCTGACGCCGTGATCCCCGAAGGGGTGGCCATGAACGAACCGCCCCCATGCACCTCTGTCCCCAATCAGTCGACGCCCCTCCCCCCAACCAGCACCGCCTTCGTTCATGTACTTCCTCACTCCATCCTTCCACCTCTCATTCGGTCTACCTCTCCCTCTCTGTCCCTTCACCTCGCTCTCGTACACCCTCTTAGTCATTCTCTCGCTTTCCATACGTTCCATATGGCCGAACCATCTCAAGTTGTTCCTTTTCACACTTTCCAGCACATCTACCTCCACACCACACCTCCTTCTTACTTCCTCATTAGTCTGTCTATCCCTCCATGTAACTCCGCACGCACTCCTTAAGTAATTCATTTCCACTGCTCTCACTCTTGGTCTGAGTCTCTCAACCAACGTCCATGCTTCGCTTCCGTAAGTCAGCGTCGGGATTACCACACTGTCATGCAAGGACTTCTTCACTTCCATACTGACCACCCTATTTCTTGTTACTGCTTTTAGCGTTCCTACAACCCTCTTCCCCTGTTGTACCCTCTCCCGCACTTCTTCATCCATAGTCCCACCTTTACTCAACACACCGCCCAGATACTTAAACGAGTTAGTATAACTAAATAAGTTGGTCACCAATTATTTTGCAATATTTGAAAACAAACATGGATTTTATATGCTCTAAACATAATATGAAAATGTGTTTAAAGCCTCGGCAAAACCTAATAAAAATATATGGTACTAAAATGGAATTTTGTCGTAACATGGTTGTCAATAGCTTCCTACTGTATAGACGGCACCGATTCGTACACACGCCATTTTCACCTGTCTCCCGAGGTCTGTCCACCAGCTTTTTAGTCCACTCCACCTGCCCATCTCTGTCGATAGGTTGGGTTGTTTGGTTAGGTTAATATACTAGGTCTCAGAAACAAGATTCGTAGTTGCGGTAGTATTTACGGTATCTGGACACTTCGAGCGAATTCATATTCGAGCGGAGGCACATTTAGGTTAGGTTAGGTTAGGTAAAGTTAGGTTAAGTTAAGTTAAGTTAAGTTAAGTTAAGTTAAGTTAAGTTAAGTTAAGTTAAGTTAAGTTAAGTTAAGTTAAGTTAGTGTTAGGTTAAGTTAGGTTAATTAGGTTAGATTGTGCATCCGCTCGATCAGGAATTCGCTCGAAGTGACTCGCATTCGTATTTACAGATACGGCCGAATACCGGTAGGCTACTATATGGGCGCCGGCCCAACCGCCATGTTGTATTCCACGTAGGCCTACTAGGTAGCCTACTACGGACACATTGTAGGCATTAGGTGTGGATTAGGCTTGTATTCAATGTACTAGGTCTATGTTACTGGATATTTACGATTTAAATATATAAGTGCTACGTTTTCGATAAATCTGGTTATATGGCTTTGCAATTAGGGAAATCATGAGCCGATTTCTGACATTTAGTTAGTCTTTTTCGATTCTCAAAATACGATCCAAGTTTTGCCAAAAATTGGCTCGGGTTTTCCAAAATTATGCTTTTTGGGGTTTGCAATTTAGGGAAACATGAGCCAAAATTCTAAATTAGGTTACTGTAATTGGTTTACTCTTAAAATTCGCAAAATCCGAGCCAAGTTTTACCAAAACTTGGCTCGGGTTTTCCAAAATTCGGGTTTTATGGCTTTGCAATTTCGGGAAACCTGAGCCAAATTTCTAAATGAGGTTACCGTCATTTTGCTCTCTACAAACTCTCAAAATCCGAGCCAGCTTTGGCCAAAACTTGGCTCGGATTTTCGAAAAATTGGGTTTTAGGCCTTAGAAATACCTTAAAACCCGAGCCAAGTTTTGCTAAAATAAGTTTTAATCGCCGTTTTACGCATTTAACCCCTCATTTTCCCTGTACTTCATAGCCCTCCTCACTATCGGGCGGCGTGTCTTAAGATCGTTGTATAATGGGGAAAACGGTTTCTCCGAGGGTTGTAATTACTTCCAAACACTATATATTGATGAAAACTAACAGGGAAAAATAAAAAAATCCATGGGAAAATTGGTGACCATCTTATTTAGTTTTTCCAAAGAGTTGACGATCTCCATAGCCTGACTGTTCAGCTTCACGGTCTTCACCTCACACTCTGTGACTTCACCCCTTTCGAAGACCATAACCTTGCTCTTCCCCGCATTTACCTTCAAATTCCGTTTTTCGCACACTGTTCCAAACTCATTTACCAGACCCTGCAACTCCCATTCATTATCAGTCATCAGAACTGTATCATCCGCAAACAGCAGTATAGGTAGCTTCCACTCAATTCCCTCCCTTTTCAGTGATACACCAACATCCACTGCTCTTGATAGTATTTCTTTCATGACTCCATCCATATTTTTATATCTAAAGGCAGTCAAAATAGACGGGAACATGATGGGAAAGGTCCGACGCAGGGTGTCAATCCACAAAATATGAATTGTGTTATCATTAGGCTATGGTTTATTATTTTGTTATCATTATAGCGCGGCGAAGGCGCGAGCTCTAGGGGGGTCCAGGGGCATGCCCCCCAGATTTTTTTTTTTAGAATTTAGGTGTCTAAAACAGTATTTCCTGCAATAAAAAAACAATCAAGATGGAAAATATGGAGACCAAAATTGTGTCAATTTAGCCTAGCCTACCTTTTTTTTTTTGGGGGGGGGGGTTTCTGTTATTATTATACAAAAAGTTCATTGCGTTATCACTCAAAAAAACAGCATCGTTTGACACCCTGGTCCGACGCCACTACGCGTAGTGTAAACAAGGCTGGCGGTACGCCCGCACTTAACATTCTTGCCCAAGGCTGTCCGGGGTCTTCAATTTTTACCCGCTTTCGTCACATTTGAGCTGATTTTGATAAGATTAAGACAGGGTGTCAAACGACGCTGTTTTTTTGAGTGATAACGCAATTAACTTTTTGTACAGTATAATGATAACAGAAACTCCCCCCCCCCCCCAAAAAAAAAAAGTAGGCTAGGCTAAATTGACACAATTTTGGTCTCCATATTTTCCATCTTCATTGTTTTTTTATTGCAGGAAATACTGTTTTAGACACCTAAATTCTCAAAAAAAAAAAAAAAATGGGGGGCATGCCCCCTAGAGCTCGCGCCTTCGCCACGCTATAATGAAAACAAAATAATAAACTATAATGATAACACAATTCATATTTTGTGGATTGACACCCTGGATTAAGAGTAGTGGGCGTACTACAACCGACATACAGCATAACTCATCTAGGTGTATACAATGTTAACCTAACCAAACAACCTAACCTAACCTAGTTTTCATGTAGTAATGAGAATACTAGGCCAAGGTTAAGTTATGTTAGGTTAAGTTTTTATAGATGATTTATGCTGTAGGCCTATAGTGGTAGTGGTATGCCCACTACTCCTAATCTTACCTTGATTTTTCTCTTATCAATAGCCTAATCAACCCTTTGTTTCTTGCTACAGGAACCTTCATCTGTCATGCCCAGCTTCCTCTTTGTAGTGACAACCACCTTCTCAACACCACTTTCCGGCTTCATAATAGGCCTAGGCCTACCTTCCTCTTTCATAACTTAATTTTCCTTCCACCTCAGAGCTATGGACGGCTTTTCGGGAGCTGCCTCCTCCCCCTTAAAGTAAACTGAACAAACTTTGTCAATAGTCTTTTGCTGCATTTCCTTCACAAAGGTCACATCAGTCGTCTCCTCTGCAAGACCATGGCCGGGAGAGAAATATAGTCGCTTCAGCGTTTTAAGAGCCGACATGCCAATTATGCCTAATGCGGAAGGCTGGGCAGTAGGATTATCTTCTACTAGTATATCTACAACAATACTTGTTGACCCTACAACAATTTGATGATTTGGAATATAGCCATAGTACTGTATCTTTCCAGCAAACGTGGATGCTATCATGCGTAGACTGGTTTCTTTAACGGCTGTATATCAAGTTTTAAACTTTCAGCTATTTTTTTAGGTAAATATACATGGCTGCAACCTGTGTCCAGCTTAATTGGTGCATAACTATTACCTATGAGACACTTAGCAAATTCGGTAACTCGTGGAATCGGTGAGGCTCGAGTGTTTCGGACAAACAAAAAAGGATTTTCGTGGTCAGTATCTATGAAACACCTTTGACTGAACAATACATCAGTGCCGAGAACACCACACAAATCATTCATACGTTGAAACACAGTAACATGTGGGCGAAATGTAAACCCATTTTTGCACTCAAGTGAGCAAAGCCCTACAGTCCCTATCAGGCTAACAAAGCTGCCTTCAAATTTACTAATTTTCTTGAATTTACTTTTGAGGCTTAATAGTTCCACTTGCTGGACGGAAATGGATGTGAAGTGGGCACCCGAGTCCACCAGTAGTGGAAGTTCAATTCCATTCACTGTAACATCCAAGAACAAGCAATCGTTATACCACCGAAGATAAATTTTAGCCATCGTTGTTTATAAAACCGATTTCAGAGCAGCTAAGCTAATAACCTATAGGCTATAAAGCCTATGACCAAATCAATTCGACACAATACACGTAATAGACGTGGTTTTCCTTTACCAAACTTCACTGAAGGTCCTACACTTCCAGATCGAGGCGTGTGCCGTGTTGAATGTTGTTCTTCTTCTTCTTCTTATTGTTTAAATGTGCAGTTTGCTTGGAGGGTTGTGGTGTCTCCAGATTACTGCACAGGCGTTTTAGGAGGGGTGAAAAGAACAATTGTTAGTATAATAGGGGTTAGGAGAGATAGTAAAGGTGGATTTTATACTACTGTACTGTATCGAGGCGTGTGCCGTGTTGAATGTTGTTGTTATTGTTGTTGATCAAGGAAGTTGGAACTTGGAACTCCTGAGTCCCGAGCCAAAAGCAGTGGTGCCAAAGCAAAACTTGAAATACCGCTAGGCCTAGATATTTTCTATATTCTCTACTTGGTAGAAAAGAATCAGTCGATGCTGATAAAAAAACTAGAGTAACTCCACAATCTATACAATATTGCTCAATATGGTCAAATCTTCAGAAAATCCCTAGAATTCATATAGTTATACCTGATGTTATGCCAGCTGATGATCGAGAATCGTCGATGTGGCACCTGCGCGGTAATGTCTCGTGATTGGTTAGAGTGAATGTGTTTGATTTCGTAGGTTGTTTGTGATAACATTTAAATAACTTTCATTGTAATTATTTGACTCATCATATCTACAAAGTATAATAGTGTGTTCTATTATAAATATCGTAAATGCCGCTTAGTATTGATATTTTGCAATACAAGCAGGCATTAACCAAAAATGCATCTGTACCAGTCAACTGATGCCCAAACGAACACTACATTTAAATTAAATGACATTTGACTGTCATATCAAAGGTAGTAAAACACTTTAGTACATGGACTATAAGGCATGTACTACATTTAAAGTAGCCTACATGTTCATGAAATTTATTAAATTTAGTGTTGTTGGGGGAGGGAGGAAGCAGGGCTTTCCCGCCCACAGACCATTCCAACTAGAAGATCCCGCCCGCTCAGCTAGGTCCTTCCCGCCCGAATATTGTGGGCGGGAAGAGCCAAGCAATCAATCCTTCCTTGGCTGATTCCGTCCTCTAAGATTAAACCTTCCCACCCATTTGTATGGTTCACACAACCTCAGCTGATCTTGACCAAATGTATGATGCAAAAGCCTTTAACCTTGAAATTCGTGAATGCATTATAGCCTTGTGTGTATAAGTGACGATTAGATTAAAACATAATTAAATTACACCCACACACACACATATATATATATATATATATATATATATATATATATATATATATATATATATATATACATACAAGTTTAAATACATATATACAAGTTTAAAGACCGTTTGTCCACAAAAATTGTGGTTACAGTCTCACGTCCTAAATGGCAGCTTTCCAGGCGGTCCTGTCAAGGGCCGCCTGTGTTACTCTTACACTTTACACTTTCTTACACTTTGTTGTATTCCGTCAGTTAGTGACGCAGCTGAGCTGGGGCTCCACTGCGACCAGGCAGCTCCTTTTCTTCTATGCTCCAATCTAGAAGTCGGTTGGAGTTGGAACTGGGGTATCCTGGTGTTGGTGGCTGGTCAGGTATTTTGACCAACCATGCATCCAAATGTTTCTTGAAGGTGTCAGGAGACACCCCTTTCATGTTTCTCAGTGTGGCTGGGATGCAGTTGAAAAGTCTTGTTCCACTGTAGGTGAAGCTTAACAAAGCCTATGACCAAATCAATTCGACACAATATACGTAATAGACGCGGTTTTCCTTTACCAAACTTCACTGAAGGTCCGACACTTCCAGATCGAGGCGTGTGCCGTGTTGAATGTTGTTGTTATTGTTGTTGATCAAGGAAGTTGGAACTCCTGAGTCCCGAGCCAAAAGCAGTGGTGCCAAAGCAAAACTTGAAATACCGCTAGGCCTAGATATTTTCTATATTCTCTACTTGGTAGAAAAGAATCAGTCAATGCTGATAACAAAACTAGAGTAACTCCACAATCTATACAATATTGCTCAATATGGTCAAATCTTCAGAAAATCCCTAGAATTCATATAATTATACCTGATGATCGAGAATCAAGATAGTGAGCAGTAGCGATCTGACTTTTCGGTAGAAAAATATGTCCGGCTTCGCCGGATTTGATTATCCTACCGAAAACATCAGCTCGCTACCGCTCGCTAGCCTGAAGAGAGAACGCCGATTGGATACTGCTCACTATCTTGAGGCTAGCAAGCGATAGCGAAGGCCAAATGGATATAATCAACTAAAATGGCAACATTACCCCTTGGACTGAATGGCATTGTATCTATCGTTAACTTAAATCGTGTAATAACTCCGTTATTATAAATACTCATCCTCATGTTCATAGAGTAATGTATTCTTATTTTTGTCTGATGAGTCCACCATATAATTTATGAAAAACATTACTGGAACACCCTGTATATACCGGTATATATATATATATATATATATATATATATATATATATATATATATATATATATATATATATAGAGAGAGAGAGAGAGCTTAACCATGTATATATCACTGTGTCTCTATTTATATATCTATCTATTTACTCATCTATCTAGCTATCTATCTATTTACTCATCTATCTAGCTATCTATATATTTATCTATCTATTTATCCATCTATCTACCTATCTATCTATTTGTTCTCAATCTCTCTATGGTCGAGGAGATTGCATGCATAACAAATATGTACAAATACCTTGTACAGTTTTTGTACAAAAGAAAAGCTGATGTGAAGGAGACCAGATGAAATGACTGATTCTCTATCCAATTATTATGTCTACTTTTCCAATGTGTCCATATTTTTCTATTTATATTAACCTGAGCCTCTCTCTCTCTCTCTCTCTCTCTTTTTATCTGTCTATCTGTATATTTTTTGGACCACTCCAGTTCAGTTTCGCTCCATTAGTTTTGAAATTTTAAGACTTTTCACCTCATTTGTTTGGCGACAATAAAGATGCTTCACTCCATTCAGTTTGGGAGGGCATTTTTGTTAGCCTAAGGGGACAAAACAAAATACATTGCTCGAAAATGGCAAAGGCATGCAGAATCCTCAATAATTATTAACCAAAATATCATAATAACTCCCCAAGACGTCGGACCAGATAGTGTTTATACAGGAGATTGCGAGGAAGACCGTCAACGTAAAATTTAATTATGACGCAAAATTGTGTTACACTAGATTTGCTTCACTCATCTCGTTAACATAACTATATTAATCTTATCAAGTAAAAAATAAAAGAATTATTATTGTTATTATTATTACTATTATTGTAGTAGTAGTAGCAGTAGTAGAAGAGTGTATACCATTGCTAAATATCATTATTCTTATTGTTAACTTGTTACCGTACATTTAATTATTTATGATCTTGTGACTTATGTGTTTCACTGAATATTGTTCCTTCCACCCCTTAAATATAACAATAACTACTCCTTATATAAGAAAGGTACCGGTACTTGTCCTGTAAGTTGTGTGTAATTCCCCCCCCCCCCCAACACTTGCATGGCTTCACGTTGCTGCGGTACTATACAAACTGTGCTACATATAGTATAATTATACCCTCGTGTACATACATACATACATAAAATACAGGCTGCCCTCATATAATTTTTAAAACCTACATACACAATTTCATATACCGGTATTCATTTATAGATACACAAATACATACATACATACACACACATCGTAAATATGTGCATATACTGTATATGTACAGTATACACTGTATATATATAATTCAATTCACTGACAGAATCCAGTTACCATATATCCTGGTATTAGTACATTCAAGGTAAATATAAGTTATATTTCTTATATGCCAAGGCTAGCAAAGATAAAGTTACAAGTGGAGAATATGTTACGCTTGTATTCTTATACAATTCATTCCTTTCGTAGAGTTGTTGGTGAGATGAAGAATGGCGTTGACTTCAGAAATGGGCATTTCAATTCATGTACTCTCTATAATGGTTTATTTTATCCCCTTGGCTAACAATAACGCCTGCCAAGACTGCCTTCAAACTACAAATATATGCCCAATTTGCTAAATTTGTACATTATTCGAAAACAAAAATGTCACAGCCAAAAAACGATGTATTATAAGTTCCTAGATCTGCACAGCTCACCCAGGAAAAATAGACACCTAACTGGGGTGATGCGTCTTATTGTCACCAAACTAATAGGCTGAAACGTTTTCAAATCTCCAATTTAATAAAGCGAAATGGGGGAAGCTAAAAAAGACTTCTCTCAGACCAAATAGGGTTGAACATTGCCCTAGCTATGCCCCCAACATTTTCAATTTACAAGTCTTCAAAAAACTTGGTCAATATTGTTTGTTGTATGTTAGTGAGGAAGACAAATGGCAGAACTACCTGTAGCGAGTGCCTCCCCCAGAGTTGAAAGAGTGACAAGGCCAAAATCAAGGCACAACTGAGAACTGCTCAGTGACAGGGCAGGATGCAACTTATTAACCTTATTTAGTCCAAGGATTTGGTAAATATATACTGTATACCGGTACGTATAAGACTAAGAACTCCTCGGTGACAGTGGTAGTAGTAGTATAGTAGTAGTAGAATTATACCCTGTTCATTATAGGTAGGCCACAGATCCCGACCCTAACCTCCCATAACTCTAAAAGGGCTATAGTAATCCAGCTAATATCTCCGTTTAGGAAGAGTCGGACAGTGACCTGGTTCATTACCAGGTCACAGTGTAAACTGGACCACCACTTGGTACGATAGGATAGGTTACATTACACTCCATTTATAACTCATTGGTATTTTCATCGACAAGAATAATCAAAGTATTGCAAATTACAAAGACGCAATAGTTATAATATTTCTGTGTGGGCAGATCACTGTACAATAAGTTAGGTTAGATTATACATTATGTGTATAACTTCTCCGTATTTGCATCAACAGGAATAATCATGTTAGTGCAAATGCAAAGTCGTAATGGTAGTAACATTTATATGCGGGCCTAAGGTAACCCCCTACCCTCCTCCCCTCCCCACAGTCTTTACAATTTACATGTACAAAGTCTTCAGAAATTACCCGAAAATAGGCGAGTCTTCAACAAATTTGGTAAACATATTATAGCGGTGCGCCTGAGACCTCCCGGGTGACAAGGGAGGATGCAGTTCATTACCAGGGCACAATTGTCGCAGGGAGGCAGCCGTTGGAGAGGACACACCTGGTGCCATGTACAGCCAACCACTATAATTATTATGGTCTATATTTGACTCTAGGAACGCTGGGAAGTGACTGGGGTATTCGTCGCAGTGTCAGTATTTCAATAGAGTCGCCACTACATTAATGCCACCACCAGGTATCTCCCCCCCAATAAAAAGAATATATATATATATATATATATATAAGAGAGAGAGAATGTATAATTTACAGGTGTATGAAAGATTTTTCAAGTCGTATTTGCTTAGAACTGCGTGAACGAAGGACGTATTTGGATTAAAAAAAAATCCGTTTATTTATTTGTCTTTCCTTCTATCGTTTCCTTGTGTAAGTTATGAGCTTCTCTGCCACCTAAGCATGTGTTTTTGTTTTTTACCTCCAACTGTGAATCCAGCTCCCTAATGTACTCGCCCCAACACCAGGTAGCAACACATGTGCTACTTTCATTATCTTACCTGTGGAAAGAAAGAAAACCAATTAGCATTTGGGCCATATGAACAAATTGTATTGTAAGAGAATACCCACTGGAATAATGGGTTCGATAAACATGCAAAGGTATAATAAACATTGATCATATGTATACAGTACATTTTGTTTTATTCTAACCAATTTTCCAATCTCTTTATCCGTGTATTTCACATGCATATTGTTGGGCTAGCCAAAAATTAAACGCAGCCAACCCTGTGCAATCTCGCACGTCGGCTCCTATTAACACATCCATTGTGGATTCTGTCAGCCGCCATGTTGTATCCCCCGTATTGTATATTCCGTCTGTTTTGTTTCTGCCATGACTGTTGTACCCCTCGTATTGTATTCTGTGTATTTTGTTTGTGCCTGGTTGTACCCCTTGTATTGTATTTTATCTATTTTGTTTCTGCCTATTTGCATACCTTTCTGTCTACTTTCCTTAGCCGTCTGTCTCTTAGCTGCCTGCCTGTCTGCCTATCAACCTGCCTTATATCTATATTATGTCTGCTTACATGTAAATCTGCCTTCATGCTACCTTTCTGCTCTCTTCCTTCATTCTGCTTGGCTTTTTTTTTTCCAACCGCTATGGTGTCTTCTGCCTACACTCCCAACAAGCTGCCATCCTTCTGCCTACCCGTCTGACCATCTTCATCACACCCTCCATGTTGTATTCCTTATTAGATATCCTGCCTACCTGCATGTCCTTCCAATTTTATAATAGCCTACTGTACAGTTATTCATCAATATTTTTCGCTCTTCTACTGTAAAATTGGGCTAAGCCTATTCTAAATTTAACCTGAAATAAGATATGCTAGCCCAGCCTAAGCTAAACTAATTTATAGACTTATACAAGCCCAAGATGATATATATTTAGTCTAGCCTTCAGGAAGATCGACAAACATTATTAATTTAGTGTTGAGATGACACAATTACCAATCAAGCTGCATACTTGGGGAGGTGTGGCGGAGTGGTCTTGCCACTGGCCTGGTAATCCAAAGGTCCCGGGTTCAAATCCCGATGTATCAATGGGAAGATATTATTGGGATGGAATTTCTGCCGTACCTAGTATCAGTGCATTACCACAAAGCCCACCGAAATGCTAATAAAATACCCTCATTGTTCCCTGATTAAATAACACTGTATGAATATTCCCATATTCAAAATATGCTATAGGGGTGCAATGCCTGGTGAGTTAGCTGCTCAACAGGTGGCGTTGTGTGTGTGTGTAAGAGTGAGAGTCCGAGTGTAGGGGTTGAGACAGTGAAGCACGGGAACGAGGTGGCTTCAGAGATGGGGTCGCTTCGGACCATGAGTGAGCACCGTGCCTCATGTGAAGGCAAGATGGCAGGTGCTCGTTGTACTCTACGTGCTTCACATGCCTCACTCCCTAGACTGGAACAAGACCTCACGGGCTCCACTGCTCATTGTACAGCTGTGAATGTCCAGGCTCTCGGCCTATGCCCGAGAGGGAGTAAGTTGGAAAAAAAAAAAAAAAAAAAAAAAAAAAAAAAAAAAAAAAAAAACTAACCAAACTTTGTCAGCCCGACGAATTTATGAGTAAATAATGGGGTATGTATCTCTCTCTCTCTCCAGGTCTATCTATCTATTTATCTATCTACAGTATATACACCATATGACAGATACTGTAAATGAAACCCCTGGCTATAATGTGGAGAAGGAGTCTAGACACTGGTGACATACCAGATAGCTTGAAAAACGCAATAATTGCCCCACTGCATAAAGGAGGGAGTAAAGCACTACCAAAAAACTACCGCCCGGTAGTTCTAACCTCTCACATCATTAAAGTTTTCGAACGAGTCCTGCGAAGAAAAATTTCAACATTCATGGAGACAAATGAACTACACAACACCGGTCAACATGGGTTCAGAGCGGGAAGATCATGTCTCTCACAACTTTTGGAACACTGACAAAATTCTTAAAGCGCTAGAAGAAAAGAAAAACGTGGATGTCATTTACACCGATTTTACTAAGGCATTTGATAAATGTGACCATGGTATAATAGCCCACAAACTGAAAGCAAAAGGTATAACTGGGAAAATCGGACGGTGGATATACAATTTCCTCGTAAACCGAAAACAATCAGTAGCAGTAAACCAAGTCACATCTGAACCTTCGGATGTCAAAAGCTCAGTGCCCCAAGGAACAGTGCTCTAGCGCCCCTTCTGTTCCTCATACTAATTTGCGACATAGATACCAACACCAGACACAGTACGGTGTCGTCTTTTGCTGATGACACAAAATTAAGCAAGATAGTAAACACACAAGAAGACACGGGCCGACTGCAGGAAGACATGAATGTAGTGTTCCAGTGGACCAGGGAAAACAACATGCAATTCAATGAGGACAAATTCCAATTAATACGGTAGGGAGATAATTATGGTGTTAAAGAAATTACAAATTACTTAACAGAATCTAACCACATAATAGAACGGAAAGACAGTGTGAAAGACCTTGGGGTATTAATGTCTGAAAATATGGGTTTCAAAGTACATAACCAGGTCAAAGTGGCGGCTGCGAAACGTCTAACGGGTTGGATTCTGCGTACTTTTAAAACACGCGGTGAAGTACCTATGATAACGCTCTTCAAATCTCTAGTGCTACCGCGGCTTGAATACTGTAGCGTATTAACATCCCCATACAAAGCAGGTGAAATAAATGACGTAGAGAGTGTACAAAGAAATTTCACTTCGCATATAAGTTCGATAAAACATCTACACTATTGGGAGCGTTTAAGAGCACTGAATCTGTACTCACTGGAACGTAGAAGAGAACGTTACCTAATAATATACACGTGGAAAATCGCAGAGGGTTTAGTACCAAACCTACATACTCCGATAGTCATGAAATTCAGTGATAGGAGAGGCTGGGAATGCGAAATCCCCCGGATGAATAACAGGGGTGCTATGGGCTCTCTGCGAGAGGGCTGGTTATCACACAGAGGCCCACGTCTCTTCAACAAACTCCCACGGTGAGTAAGAGACATGAGGGACATCTCGTTAGACAACTTCAAGAGAGCCCTAGATGTCGAACTGCAAAAAGTGCCAGACGAGCCCATCCTCGCAAGGGAGCGAGCTGTCGCTTCAAACAGTCTACTGCACCAAATCACCACCCATAACGAGGGGCGTCGCGCTCCTTGGTGCCGCTAGAAGAGCGGCGAACACATCTAAAGGTAAGGAATAGGCGAATAAATTTTCTAATAGATGAAGCTAAACGCAAAGGGAGGGGGTGGGGGTGGTATGCACACGTACGGCCGCCATCAAAAATCAATCTACGGGGGGATTTAGGGGGATTTAGCGGGCGGATTTACCTGGGATTTAGCGGCCCCACAAACAGCCCATTACTCACGCGCTATAACGGGGGCCTCATAATATTTTTACAACCAAGATGGGGCAATTCGATATTAGTTCATATACTTATTTATTTATATATTTTTTAGTTTCCTCCCTAGACCTCCATCAAGCTTATAAAAATACCCCCAAGACCCCCCTGCCAGGTAAATTTGTAATACACAATAATTGTAGAATAATGTCCCGGCCGAATGCCAGTTTCTCTTAAATTACAGCCTCACTATCACTCGTTACGGAAAATTAGACTCTTAAATGGCACGAAAGGTCTTTAACTCATCGAATTAATTGGGTGAACGTCTTAAAATCTCAAAACTAATAGGGCTAAACATGGGGGAGAAGGAGGTTCATAAAAAACAAACCTCTCCTTAATTGTTAAATACAAATGTTACCCATAATAATCAATCTTCTAATCGTGTATGTATTATAATGGTTTAGCTGTCTATGTATCTCTCTCTCACTCTCTCTCTCTCTCTCTCTCTGTGTGAATAGATATGAATAGATAAACCAAAGAACACCGGTTATGTGCACCATTCTTCACCATGATGCATTTTTACCTTTGATTCTGGCTAAACTTAGATGATTTGATGCAGCTTAAGAAGGACCTTTGTTACTAAGAGGGTTTATTGATATCGTATTTACCCATTTGAGTCGCATAGGTAGATCACGCATTAAAGAAAATCGTCTAATGGTAACCAGAATATGATGAAAATTACGTAATGGGTTAAGTATTCAAATTCTAACAATGTACATTAGAGGCTTGATACTGAACTATAATTATGTATGTAGAGAGATATAAATACAAACACAATTTTTTTTATAGATAAGAACAACCCCATATCGGTTAGAATAACTATATATATATATATATATAAATAAAAACTTGATGTATGGACGTCGTTAAAATGCCAATTAAATATAGTTTGATCCAACAATACGGATTTCTGAATTCTTGTGAGGTATATTTGTATTTACATATTTTTGGAGGGATGGTTTCACAGTTGCTTTAAAACGCACCGGAATACAAAGCCACGAACACACACACACACATTTAATTTCAAAACACATACACATACATACAGTATACGGTACTTACTCTCATATACACATTTATTCTTGTGCACACACAAGCACTCATTCACTCTCTCTCTCACTCACGCACTCACTCACTCACACTCACTCACTCGCTCTCTCTTTCTCTCTCTTCCACTCACTCACTCACTCTCCCTCTCTCAATGAATAAGAGCCGGCGAGGAAATTTACCCTCAATGGAGAATTAATAAAATCCTGGCAGTGGGGGGTTACGACTTCTGCAACCTCGTTAAGAAAATCGAGTTTGAGAGAGAGAGAGAGAGAGAGAGAGAGAGAGAGAGAGAGAGAGAGAGAGAGAGAGAGAGAGAGAGAGAGAGAGAGAGAGAGAGAGTTACATAGTTTTCAACAAATACATTGACCACACCGACCTTAACAGCCAAGCGAGACAGTACGGACGTAATTCTAAAGATAGCGAAAGCTAGTATTAAAGAAAGTCAAAGATGAGAATATCAAAACAGAGAGAGTGAATGGATGAGTGAGGTAGTCATTGTGTGAGAATATGTGTGTGAGAGAGAGAGAGAGAGAGAGAGAGAGAGAGAGAGAGAGAGAGAGAGAGAGAGAGAGAGAGAGAGACAACCTAACAGACTGGCTCACATGAGTTAATGGATGCCAGTTACAATAATTATGACACATTGTACTGAGAGAGAGAGAGAGAAAACCTAACAGACTGGCTCTCATGAGTTAATGGCTGCCAGTTACAATAATTATGACACATTGTACTGAGAGAGAGAGAGAGAAAACCTAACAGACTGGCTCTCATGAGTTAATGGCTGCCAGTTACAATACGTATGACGCATTGTACTGAGAGAGAGAGAGAGAGAGTGAATGAATGAGTGAGGTAGTCATTGTGTAAGTGAGAATCTGCGTGAGAGAGAGAGAGAGTGAATGGATGAGTGAGGTACCGGTAGTCATTGTGTAAGTGAGAATCTGCGTGAGAGAGAGAGAGAGAGAGAGAGAGTGAATGAATGAGTGAGGTATCGGTAGTCAATGTGTAAGCGAGAATGTGAGAGAGAGAGTGTGTGTAGCCTATGTGATTGAGATATAGAGCAAGAGAGAGCGAGTGTGTAAGATAAAGTGAGAATGAGTAGAGTTGTGAGTAAGCGAGTGAGTGAGTGTAAGAGACTGATCATAATATACCTTACACTGACAAGAGTTAATTCAATATAACAATCTGAACCAATATATAGAAGTCTCTACCAAGGGAGGAGGCACTGGATACGGCTTGCCATTAACCCTTTCAGGCTCCAATACACCTTTATGTTAATACTTTATGGCTATTATTAGACGACATTTATTCAGATTAGGAAGGGTATTTGGAAGTCAGAGGGTTGATTGGGATATTCTTTACGCTTTAAATACCCACAGATCCTTCATAAGCAGCACAATATCGTCTAATGATAGCCAGACTAAACTGTTAAAACGCGTCAGAGCTTCAAGGGGTTAACCGCCTCCAGTTGAACCAGGAAACCCCCGGAACAGATAAAAAGACAAATTAAGGTCTCATTGATCCCCTGCACCAGCCTGTATAATAATTATCCGGGAGACTTCTTGCCTATTGAAGTTCTCACTCTTCACTGGCCTGTCTTGTAACCCTCTTCATACCAAAGGCCCTTCAAAGCTTCCTAAAATCGTTTGATGTTAGCAGGGATAATGAAAATTGGATATCGGAACCTTGCAGTCTAATATATACAGTACCGGTATAGCGTATTTTGCAAGCAGCGTTTTACTAATGTGTGTATTTTTCACTCAATTGGCTACAAAACTTTCATTAACAAAATAAATACAATCGTAAAGGTTACTCGTTTATGCCATTCAGTACCGGTGACGTCCTTTTCATTATATTTTGGCACCTATTAGACGATTTGTTCAGCTTTGGAAGGTCATCTACCCATTAAATGACTACAGACGATCTCAATTAATCCTTTTAACTACCATATATCCTTCCTAAGCTTCATAAAATCGTCTAAATGTAGCTGGTATTGTAAGGGTTAAATACTAAAGCAGTGTTGAGTGTGGCATTCCGTGGTCACTCATAATTTAAATGCTCCACCAACCAACCGAAAGACGATCATGTGATATACCAGCATATTTGCACCTCTGGGGACTGTGGACCCCTATCCTATGTTGGATGATCGCCTTTCCCGTCGACTAACCCTCCACCTTCAATCTGGCGCTATAAAAGATCACTATCAAGCCCCCCACCATCTTGCCCTAACTCGCGCCGACCTAGACAAACAAACTACCATACTCGACAAAGAATCAGACCCCAGAAGACTAGCTATTTTAGAAGCTCTATATATCCAAACGCTCAACCCCAGCATCAACAACCAAACACAAGACCTTCAAATTCTTCTTTCAGGCAAGCGCTACAGACATACTGCCCTCGTTCCTCTCGCCCTGTGCCCCCCTCCCTTACCTTTCCGCCCTCAGCACACAACTGACAACACCAACCAATCACAGCCACCCACAGCCAACAACCAACCACCGATAAGATTTAGTGCCCGTCTCGCGAATAGACTGCCTTCCACCAATGAACAGCCACCCCACACCCAGTAGCTCCGGCCACCTACCTTTTCTTGATCCTCGAATTTTGTATAAATATGTTGCTTTGTCCTTATTCTAATCATATAGACACTTTTTAACTTATATCTGTTAAGTCAGGTTATCTTATTCCCTTAACTATGGAAACTTTGAAAATAATGCAGCATAATGTACTTCACTGGGAGACCCGGAAACAACTACTGACAAATTCGTATCTACTGGAGCACCCACATGTTATACTAATCAATGGCCATGGCTGTACCCAGCAAGACCAAATAAAAATCCATGGATATATAACATACCTTGTCAATAATTCAGGTGAACGAAATGATGGAAGTGCAATCCTCATTAGAAGTGACATTAGACACAAGATAGATGAAGACTATATAACTGATGTACTCTGCATATCTATAGAAACAACCTTGGGACTAATTAATGTTGCAACCACATACCTACCCCCCAGACGCCCATTTTTACCGTTCCCAGACTTCCATAGACTACAGTCTAAACACGAGCCGACATACATTGTGGGGGATCTGAACGCAAAACACACGCTTCTCGGACATAGATCAGAAAATCTTGTTGGCCAAAGTCTTGCTAGGTTGATGAGAAATAATAAACTGGTGCATATCGGTCCTAATTTTCCTACTTTTATTAGGGCAAACTCACATACAACACCAGACATAATCTTGGGTAATAACAAGTGCAGGCATAATGTAAGGATTGACCCAGGTCCAATAACTACATCAGATCACCTACCAATTATCATTACACTAACTGCCAAAGCAATCTATGAACCAGCTAGGAAGCGTTATTTCTTTCCCAATGTGAGTTGGGACAGTTTCAGGGAGACAATATCTGACGAACTTAGTAATATTCACAATTACAATGAGGGTGAAGTAGGTGTTGAGGAGGTCGATGAGATGGTGGAACAATGGTACAAAATCACACAAAAAGCTATTGACAAACATATTCCAACTACGTCATCTAAGATACAATCACGAGCCATCTCCAGTGCTGCATTAAGGAATATCCAAAATCAATACAAACAATTGAGTATAGATGCAGGAGTGGGGGGATGGAATTATGGCAAGTACAGAGAATATAGGAGACTGCAGCGGGAGATTGAGGAGGAAAGTAAGCGAATCCATGATGAACAATACAATGAAAAAATCATAAACTTAACACAAATATATCATGCACCGGTAGAGTTTTGGAGAAAGGTAAGAGACATGAAGGGCGGTAAATCGGGAATGCCAAAATATATTATCGACGACCACAACACCAAAATATATGATGATAATGAGAAGGAACAAATATTTAGAAGAATATGGGAACCAACTTTCAGAATATCTGAAGATGAAAATGAAGAATTTGATGAGGAGAATGAAGAGAGGGTTCACGAGTTTCTGAGAGAAAACCGACATAGAATAACCCCCGACCATGTAGCAGACCTGTCAATCTTCAACCAACAGGACTTTGTAACAAGCAAAATAACTTTAGAGGAACTACATCGCCATATCAAATCCCTGAAACGTAAAGCACCTGGAAGCAGCAAAATAGATTCCACCATTTTGAAAGAACTACCCGAAGAATCTATAAAAATGCTAGTAACTATATTCAACCTGACTCTGTCAATGGGATACTTTCCAGATCGCTTCAAAAAAGCAATTCTCCACTTCATTCCCAAAGAAAATAAATCACACTACGACCCAAAATCATATATACCAATTTCTTTACTGGAGGTCCCAGGTAAGTTGCTGGAGAGATGCATATACACACGGCTAAGACTACATTTGAACCGAAATAATCTAATTCCACACCAACAGCATGGTTTTCGGGAGAACAGGGGCACCACCACAGCACTGGCTATAATATATGAAAAAATTGCACAGACTTTGGCGGAAAAAAATCAGTGCCATATGGTATTAAGGGATGTGTCAAAAGCATTTGATAAGGTCTGGCATGAGGGGCTTAAATTTAAGATCTTGCAGCTACAACTACCTGGATATCTAGAGAAACTGTTATGTGATTACCTTATGGATAGGAGTGCTAGAATCCAGATAAACAATACCATTGGCCCTGAGTTTGAGCTGTTGAGCGGGGTGCCCCAGGGTGGTATTCTCTCTCCAATTTTATACTCCATCTATACCATGGACCTACCATTGCCAGCACATGGATGTATGAATATCGTATACGCCGATGATATTACTCAGGTAATCAGTTACAGGGGAAAATCGAGGAGGAGGATGGCTAATAGGGTGGAAAACGAGATAACTAGAGTAAATAAATTTGAAAGGGCCTGGAAAATAAAGACTAACATTAACAAATTTACAATTATTCCACTAGCAGTAAAGAAAACAGTAGACATAATTGTGGAGGGTGATCTTATGGAGCAAAAAAGGGAAGGCAAGACGTTGGGCCTCAAAATCACGAACGGAGGAGTCATAAAGCATGTAACCGATTTAATTAACAAAGGTAATAGAGCGCTACAAGATGTATATAAGTTCAAAGATCTTCCACTAAATATCAAACTTCATTTAGTTAAGGCTTATGTTATAGCCACTGTTGAATACCCATGCATACCTCTCACAGGACTATCAAACACACAACTACTTAGACTGCAGAAAATCCAGAATAAAGCCCTTCGTTTTGCCTATGACGAATCTTACCCATACAATTTCACAACAGAAGAACTTCACAATCTTAGTAAACTAAATCCAGTAAATAAAAAACTGCACAACAGGGCAATTAATGTCTGGAATAATTTAGAGCTGTTGGAGGATCCGTACTACCTGGAATTAAAAGAATCAATGAATAACAGATCTCATGCATGGTTCCCAACAACATTACATAATAATCCTCAACAGCCGCAGCCTTTATATACAAGAAGGAATTATCCATAAATAACGCAACTAACAATCTGAACAATACTGATTATGACAATACCGATTATGCCAATACCGATTATGACAACGAAACATGACTTAACCAGGGGCTCTGCAGGTTGGTGGGGGTGGTAGAGCGTCCCACATCACTGCCAGCTGTAATCCCATGACAACACCGATAGGAGTGCCAGTATAGAACCCCTCGAGATAGCACCGATCTCGGGGTGGAGATATCAGTGCCTCATCATAACTATCCCACAGTACCACTCTGAGGCAGTCAATGGTGATGCTCCCGAGCTGGTGCACTGCTGGGGCCCGTGACTGCCTATCCTCCTATCCCCTACTGGAAACGTGTACTTTTGGTGGAGCTCTTGTCTGGGGCCCACCCTGGTGGACCTCAGGCAGTTGAACCATTGAGACTGCATGTCGTATGGGGAGCATTGCCGAGAGCACTTAATCTGGTAGATGGATCTCTTGCCTGGGGCCCACTTCGGTGGACCCCAGACAGGGGACCTATCGAAGCGGCCGGAACAGCAGGATGGCAGGCGGTGAAACATAGTGAAACATATTTGAATAAAATTACCAAAGAGTCGACATACTTTTTCAGTGGCCTTGGGTCAGCATTTTTAAAACTTTTATAACATAGAAATGAACAACAGCAAGGTGGTCAGCCCACCATCTTTATACATCTCCCTCTATTTTCAATTTTCTCGAACTATACTTGCTCTAACTTCTTCAATCTCTTCCCCCCACTGAGAAGCACTCTAGCTTCTACGTAACCCACCCGTAACCGTTCTAATCATTACCTGCCCATTCCCTGAAGATGCAAGATGTTTGCTTGTGAAACGTTGGATCCACCATGAATTTTGCTAACCTGTTGTACCTCATCTCTGAACCCCAGAGGAAAATTGTTAGAACTATTGAAAGCTGTAACAATAAAATACTGAATGCTGAAACTGCTGTTGCCTTTAACCTCGTCTGTTTAAAAGATAATATATATATATATATATATATATATATATATATATATATATATATATACAGTATATACCCGGTATATATTATTATATATATATATATATATACTGTATATATATATATATATATATATATATATATATATATATATGTACAGTATATGCATACAGTAGGCCCATGTATGGGTAGAATGTGTGTACTGTGTATGTATGTACCGGTATGTACAGTACATGTACCGGTATATATTGAAAGGAAAAAAGGTTTCCTGTTCCCTTCTTTAATGTATATTTGTCAGTAGAAAATTTACCGACACTGCTGGGGTTATTCTTCTAAGTATGTGTCTTGCAGACCCAAAATTCGGAGGCGATTGGTGGGCGAGGAGAGAGCCTTCTATTTTGCTATCCTTGTCTTAAACCCTATCATTTCTTCTTCTGATTTTCTTTTTGTTAAGGCCGGACTGCCTAGTAGGGACCACAAAGTCTGTGCAGTTTGTGTACCGTACTGTGTAACTCTATGTAACGATCTCTCTCTCCCAGCTCATACATTCCACATTAGCGTATTGATCGTCTCATTGACTATCCGCGAGCCCTTCCCCTGTCCAGAGTGAGGTTTGGAATCCTCTACTCAACCTTAGCCGTTTATGTTTGTCTCTTTTACTGTCCTACTTTCCTTTTGGGGGCAGGGGGCTAGGAATCCTCCTATCCTTGTAAAATTCACCTACTAGACAAGACAGAGTATGGGGCGAGGGAACGTGAAAGTGGTCCCGGACCCTAAGAACTAGAACTGTAAATGTGGTTTCTGTTCGAGCTCTGTTTCAGCGAAAACAAAATACACTGCATTTAACCCCTTCTGTACCGGCGACGTATTTTGTATTTGATTTCAGCTACATTTACACGGTTTTATGAAGCTTGGGAAGGATATATGGTAGCTAAGAGGAATAATTGAGATAGTCTGTAGCCTTTTAATTGGTAGACGTTCGCCCTAAGCTGAATAAAATCGTTTAATAGTTGCCAGAATATAATTAAAATTACGTCACCGGTACAGGAAGGGTTAAGGGGAGGCTGGCCGTTTGCTTGGTCTATTAATTAATTTATTCATATATTTGTTTAGTTTCCTACCTAGACCTCCATCAAGCTTAGAAAAACACCCCATAGAACCCCCTTTAAGATAAATATGTACATTTTTCGGTAGAAAAATTTCCCGGCCAAAGGCCGGTTCCTCTTAAAATTGTAGGCTCGCTATCGCTCGCCAGGAAATAATCTACACCTAAATGGCACGAAAGGTCTTAAAATTGACAACGAAATGGGGCGAAAGGTGTTAAAATCGCCAAACTAATAGGCCGAACGTCTTATAATCTCAAAACTAGTGGGGCTAAACATTAGGGAGAAGGGGGTCCAGAAAAACAGTCTTCCTCCCCTTAAGTGAATTTCACGATTGCCGTGTTTCCACTTCCATTTTGAAAACAAATTCAATCGTAGCCCGCGCTCCACAACATACACTGTAACAAATGGATCTTCAAAATATAGAACACACATATTACACACACACATATTACACACACACACACACATTACACACACGCACACACACACACATAACTGGATAGCGGACAATCAGCGAACCGTCATAATATTACACAACAATTCCAAACATTGTTCAGGCTGTAACCTATGTATGATGGAAATTGTAAAAGCGTTCTCAATTAAAGCCATATTGTTGAATCGTTCTATATTGAGGTTATCACTCTGTGTACCGCGTACCGTACCAGCTTAGCTAACACTAAACGATTTTGTCTATTGTGGAAAGGTAAGGGGGCTTAATGATGTTTTTTTTTATTTTATTTACCTTAGAGTTTCAGCATATGCCATCACTATAACCAAACTAAGCATATACAGTACAGTACCGGTACCGGGTATAGGCCTATATATATATATATATATATATATATATATATATATATATATATATATCAGTTGTGGCAGTGTGTCGTAATCATAGCCTATGCTAATAACTTGTAACCTATATAAAATCGTGAACACCTGTCTGACGTTGTTCATATCTCTCTCTCTCTCTCTCTCCAATAATCGATATCCCGTCTAAGACATCCACTTGCTTGCTCGTAGACATATTAGTGCTCGAGTTGAATAATAATAATAATAATAATAATAACTAATAATAATAATAATAATAATAAAAATCATAATATTTTGGCCTCCCTACTTTTAATTAAACCTATATTTGTATGGTAGCTAATGGCACGGTACGGTATTTAACTTTGTAAAATCAGTTGGAGTCAACAATTTCATACCAAATTACACACAATGAAAACTTCCATCGCTGGCCCAATCTTAGAACCCCCACCCCCACCCCTCCCCCCTGTGGAGGGAGGGTTAATTTATTTGGTTATTTATATATTAATGTACATTTTACGGTAGAAAAATTTCGCAGCCAAAGACCATTTTCTAAAAAATGACAATCTCGCAATCGCTCGGCAGGACAAAATTGACACCTCAATGGCACAAGAAGGTCTTGATGTTTGTTTAGTTTGCAAGTTTTACATTTTAATTGATAAATAAATGGGACAAAGGTTCTAAAATTTACAAACTAACGGGGCGAACTTCTTAAAATCTCAAAACCAATGGGGCTAATCATAAGGGAGAACGGGGTCCAGAAAAAGCATCTACCTCCCCCTTAAGTCAAATATATCATTATGGACATTATTATGTACACTCGCTCCATGAAGTATCTGCACCCCTACGCTGATCATCTGGTGCAGGCAGAGGTGCCAACCCTACCGAGCTGTACACGCCAGATGATCAGCATAGGGGTGCAGATACTTCTTGGAGCGAGTGTACATATAAGTTATTTTATACGACATCGATTTCGGCCATCATTCTTGATATACCCAGCTTGGTACACAGGGGCTACGGTAATACATATTATCAGGGTGTCAAACCGGAGCAATTTTGTTTGAAGATTTGAATGAACATGAGACAAAACAAAATATATTATTTACATGGAATTGCATTGTTTTGGCCATTTTATCACTTTCAAAGACAAAATTTGAACTACAAACCAAAAATGTAGCTATACAATACAATGTATACATATACAATAATAACGACTAACAAGAATGGACTCTGCTTTCGTTTGACACCCTGCGTAATATCCAAGGTTACCACAATTTAGTTCCCCGGATGGGACGTCACAAAAGTCCACTAACTCCAGATTCCCATTTACGGCTAGGTCAACAGAGGCATAAGGGTTTAGGAGACTTGCTCAAATATCTCGTCCTGCCCAGGAGTCGAACAAACATTGGATTATGAGTTTTTGTCGAGTTTGTTGTTTTCGAGCCTACGGGACGACTTCCCTCCAATACCCCCCACACTCTTAATGCGACCCCAATCCCCCCTTACTCCCCCCCACCTCCCTTAACTTAGTCCCCAAACCCAAAATCCTCTCCAGCCAACTAGTACCGGTACCGGTACCCTTTTCTTACCTTACGACCTTAGCCTACAATGGGTTCGACGCTCTGCTAGCGGCACCGAAGGGAACGACCCCCCTCGTTCTGGGTTGATATCTGGTGCCCCAGACTGTCCGAAGGGGTGGTATGTTCCCTCCCCTTGCCCTTCCCTCATTCACTCTCTCCTTGGCCCTCCCTATCCCTCTCTCCCTGTACCTCCCTACCCCTTTCTGTCTCCCTGTCCCTCCCTCTCCCTGCCGCTCCCTACCCCTCTCTCTCCCTGCCCTACTCTCTCTCTCAGTCCCTCCCTACCCCTCTCTCTCCCTGCCGCTCCCTACCCCTCTCTCTCTGTCCCTCCCTACCCGTCTCTCTCCCTGCCGCTCCCTACCCCTCTCTCTCCCTGCCGCTCCCTACCCCTCTCTCTCCCTGCCCCACTCTCTCTCTCAGTCCCTCCCTACCCCTCTCTCTCCCTGCCCCACTCTCTCTCTCTCAGTCCCTCCCTACCCCTCTCTCTCCCTGCCGCTCCCTACCCCTCTCTCTCCCTGCCCCACTCTCTCTCTCAGTCCCTCCCTGCCCCACTCTCTCTCTCTCAGTCCCTCCCTATCCCGCTCTCTCCCTGCCCCACTCTCTCTCTCAGTCCCTCCCTACCCCTGCCGCTCCCTACCCTTCTCTCTCCCTGCCGCTCCCTACCCCTCTCTCTCCCTGCCCCACTCTCTCTCTCAGTCCCTCCCTACCCCTCTCTCCCTGCAGCAAACTACCCCTTTCTCTCCCTACCTCTCTCTCAGCCCCCCTCCCCTCACCTGTCCTAAGAGACCTCCACCCTCCATCAACAACAACAGTGCCAGTGCCACAGCCAGGTTCCGCTTCCAGGGTCCCAGGTAAAAATACTCTCCCAATTAAAGCAACTCAACAAATATAAACTCACTTCGCCTCACTCTAGTATTCCATTTGGGAGCGGTAAATATTTGCCGGCATAGTTAATGGGCTGTATTCCAATGCTGATTTGAAAATATGACTTGCATGTCACTTAGTTTATTATATATATATATATATATATATATATATATATATATATATATATATATATATATATATATATATATATATATATATATATATATGAAGTGTAGCCTATCTCACAAATACACGTAAGTTTCATAAATACAGTAGGCCTAATTGTTTAGACTCTCACCCAGGATCGAGCCACGGATAGTCAGCACGAGAGTCCATGTTTTAACTCACTCCGCCACGGCGTGATAAAATAATAGTTAACCACTTCCTAATGATATTAAAGAGATGGAGAAATTCTACTTGGAGGAAATATTCCATTACATACCAAGTCTTAGGAAAACAATTAAGCACATTCAAATATAAGGAATACATCACGAGTAGGAGAGAGAGAGAGAGAGAGAGAGAGAGAGAGAGAGAGAGAGAGAGAGAGAGAGAGAGAGAGAGAGAGAGGGAGGGAGGGAGAACGAACAAGAATGAGTGAAAGATATAGCTAGTGATCTGGCCCGTCTCTATAACCCCCCCCCCCACATCAAAGTCCCAGCCCCCGAGGTTCAAACCCCGGCTGGCTCCCTTTAATGGTATAGGCTGAAGGGAATCCATAAAATGACTTAGAAGCAATGACGTAACTATTGATGAAGCCTTAATCATATTGGTGTGAAAGGTACCGGTACATTGGAGTTTTGTTGATGGATATTTTTAAGCGTTGCGTTATATTAGGATAGTAGGTAGGCTACCGATAAGCTATAATACCGGTATACTGTATATAATATATATAATATATATATACCGGTATATATATATATATATATATATATATATATATATATATATATATATATATATATATATATATATATATATATATATATATATATATATATATATATATATATATATATATATTTTATTTATATTTTATCACACATAGGCTACACATGAGTGTGAAATAATAAGAATATTAATACTAATAGTAATAATAATAACAACAACATAATGCTTGTTGGTTTATTGTTCACTTCCAGCCGTGAGGGTGAAAATCTGCATTTTGTTTAACCTAAATACAGTACAATACTTATTCTACCTTAACTACAAGGTCATATGAAATCTTTGGCGACCGTAAGGTACCTCAGTTCTCATCATAGTTCATATAGCTTACAGATGTGCTGGTCACCTTGGTGCTGGTGAGAGTACGTATGGGCTATAACGCAAGGTGATAGTTGAGCAGCTTGGCTACAGGGAGACCACAATACAATCCTCTCCATTGGGATAGCCGAAACAATCATTAGGCGCCTTAGACCACAACACCAAACTTACCCCATGTGTGTGTGTGTGTGTGTGTGCGACTGACTGAGAAAGATATACCGGTACTGAACTAGGGTCCAGAGAATATAGTAGAATTATGTACCGTAGTCCCTTACCCTGTACTGAATCACACAATGAGTCAGGAAACCGCACGCACACCCTCGCTCGCTCGCGCGCGCGCGCACACACACACACAGTATACACAAGTCATCACAAATCTCCAGGAATATGTTTTGATACTGTCTGGTCGCTACGTGTACCGGTACATTATGAGAGAGAGAGAGAGAGAGAGAGAGAGAGAGAGAGAGAGAGAGAGAGATAAAGTGATTGAGAGAGAGAGAGAGAGAGAGAGAGAGAGAGAGAGAGAGAATGGCATAGCTACGACTAAAAGTAAAAATCAATAGCGGTGAAGAGGGATGGGGAAGTGAATGCGTGGCCGTCTGGGATATACACACACACACAGATCTATGGTACAGTCAGATACTAAAGTTCGCCGGTGTCATGCCATATAAATGACACTTGCCAAATCAATAAGCTTCCTGTGGCTTCTCACGGTATTTGTATTTTATATATTTTTACTTACCGGTATATCAACCTAACCTAAACGACCCTAACCTTGATGAACCTGACCTATTCTATCCAAACCTAAATTAACCTAATCTAACCTAACCTAATCAAATATATCTTAACCTATATTAACCAAACCTAACCTAAATTAACCTATCCTAAGCTAACCTAACCTAATCCATCCTAACCTAGATTAACCTATACTAACCTAACCTATTACAACCTAATCTAACCTAACATAATGTATCCTAACCTAAATTAACTTATCCTAACCTAACCTAATTTATCCTAAGTTCCTAACCTAAATTAACTTAACCTAACCTAACTAAATGTATCCTTACCAAAAATAATCCGAGCCTTACTTGATTGAATCTATCCTAACCTAAATTTACCTAACCTAATTAATCTATCCTAACTTAATTTAACCTAACCTAGCCAAATCTATCCTAACCTAACCTAAAATAATCTCTCGTAACCTAATAACCTAAAGCCTATCCTAATGTAAGCTAACCAGTGGGTGTAGGTACGGTATAACTCATTAAATAACCCACACCAAGAAGGTCAAGTGCTTCTAGTTATTGATTTTTGTTTTCTTTTCATAAACAGTGATAATTATGTACAGTATATCAGCACAGGGTGTCAAACGAAAGCCGAGTCCTTTATATTTAGTTTTTATTAATGTAGCCTATATGTAAAGAGAACATTATGGTTTATAGTTTAAATTAAGTCTTTCGAAGTGATTACATGGCCAAAACAATGCTATTTCATGTTAATTTTCTTGTACCGGTATCCTTTCTCATATTCATCCAAGTCTTCAAACAAAATTGCTCCGGTTTGACACCCTATTTATACGAGGCCCATTTAAAAGGTTCAAAACTACCATAGTATTATAGGAATCTCGAGGTCAATGGTGTATTTTGTATGGTCGCTTTAGTATGTATCTGAAATTGTAACAACAGTGAACGAAATACATCAAAGTTTTTCATGGCTCACAGGATAAACAGGATATTTGTTTAGGAATTAATGCCAAAGTTTACGTCGCTTTAGTGTTAAATTCTGTGTTATAAGGGTCCATGAACAGAGCGCATAAAATACAAAAATAAACAAAGAGCACACACATACACACACACACATACGTACAAACACAATCTAACGCATACCGGTACATCACCTAATATAGAACAGCGCGCGCACACGCACACACACACACGTACAAACACAACATAACGCATACATCACCTAATAAAGAACAGCACACACACACACACACATACGTATATATGATGGCTTTATTGGCGGCAATATATTTTTATGAGAGCATAGTATTTTTAAAGATACTATAGTTAACCCTTTCATACCTTCTTTAACCCCATATATCTGTACAGAGAGAGAGAGAGAGAGAGAGAGAGAGAGAGATATACTATAGGTACTGTGTAGGACATTGTTATATACCGGTAGCTAATGCATTTGTATACGGTACATGCATAGGTTCCGGTACCGTATATAGTTAACAGTGATAAATAAATACGGCATAGGTTAGTTAACATTAACCCCTTCACTACCGGGATGTCTTTATCTCTTATTTCAGCTATATTTAGATTTTATACAACTAAGGAATGACGTATGTTAGTTAAAATAATGAATTGGGATACTTTGATACCGTACCTTTTAATTAGTGCATGCCCTTCATAAGCTAAATAAAATCGTCTAATAATTGCCAGAAAATAATGAAAAGACGACCTCGGTAACGAAGGGGTTAAGTACAAATCATTGTCATGTTTATATCTTAGGCAATCTTGCTTTACACAATTTAATAACCGATGCTAGCATGTTAATTCATACCTTATTGTTTTCAGTACCGTAGCATATATGTTTTAACTTTCTGAGGATCAATGAAGCACTTATGTTTTTGGTTCTAACTATTATTAGATAATTGTATTCAGATTAGGAAGGATATGTGGAGGTCAGAGGGTTGATTGAGATAGTATTTACCCTTTTAATACCCACCTATCCCTCCTAAGCTGCATACAATCATCTAATGATAGCCAAAATAAAAATGCTAAAACGCGTCAGAGCTGCAAGGGGTTAACACTGTCTGATCAATAGCTTCTAGACCGGAAATGCCGAAAAAGACGTTCGTGGAACTAGCCTAATACGTATTGCACGAACCAAACTCCACATACCGGTACTGTATACTGTATATATTTATACAGTATATATATATATATATATATATATATATATATATATATATATATATATATATATATATATATTATATAGCCTAGCCCTCCATCCCAGACTTAGCCGTCCCCTTCCCCCTTCCCCACACCTATACCCCTTTCGCCAGACATTACCCCTCTCCTCATCAGACCAAGCCCCCTTCCCAAGACCCAGCGGGGCCCCCCCCCCACTATCCAGACCTAGCCCCCCCCCCCCCTCCCCTTGATTAGACCTTGCCCTCCCTCCCAAGACCTTATCCCCTCTCCCCAGCCCCCTTCTCCCCTATCCTCTCATCATACCTAGCCCTGGCCCCAGATCCAGCCCCTTCCCTATCCAGACCTAGACCCCCACCCTCATTAGACCTAGCCTTCCCTCCCCAGACCTAACCTTCCCAACCCCCCTCTCCCCAGACAATACCCTTCTCCTCTCATCAGACCTAACCCTGGCCCCAGAACCAGCACCCCACCCTCCCTAAACTTAGCCAGCATCTTAAGCTCCATTTCTTTGTCAATTTTAAGATCTATCGTGCCATTTAGCTGTCGATTTTGTCCTGGCGAGCGATAGCGAACCTGTAATTATAAGAGGAACCGGCCTCCAGCCGAGACATTTTTCTACCGAAAAATTTACAAATTTAACTTGAGGGGATGTCTAGGTTTTTTTTTCTAAGTTTGAGGGAGGACTAGTTAGGAGCTAATCAATAAATGAATAAATGAATTAATAGGCCAACAAAAACAGCCACCAGCCACTTAACCCTTTTCAGCTCCAATACGCATTTCTGTTTTGTTTTCTGGTAGTTATTAGACGATTTTATTCAGATTAGGAAGGGTATATGGAAGTAAGAGGGTTGTTGAGTCTTTACCCTTTTAATACCCACAGATCCTTCCTAAGCTGCATAAAATCGTCTAATGATAGCCAAAATATGCTGCTAAAACGCGTCAGAGCTTCAAGGGGTTGTTTAAGGGGTTGCAAGAGACCCCTTAAAATAAAAGAAAAATACAGGTACAAAAGCAAAAAATAAAATACAATAAATAACTGAATCATGACCCAGCCAGCCAGCCCCCTCAAGGTCAGTTATTAGGTCAGATAAATTACCCCCCCCCCCACAAATAACGAGGTCAGGTCACGAGCAGAATAGCAGGCCGGAAAAAGAATAATAAGGAAGTGAACTAAGCCAGCAAGCGATTCGCTTTTTTTGTTCTCTCTCTCTCTCTCTCTCTGGACCCCCTTCTCCCTCATGCTTAGCCATCTCAGTAATCACACCCCTACTCTTCGCAACTCTCCAACCCAAGAGTGAAACGATATTCCCAATTTGTCTCCTATTCAACAGCTGAGCTCTTAAACTCTCTCCCTGAATTCATCTGTCCTTCATCCTATGACTTAAATTGCTTCAAGCTCCGTGTGTCCCGGCATTTTGGCTCGTACATTTCTTGATTTTGGCCCTGTCACTCTTTCAACTGGGGGAGGCACTCGTCACAAGCAGTTTTGCCTTTTGTCTCCCTCATCAACGTAGATTCTTATTCTTATTATTATTTTGTTTGTTTTATGTCTTAGTTTGGCTATTTTTAGACTCGATTAACTTTCTAGCTCCCACAAGTTCTGCCAAGAGAAAATATCGTCTAATAATAACCAGAGGAAACTGTCAAAACACGCATCATAATTCTCAAGGGGTTAACAGAATAATTGTCAAAAAAATAGTTGCTGCAAAAAGCTTAGGTGTAAATCCTGATATCGATTGGCCTTAAGGGAGCCCACCTCGCTTTTTTCCCTTTATCTCCCTCTTGTTTTCGCTTACCGGGTATATCCATTCGGTCCCATTCAGCCTACAGTTTTAAGACTTTTACCCCCATCTAAGTGTCAATATTTTCCTGGCGAGCGGTTGCGAGCCAGCATATATATATTTTTGTTTTGACAGCAAGCTAAATTTGTACATTTTTCGATAGAAAAATTTCTTCGGCGAAGCCGGATTATTCCATACAATGCTGGCAGCTGGCTCGCCAGGAAGAAATTGACAGCTGGATGAGGATAAACGTCTTAAAACAGTTGGCTGAATGGGGCCGAATGGATAGAAGCCATAGAAAAAGAGAAAAGGAGAGAAAAATAAAAAAAGCCGGTGACCCCCCTTAAACTCCCTTCGTTACCTGCGTGTTGTTAGCGCGGGCACACCTGTTTCCCGTTACGGGGAATGGATTTACCGGTAGCCTACCGATAAACTATATAACTGTCAACACGTTTAATCCTCAGTCTCAGAAATTGTAGTTTTGCAATTATACATGTTCAGATTGTTGTAGGAAACTGTATCTACTATATAAAGGGCACTTTCTGTGAGTTTGTCTGTCTCTCTTTCTGTGAGTCTGTCTGTTTGTTCACGAACCACTCCCTCAGTTTTCAAGATGGAGATCCCATACTTGGCATGCATACTATGGGGGTGCCAGCATAGGTATTAAGCGGGAGAGAGGGGGGGAGCCCTCCAACTCCCTTGGTTTTTAAGACGGAGAGCCCATACTTGACATGCATACTAAGGGGGTGCCATAATAGGTTTTAAGCAGGGGGGGGGGGGGGAGGCTTTCCCTCTCCCCGCTTAAAACCTATTCTGTATTACAGCAAGAACGATCAGATCACCTCGGAAAAAACCCTGACTTGTGTCTTGAACTCGACCCGAGGTCCTTTTGATATGCAGTCCACGACGCTGTCCACTGTATTATCGCCTCACCTGACTTCTTCTGTATTACGGGCTCGCTCTCGTTTGCCAGGGAAAATTAGACACCTTCATGGAGCGAAATGTCTTACAATAGATAGATAAGTTTCCTGATTGGGGGAGAAATATCTTATAATCGTCAAACTAATGAAGCGAAATATCATAAAACCGATATAAAAATAATGGGAGAAAAATAAGGTGTTGAAAAGACCACCCACGGTTAGATACAGTCCCCCCCCCCCCCCCGGGCCTGTTAGTACCGCAGACACTCCTGTTTACGTTACGGAGAATGGCTTTACCGATAACTCTCTCTGTGTGTGTGTGTGTGTGTGATGCCTAACGTTATCTGTTGGTCTGCATACAGTACGCACCTTCTTAACTCACTAGGCTCACACAATACTAAAAAGCCTTCGTCCTGTGGTTAATTAATTAAGAAGAAATGTGTATATACTTTTCTCATGTATTTATTTATTTCTATATAGCCTACCGGGTATGTTATGTTTTAGTTGCCTCCCTAGACCTCCATCAAGCTTAACAAATACCCACAACACCGCACTATTGAAGATAAATTTGCATATTTTTCGGTAGAAAAATGTCCCTCCCGAAGGCCGATTCCCCCTAATTTACAGGCTCGCTATCGCTCGTCTGGAAAAAATCGACACCTAAATGCCATAAAAGGTCCTAAATCGCCAAACTAATGGGGCGAACGTCTGGAATCTCAAAACTAAATGGGCTAAACATGAGAGAAAAGGGGATCCAGACAAAACTTCCCCTAAAGTCTGTATACTAATGGGCACCAGGTATAGTGCTAATAAAGGGTGCGAGTACCGGTATTTGCACCCGATCGTTACCTGAGGACTTCTAGGTCGGCACAAGTCAATTTACTTTCTATACTATCTATAGGCTACTCTGTTTCTTTTCAACTGACGGTAAATTGCAAAGTTCCCATCAAGATTTCTGTTATTTTGCAGATTTTGTAGTGAGGTAGGCTATGGTGCTAATTATATACAATTGGTCTTAATTTTGATGCCTAGACATATCAGTTTCATAGTTTTCCATTAAGTAACGAGAAATTAGCTCCTAAAGAATTCAATGTATCGCCAGTTGAAAAGAAATAGAGTAGCCTATAGTTTTCATTATGGAGGCTAAAAGTGATTGACGTGGGAGGAATAGGGGTAAGAGTTGTGTTATCGGGCGTACCACTACCGACATACAGCATAACTCCTCTCTAAAACATTAATCTAACCAAACAACACAACCTAACCTAACCTAACCTAGTATTCATGTACCGTAGTAATGAGAATACTAGGTTAGGTTAAGTTTGTTTAGTTAGGTTAAGTATTTATAGATGATTTATGTTGTATGTCGGTAGTGGTACGCCTGATAACACAACTCTTACCGGAATGGGCTATATATAATAATGCCAGGACATAGGCTATAATTATTATGTATGAACTGGTTCCATGTCATCTCAACCAGTAGACCATTTCAACCAGTAGCTCTCAACCAGTGCCAAAATAACACGGACCAACCAAACCAGTGCCAAAATATAGTACCATACTAACCTAACCTAACCGTATTGGTTGATTTGGTACTGGTTGAGTTGACCGGTCACCGTATGAACTAGGCCTATTACGCTACTCAACCCTTCAGCACCATGACGCCTTTCTACCTTTGATTATGGCTAAAATTAGATGATTGTATACAGTTTATGGAGGACCTATGTTACTGAGTCTAACTGAGAGGGTTTATTGAGATCGTATTTACCCATTTGAGGCGCCTATAGGTAGATTACAAACTAAAGGAAATCGTCTAATGGTAACCAGAATATGATGAAAATTACGTAATGGTGGTGAAGGGATTAAAGGGGGTAGTGCTTGGCTTTTTGGTCTATATATATATATATCTATTAATATAGGCCTATGTTTTAGTTTCCTCGCTAGACCTTCATGTAAATTGTCTATGTATCTTGGCTCTGGTGTCGGGGGTTCAATTCCACGCGCCGGCAGGGGAAGTTCTCTCAAAAACTTTCCCTGGCCGTTAAGGCACGATCTGGGCGGATCGTCTCGGGGGACCCACAAAGTCTCCTGCCCACGTCCTACTCCCTTGGGAGTATGTAGGCGCTCTCGTTAGCTGCCAGGATCAGTCTGTTGATCCATTAGGATAAGATCTAGGTTAAGTCTGTGTATTTTCAGCCCCATTGGCTGCCGGCTTGAAATAAACCGATTATTATTATTATTATTATTACATACATACCGGTACATGTTTCTGATGGAAAGAAAGTATGATGGATTTGGTTTTATGTCTTCATGAATGTACGGTTGGCCAAGTAAGTCGTGTCTTCGCTGTCATTACGTTTTGCTCGCTGCATGCTGTTGAATGCAGATGCTGAATAGGGTGTAGGCCTATCACGTCTGTATATCTCACTCGAAACAATGAATAAATGCTTAGATAGCGTTGATACCAATTATTAATGGTGCCGCGACATGACTTATTTGGATGACTGTACTACGACCAATATTCACGCTGGCAATTCTAATTCCTATCGACCTCTACAGTGAGTAGGCTACAGCTCCAACTTCCTTATAGCATGAAACTCGTAAGTGAGCAATTATGGGGGAAGGGATTATATTGAAGTCGATGATTTCACGTCTTTTTGTTTTCCTCCCTAGACCTCTATCAAATAAAAACAAATCCATTAAATCACCCTGCTAGATTAATTTGTACATTTTTCGGTAGAAAAATTTCCCGGCCGAAGGCCGGTTCTTCCAAAATTACAGGCTCACTATCGTTCGCCATTCGCCAGGACATAATTCGACACCTAAATAGCACGAAAGGTCTAAATATTGACAAAGAAATGGGGCGAAAATTCTTACAATCGCTAAAAGTCTTAAAATCTAAAAATTAATGGGGCTAAACACGAGGGAGAAGGGGGACCAGACAAACGACCCATCTCCCCTTAACGGTTATATAGCAAACTTTACCTGTACCGGTATCGGGTAAGTAAAAAATACTAGGTTTGCTTCTATAGGCCTACATAAGATCACTGAATGGAAAGTAATTTGCGTGAGCAACAGTACTTGGTCAATGAACGGACATTTATACTATTTGGGAAGAGTTGACCAGGAAATAGGTGTGACCATTTGAGGTATGAATGTGAACTGACATTTCTACTATTGTGTGTCAAACGAAAGCCGAGTCCATTATTATTAGTCTGTATTATTGTATATTATAATTATGTAAGGCTAACATTATGGTTCATAGTTCAAATTATGTTCCTGGATGTGATAAAATGGCCAAAACAATGGTATTTGTTGTTAATGTTCTGCTATTCCTTCTCATAATCGATTTTAGGAGTATAGTTGGTTGTTGGAAGGAACATAATAATTGATATTGGTTCAGGGGTAATTTATCGAGAGGACTTCCCTAGTGGTTAAGGCCCCATTAATTGCTCTTTCCATTCACATATGCATAGCCTACGTGAGTTGCAGTTGGGATGTGTGTACATGCTTAGATTGATATGCAGGATTCGAAGTTGCATAATAAATCGTAGGCAGTGTCCACCATTCTTTAACTGTCTTCGTGGTGCGATGCATAAGGTGTTGATTTTCGGTGTGAGCATCCTGGATTCGAATCCACGGACTGCCACATGTGTTTGTAAATTTCATTAATCGATTTTAGGAGTATAGTTGGTTGTTGGAAGGAACATAATAATTCATTAAGTCTTCAAACAAAATTGCTCCGGTTTAACACCGTTAAAACTTGATCCCACCCTCTTCCTCCTCTTCTTTCTGCTTGCCCCATTCCCTTTCCCCTACTAACTTTTTAACTCTTTACTGTACCAGCGACGTCTGTTATATTTTAGTGTAGCTATACTTAGATGATCCTATGCAGGTTAGGAAGGATCTGTGGTAGTTCAAAGGGTTGATTGAGATAGTTCGAAGCCTTATGATGGCTAGAGATCCTTCCTAAACTGAATAAAATCGGCTATCAGTTGCCAGAATATAATGAATAAGACGTCGCCGGCACAGAAGGGGTTAAGCTCTTCCAATCTATCTCTCTCCTCATACCACTGGCAAGCGTCTCTCACCCTTCCCACCTAGCATTTCAGGCACTCTTTCACTCCCCCATTCCACCTCCATGTTCTTATAATTCGTCTCCAATGCCCGCCCCCCCCCCCCCCCCCCCCGCCCTAGTCTTGAGTAAGTAACACCCCGTTCTTAACATTAATCATCAATTATACACCCCAATGTACTTGAATAAACTAATGAAAGCATATGGTTCTCCCGGGATTCCAACTCGGGACACCTCACCCAGAACATAAGCACCTACACCAATACACCACCAACACAGCCTGGTCTAACTGCGTCGTAACACTTTTTTTTTCGGTCTCCCATTGCTTCTATATCTTACCAGTGTTCTTTTCTTTTCCATATTTTTTTTCCATTCCCATCTTCCTACTTCCCTCACTCTCGCTCTTTATCTCCTCCAACTTCCTTCCCTGACCTAGTCCAACGCAACAAAAATGGTGATCGGGTGAGAGATGCGAGATTTGGGTATTTTTTTAAGCGATTTAGGGATTATATATTTAAATTGTCGACGGTGTGGACTTATATGCCAATGAAGTACATGATAGCCTATAACTAATATTGGCTATACGCCTAAATAATATATCGATGACTTCGACCAGGTGTAAAACTAGATAACTCTGAATCTGGCACCAACGGTTAGCTCGTCGATCTTTTTATGCCTAATTTATACCCTGCACAATCACGCTAATAAGTGATGTCTCGGCACCAAGTATGTTTTGATAAATAATTGGTATCAGCAATATCTAAGCTTCATTTCTTCATATCGAGTGAAATATATAAACATTTTCCTACACTTACCCACCCTATCCAACATCTGACAGACATTAATACAGTACAGAGCAAGCCAAACGTAATGACAGCTGCTGGGAATGACTTATTAGCGCGACCGTACATTATAGGTAGGGAAAATTGGTATGGTAGCCTAAATCGCATAGCCTACTCATTAGTAACTTCAACCTCTTTAGTAGGCCTACCTGTGACGTCCTTTAAATATTTGGGGCCTTGGGCTACTATTGGACGACTTTATTCAGCTTAGGAAGGACGTCTACCCATTATTAAATGACTACAGACTATCTCAATTAATTATTTTCGCTACGATGTATCTTCCTAAGCTTCATATAGGCCTAATCGTTTAAATGTAGCTCAAATACAATCAACCATGACGTCACCGGTACTAAAGGGGTTAGTAATTAATAGAAGAGTCAATAAGGCGATAATATTACAATTAACCACTTGCGAGTTTCAGGCTATAAGGAAGTTGGAGCCGTGAACATCGATATTTAACAGAAATGCAATAATACTGTACGTTTCTGATGGCTAAATGGTAGCCTATGTTGAATTGGGTTTTATGTATTGATAAATGTACTATGACTGTATTTTAGCTTTAAATTATGTTAAATGTCGTTGTCTACAGCTCCAACTCCTTATAGAACGAAACTCGCAAGTCTTCAATTTATCGTCAGCTGGGTTAGCATCTACAATCTACTGCGCATCCCAGTGGGGGTTGGGAGGGGGGGGGGGGGGGAAGGCGGTCCCTATAGGCTACTTTGTTGAATTGGTGGGGAGGGAATGCAAATAGTAGTAATTACACTGCTTTTACGCGTCCTTATGCTTATTATCTTATATAGGCCTGGTAGAATTGTCCTAAAGGGGCAAGCATTTGACAGGTACCGCCACGTACTTAGCCTCAAGGTCTACAGTATATACAGTGTATAGGCTATAGACCTTGCTTAGCCTATTAGGCTAAGAGATTTAATTTAGGTTGAACAACCTACACCCTATTCTGGTCTGATACTAGTAATAGAAACGATGTAATGACGTTTTTAATGTGGTTTTCGAGAATAAAGAAGCGCGTTTGGGCCGAAAATCGGGAGATTACAACCTCCTCAGATCGTCGGTTTGTTGACACGACGCTCGACGTTAGTTACGTTTGCGGTTGTTTTTGCCCCCTACTGGCAATATATATGATGATGACAATAAGTCTAGGGAGTGTGAAGGGGGGCAAAGCCCCCCCTTCACACATACAGTGTATCCCGCGGCCTATATTTTAATTGAGCCGCCAATATTGGGAAATTAGTTAGGCTAGATGCGGGAATTTCGGGAAAGTAGCCTAGCCTATTAGAACCTCGAGCACTAGCCTATGTCAACAAACGATCGACGTTACTCCCGCAAACGCAACTTTTCCACAGAGTTATCTTTGTATTTCGTCTATTATAATAAAGTGTCACCGTTGTTTGTGTGGGATGCGTGGAAACCGAAAACAATTCTGTATTAAATCCTTGGTGGTACCTGTCAAATGCCGCAATGCGTGCCCCTAAAGTAAAATCGTACCCTTATATATTACCAAATTCGGATGCCGCGTATAGGCTAGGCTATATGTATTTAGGATTGTGTTGATAAATACCCCCACTTCAACGCTGTCCTAAAATACCCGATACCTTGCATAGAATGATTAGCCTTATAATGGCTAAAATACCAAACATTGCAGGACAGTATATACCATAGATGCTTCACTATTACTAACCTTATTTCGATATGGTAGAGAAATAACAGCATCCAAAGGAATACACAGAGTTTATCGCTTTCGCGGACCAACGCCGATGCGCATCCGCCTCCTACGAAATCCCGTAACCACTGAACCGGAACTTCCCTCCCCCCTCCTCTCCCGCTCCTTTAGTCGCAATATTGGTAGTTTTTTTTCTGCATTATTAATTAAACCTTATTCTGTCGGTTAATTGAAATATGCAGGCTTATTAAGCATGTTCTACAATATTCGTCCATGCTTTTAAATTTTGCATAAAGCGCCCGTTTCTATTTAACGCTAAAATAAGAAGTTCCCAGCAAAAAACACCAGCTGTAGCCAGTCAAAAAGCCGATGTCATTCTTTCTCGTACCAACTGACTCAAAATATCATCTTTTAAAACAACGTTTTAGATAATGTATGAAACAAAGAGTTGTCCAGTACTTACCTGTATGTATCTAAGTGAGGTATTAAATTGTTGGCAGGCATTACTTAAGTCCCGAGATAGTGATAAATATTACCACGAGTTTTTTAACATCCCTGTGGCACATTAGCCCCGCCCCCTCAGTGACGTCATGCCCAAGAACTCGCACACACATACGCACATACAAACCAACACAGACACACACACACATACGTATACGCACACTCGGGAACTCGCTGAGCTTATGGGCCGGTTGCTGTTTCCAGAGAGGGCTGCTCTCGGGCGGAATAACATGCGAGGTTGTATTTTGTATTTTATTTCAGCTACATTTAGACAATGTTATTCAGCTTAGGAAGGACGTCTACCAATTAAGAGTAAACAACTATCTGAATTCATAATTTTAGCTACCTCCTAATCCTTCCTACGCTTCATAATATTGTCTAAATGTGGCTGAAATCAAATTAAAAATATATCGCCGGTATGGAAGGGGAGTTAAGGGGTTGCTGGAAATTATCAATTTATAGGACTATAATAATGTTGTATGAAACCAATTAAATAACAATGAACAAATAAATCAGAATTTCAACCACGTAAGATGGGAGATATGGATGGTGCTTGGGGACCCACAGAGGGCTGCCCTTGGGTGGCAGGATGTGCTAGCTAATTAATTATAGAGACAATTAATGTTAGAGGACATCAATATTAAATATATGAAGAGTTAGCATATTTAATATTATAAACCAACCGCCCAACCGTATCTACTACTTAGCTATTTCATATTAATTGGCTTACCAAGAAATGTTGTTATGAGTTATATATATATATATATATATATATATATATATATATATATATATATATATATATAGGCTACAATATTGTATTTAATCTTGTCTGAATTTTTCTTATAAATTATTCATACTTTTTATTTCTGAATCAAGTAGTTTCCAGTTTAGAAAACTATATTCTAACCTAAGCATTTTGTTTAGGAATATGTTAGTGTAATGCATTCGTGAGTAGATTAGATTAAGCACTTGGATATATCTATGGGGAATAGCCTACAATTTAGTATTTGGCAACTTTTCGTGACGTAATATGAATGCGGATATTGGTAAGTTCTTTAGAGGGCGAATGCAAATGAACACGAATAATTTATAGGCCTTTATCTTGTCTAAACTTATAAATAATAATACATTTAGTTGCATAAAGATCTCCCGTTATTGCAGACATAGTAATTTGCTTCAGAAATTGAGTATTATTCTGATTCAGCTCTAAATTTAATGCCAGCGAAATCACGAAAACCCTAGCATTAGTTTAACCCTTTCAGTACCGGTGACGTCATTTTCATTATATTCTGGCACCTATTAGGCGATATTTTTAAGCTTGAGAAGGATGTCTACCCATGAAAATGCTACAGACTATCTCAATTAATCCTTTTAGCTACCATATATCCTTCCTAAGCTGTTCATATAATCGTATGCATGTAGTGAAACCAAATACAAAATACGTCACCGGTATAGAAGGGGTTAAATAAAGAAAAGTGAACTCTCGCGCCATCTATTAACAACAATGTTTGGATATGGGGGTAGGTAGGTAGCAAGGGAGGGGTGAGTTACCATATTATGCAATCCATTATCTAACATTTCTCCTAATAAGGGCTTTATTATCGATAACTAGCTATATTAAATTAAACAAGGTATAGTTTAAAGTAAGTTAGACTAGGCTAGGATACACAAACATATGTATTATGTTATATATGCTTGGATTCCTATTTATTACACGAATTAGACCTTGGCAACTGCCCCCTGTAAGACGTAAAAGTCGCAATATTGGTAGTTCTTTTTCTGCATATGTACTTAAATTGTATTTTGTGGGTTTATTGATGCAGACAAGTTTGTTAGGGATGTTTTACAATATTCGTCAATGCTGTCAGATATAGAAGAAAGCGAGTATTTATATTTAATGTTAAATTTAATTCCTGGTAAAAATCGCCAGCTGTAGCCAGTCAAAAAGCCGAAGACATAGTACTTCCTCGTACCAACTAACTCAAAATATCGTCTTTTAAACACCATTTTACATGTATATATAGTAAGAGTTGTCCAATACTTCCCTGTATGTATCTAAATGAGTTATTATATATCTGGCAGGCGTTAATAAAGTCACGAGATAGTGAGAGATACTGATTAATATTACCAAGAGTTGTTGAACATCTCCGCAGCACTTTAGCCCTGCCCCCGCAGTGACGTCATGCCCAAGAACACACACACATACGTACGTACACTCCAGAACTCGCTGAGCTTATGGGGTTACTGTTTCCAGAGAGGGTTGCTCTCGGGCGGAATAACATGCAAGGTTGTACAGGGGAGTTGAGGGTTGGTTGATAGGATCAAGTTATAGCCTAGTTATATAATATGTTATGGACCCAATAAATATATAGGAATTTCAACCACGTAAGATGAGAGATATGGATGGTGCTTGGGGACCCACAGAGGGCTGCCCTTGGGTGGCAGGATGTACCAGCTAATGAATTATAGAGACAATGTTAGAGGACATAAATATTAAATATATATAGAGTTAGCATATTTAATAGTACACACCTACCGCCCAATGGTATCAACTACTTAGCTATACCCTATTGGCTTACCCCGAAATCGGTTTTGACTTATTTTTTCATTTTATTCTGGCTATATAAACGATTTTTTATCAAAGTAAGCAGAGCTTTGTGGGAAAGTGTCAATGCAGACAGCTTGGCGCCACTGTGTACGTATATGTCTCTCTCTATCTCTCTGTATGTATGCCTGTGTGCCTATGTACAGTATGTAGCTGAATGTGTGTGTGTATGCCTGTGTGTCTGGGTTTTTTTTCTATGTGAGTGAGGGAGACAAAAGGCAGAACTGCCTGTACCGAGTGCCTCCCCCAGAGTTGAAAGAGTGACAGAGACAAAATCAAGGGACGTTCGAGCCAAAATGCCTGGACACACGGAGTTTGAAACAATTTAAGTCATAGGAAGAGGGAAAGACTGATTCTGGGAGAGTTCCAGAGCTCAGCAGTTGAATAGAAGAAAGTTTGATAATACTGTTTCACCTTTACTGTCTGCCTATATATATGTGTGTGTATGTATGCCTGTGTATCTGTATGTCTTTGTGTGTGTGTGTGTGTGTGTAGGGGATGTGGATCGCTCCTATAGGTAAATTAACTGACACTATATTTAGAGATACACTAACATTACTACTGCAACACATTAAAATAGACAAGCAACCGATTCCTATATGTATAAAGCCTCAAGAAATTATTACCCTTGCATTTTATTCATACAGTAACACAGTACACTATATTAATACATTATTATTATTGAACAGAATAGAACAAAAATTTGCTGGTAGCTAAAATTAAAGCACGTTAATATTCAGCCTAGTTGAGTCACCAAGTACCAAAGCCGATTAGGCTATATGCATTTTTGTTATCAATAAGTATACCCTCCGCGATCTCCTACCCTAGTCTAAATTACTGTAGCCTATTGTATGTATAATGATAGCAAGTTAATTATTAAAAGCAACCTAATGGAATGGCAGGCTGTTGTACGATGAATAAATATACAAAATGGGCCCCTTTCAACTCTCTCTCTCTCCCCCCCCCCCCCCCCTCCTCTCTCTCTCTCTCTTTCTCCCTCTCAACCCGCGCCATAGTTGCCACATCGTAATTAACACTCGATGCCTCCTACGAAATCCCGTAAACACTGAAGTCTGAACCGGAACTTCTCTCCCCTCCGGGCCCTCCACCCCTCCCTTCCCGCTCCTTTAGTCGCAATATTGGTAGTTTTTTCTGTATTATTAATTAAACCTTATTCTGTCGGTTAATTTAAATATGCAGGCTTATTAAGCATGTTCTACAATATTCGTCCATGCTTTTAAATTTTGCAGAAAGCGCCCGTTTCTATTTAACGCTAAAATAAGTTCCCAGCAAAAAACACCAGTTGTAGCAGGTCAAAAAGCCGATGACATTCTTTCTCGTACCAACTGACTCAAAATATCATCTTTTAAAACAACGTTTTAGATAATGTATGAAGCAAAGAGTTGTCCAGTACTTACCTGTATGTATCTAAGTGAGGTATTAAATTATTGGCAGGCATTACTTAAGTCCCGAGATAGTGATAAATATTACCAAGAGTTTTTGAACATCCCCGTGGCACATTAGCCCCGCCCCCTCAGTGACGTCATGCCCAAGAACTCGCACACACATACGCACATACAAACCAACACACACACACACACACATACGTATACGCACACTCGGGAACTCGCTGAGCTTATGGGCCGGTTGCTGTTTCCAGAGAGGGCTGCTCTCGGGCGGAATAACATGCGAGGTTGTATTTTGTATTTTATTTCAGCTACATTTAGACAATGTTATTCAGCTTAGGAAGGACGTCTACCAATTAAGAGTAAAAAACTATCTGAATTAATAATTTTAGCTACCTCCTAATCCTTCCTACGTTTCATAATGTTGTCTAAATGTGGCTGAAATCAAATTAAAAATATATCGCCGATATGGAAGGGGAGTTAAGGGGTTGCTGGAAATTATCAAGTTATAGGACTATAATAATGTTGTATGAAACCAATTAAATAACAATGAACAAATAAATCAGAATTTCAACCACGTAAGATGAGAGATATGGATGGTGCTTGGGGACCCACAGAGGGCTGCCCTTGGGTGGCAGGATGTGCTAGCTAATGAATTATAGAGACAATTAATGTTAGAGGACATCAATATTAAATATATGAAGAGTTAGCATATTTAATATTATAAACCAACCGCCCAACCGTATCTACTACTTAGGTATTTCATATTAATTGGCTTGCCAAGAAATGTTGTTATGAGTTATATATATATATATATATATATATATATATATATATATATACTGTATATAGGCTACAATTTTATATTTAATATTGTCTGAATTATTCTTATAAATTATTCATACTTTTTATTTCTGAATCAAGTAGTTTCCAGTTTAGAAAACTATATTCTAACCTAAGCATTTTGTTTAGGAATATGTTAGTGTAATGCATTCGTGAGTAGCCTAGGTTAAGCACTTGGATAATTATATCTATGGGTAATAGCCTACAATTTAGTATTTGGCAATTTTTCGTGACGTAATATGAATGCGGATATTGGTAAGTTCTTTAGAGGGCGAATGCAAATGAACACGAATAATTCATAGGCCTTTATCTTGTCTAAACTTATAAATAATAATACATTTAGTTGCATAAAGATCTCCCGTTATTGCAGACATAGTAATTTGCTTCAGAAATTGAGTATTATTCTGATTCAGCTCTAAATTTAATGCCAGCGAAATCACGAAAACCCTAGCATTAGTTTGTTTAACCCTTTCAGTACCGGTGACGTCCTTTCATTATATTCTGGCACCTATTAGACGATATTATTAAGGTTGGGAAGGATGTCTACCCATGAAAAGGCTACAGACTATCTCAATTAATCCTTTTAGCTACCATATATCCTTCCTAAGCTGTTCATATAATCGTATACATGTAGCTGAAACCAAATACAAAATACGTCACCGGTACAGAAGGGGTTAAATAAAGAAAAGTGAATTTTCGCGCCATCTATTAACAAAAATGTTTGGATATGGGGGTAGGTAGGTAGCAAGGGAGGGGTGAGTTACCATATTATGCAACCCATTATCTAACATTTCTCCTAATAAGGGCTTTATTATCGATAACTAGCTATATTAAATTAAACAAGGTATAGTTTAAAGTAAGTTAGACTAGGCTAGGATACACAAACATATGTATTATGTTATATATGTTTGGATTCCTATTTATTACACGAATTAGACCTTGGCAACTGCCCCCTGTAAGACGTAAAAGTCGCAATATTGGTAGTTCTTTTTCTGCATATGTACTTAAATTGTATTTTGTGGGTTTATTGATGCAGACAAGTTTGTTAAGGATGCTTTACAATATTCGTCTATGCTGTCAGATATAGAAGAAAGCGAGTATTTATAATTAATGTTAAATTTAATTCCTGGTAAAAATCGCCAGCTGTAGCCAGTCAAAAAGCCGAAGACATACTTCCTCGTACCAACTAACTCAAAATATCGTCTTTTAAACACCATTTTACATGTATATATAGTAAGAGTTGTCCAATACTTCCCTGTATGTATCTAAATGAGTTATTATATATCTGGCAGGCGTTAATAAAGTCACGAGATGGTGAGAGATACTGATTAATATTACCAAGAGTTTTTGAACATCTCCGCAGCACTTTAGCCCCGCCCCCGCAGTGATGTCATGCCCAAGAACACACACACATACGTACGTACACTCGGGAAGTCGCTGCGCTTATGGGGTTACTGTTTCCAGAGAGGGTTGTTCCCCGGCGGAATAACATGCAAGGTTGTACAGGGGAGATGAGGGTTGGTTGATAGGATCAAGTTATAGCCTAGTTATATAATAATATGTTATGGACCCAATAAATATATAGGAATTTCAACCACATAAGATGAGATATATGGATGGTGCTTGGGGACCCACAGAGGGCTGCCCTTGGGTGGCAGGATGTACCAGCTAATGAATTATAGAGACAATGTTAGAGGACATAAATATAAAATATATATAGAGTTAGCATATTTAATAGTACACACCTACCGCCCAATGGTATCAACTACTTAGCTATAACCTATTGGCTTACCCCGAAATCGGTTTTGATTTTTTTTTTCATTTTATTCTGGCTATACAAACGATTTTTTATCAAAGTAAGCATAGCTTTGTGGGAAAATGTCAATGCAGACAGCTTGGCGCCACTGTGTACGTATATGTCTCTCTCTCTCTCTCTGTATGTATGCCTGTGTGCTTATGTATGTAGCTGAATGTGTGTGTGTATGCCTGTGTGTCTGGTTATTTTTTCTATGTGAGTGAGGGAGACAAAAGGCAGAACTGCCTGTACCGAGTGCCTCCCCCAGAGTTGAAAGAGTGACAGAGGCAAAATCAAGGGACGTTCGAGCCAAAATGCCTGGACACACGGAGTTTGAAACAATTTAATTCATAGGAAGAGGGAAAGACTGATTCTGGGAGAGAGTTCCAGAGCTCAGCAGTTGAATAGAAGAAAGTCTGATAATACTGTTTCACCGTTACTGTCTGCCTATGTATGTGTGTATGTATGTGAGTATGTATGTATGCCTGTGTATCTGTATGTCTATGTATGTTTGTGTGTGTGTGTGTGTGTGTAGGGGATGTGGATCGCTCCTATAGGTAAATTAACTGACACTATATTTAGAGATACACTAACATTACTACTGCAACACATTAAAATAGACAAGTAACTGATTCCTATATGTATAAAGCCTCAAGAAATTATTACCCTTGCACTTTATTCATACAGTAACACAGTACACTAGATTAATACAATTATTATTATGAACAGAATAGAACAAAAATGTGCTGGTAGCTAAAATTAAAGCACGTTAATATTCAGCCTAGTTGAGTCACCAAGTACCAAAGCCGATTAGGCTATATGCATTTTTGTTATCAATAAGTATACCCTCCGCGATCTCCTACCCTAGTCTAAATTACTGTAGCCTTTTGTATGTATAATGATAGCAAGTTAGTTATTAAAAGCAACCTAATGGAATGGCAGGCTGTTGTACGATGAATAAATATACGAAATGGGCCCCTTTTAACTCTCTCTCTCTCTCTCTGCCCCCCCCCCCCCCTCCTCTCTCTTTCTCCCTCTCAACCCGCGCCATAGTTGCCACGTCGTAATTAACACTCGATGCCCCCATCACAAAATATCTTAAACCATACGTCTTTTACTTTGCCAAATTCATTAGTTGGAAGTTTAGCTCACTAGATAACATACTTAGTACGGTATCTTGTTATCGAAAAGGGTAATAAACTCTTAATTAGATATATCTATAGGTTCTAACATTTAGCATTTGGTAACTTTCCGTGACGTAGAATGAAAGACTATATTGGCTAGTTCTTTTGTGGGCGATTGCAATTGAACACGAATTATTATTGCATATTTCTACTTCCTTAGCTTATACAGAATAATGAAGATAGTTGAATAAAGACCCCCCTGGAATCTAGATATAGTAATTACCTTCAAAACTTAAGGAATGGTGATATAGTTCCAAAATAAATGCTTACGAAATCACGAGTAGTCTAGTTTATGAGGAAACGGCAAATTCCAGTAAATACATCAGAAGTGAATGCCTACCCCATCTGTTAGCAAAAATGTATGAGTTTTGGTAGAGGGAGGGTGAGTAGCCAGATCTTTTATTAATATTATCGAACATATCTCCTTATATGGTTCTTGATAGCATTGCCTGGCTATGTTAGATTAAACCCAGTATAGTTTAGAGTAAGTTAGACTAGGCTAGGATACACAGACTATGTTTCTGTTATATTTGCTTGGTTATCGCTTTGGTTACGAGAATTAGACCTTGGCAACTTTATCGGCATGACGAAAAAATCGAAATATTGGTAGTTCTTTTTCTGCATATGTGATTAATTGTATTTTGTGGGTTTATTGATATATACAAGTTTGTTAAGGATGATCTACAATATTCGTCTATGCTTTCAGATATGGAAGAAATCGAGTATTTCTAGTTAACGTTAAATTAATTACCAGGTAAAAATCGTCAGCTGTAGCCAGTCAAAAAGCTGATTACGTACTTCGTTGTATCAACTGACTCAAAATATCGTCTTTTAAACCAAATTTTAGTTGTATATATAGCAAAGAGATGTCCAATACTTCCCTGTATGTATCTAAGTGAGGTATTAAATTGTTGGCAGGCATTACTTAAGTCCCGAGATAGTGATAAATATTACCACGAGTTTTTGAACATCCCTGTGGCACATTAGCCCCGCCCCCTCAGTGACGTCATGCCCAAGAACTCGCACACACATACGCACATACACACAGACACACACACACACATACGCACACTCGGGAACTCGCTGAGCTTATGGGCCGGTTGCTGTTTCCAGAGAGGGCTGCTCTCGGGCGGAATAACATGCGAGGTTGTATTTTGTATTTTATTTCAGCTACATTTAGACAATGTTATTCAGCTTAGGAAGGACGTCTACCAATTAAGAGTAAACAACTATCTGAATTCATAATTTTAGCTACCTCCTAATCCTTCCTACGCTTCATAATATTGTCTAAATGTGGCTGAAATCAAATTAAAAATATATCGCCGGTATGGAAGGGGAGTTAAGGGGTTGCTGGAAATTATCAATTTATAGGACTATAATAATGTTGTATGAACCAATTAAATAACAATGAACAAATAAATCAGAATTTCAACCACGTAAGATGGGAGATATGGATGGTGCTTGGGGACCCACAGAGGGCTGCCCTTGGGTGGCAGGATGTGCTAGCTAATGAATTATAGAGACAATTAATGTTAGAGGACATCAATATTAAATATATGAAGAGTTAGCATATTTAATATAAACCAACCGCCCAACCGTATCTACTACTTAGGTATTTCATATTAATTGGCTTACCAAGAAATGTTGTTATGAGTTATATATATATATATATATATATATATATATATAGGCTACAATATTGTATTTAATCTTGTCTGAATTTTTCTTATAAATTATTCATACTTTTTATTTCTGAATCAAGTAGTTTCCAGTTTAGAAAACTATATTCTAACCTAAGCATTTTGTTTAGGAATATGTTAGTGTAATGCATTCGTGAGTAGATTAGATTAAGCACTTGGATATATCTATGGGGAATAGCCTACAATTTAGTATTTGGCAACTTTTCGTGACGTAATATGAATGCGGATATTGGTAAGTTCTTTAGAGGGCGAATGCAAATGAACACGAATAATTTATAGGCCTTTATCTTGTCTAAACTTATAAATAATAATACATTTAGTTGCATAAAGATCTCCCGTTATTGCAGACATAGTAATTTGCTTCAGAAATTGAGTATTATTCTGATTCAGCTCTAAATTTAATGCCAGCGAAATCACGAAAACCCTAGCATTAGTTTAACCCTTTCAGTACCGGTGACGTCATTTTCATTATATTCTGGCACTTATTAGGCGATATTTTTAAGCTTGAGAAGGATGTCTACCCATGAAAATGCTACAGACTATCTCAATTAATCCTTTTAGCTACCATATATCCTTCCTAAGCTGTTCATATAATCGTATGCATGTAGTTGAAACCAAATACAAAATACGTCACCGGTATAGAAGGGGTTAAATAAAGAAAAGTGAACTCTCGCGCCATCTATTAACACAAATGTTTGGATATGGGGGTAGGTAGGTAGCAAGGGAGGGGTGAGTTACCATATTATGCAACCCATTATCTAACATTTCTCCTAATAAGGGCTTTATTATCGATAACTAGCTATATTAAATTAAACAAGGTATAGTTTAAAGTAAGTTAGACTAGGCTAGGATACACAAACATATGTATTATGTTATATATGTTTGGATTCCTATTTATTACACGAATTAGACCTTGGCAACTGCCCCCTGTAAGACGTAAAAGTCGCAATATTGGTAGTTCTTTTTCTGCATATGTACTTAAATTGTATTTTGTGGGTTTATTGATGCAGACAAGTTTGTTAGGGATGTTTTACAATATTCGTCTATGCTGTCAGATATAGAAGAAAGCGAGTATTTATATTTAATGTTAAATTTAATTCCTGGTAAAAATCGCCAGCTGTAGCCAGTCAAAAAGCCGAAGACATACTTCCTCGTACCAACTAACTCAAAATATCGTCTTTTAAACACCATTTTACATGTATATATAGTAAGAGTTGTCCAATACTTCCCTGTATGTATCTAAATGAGTTATTATATATCTGGCAGGCGTTAATAAAGTCACGAGATAGTGAGAGATACTGATTAATATTACCAAGAGTTTTTGAACATCTCCGCAGCACATTAGCCCTGCCCCCGCAGTGATGTCATGCCCAAGAACACACACACATACGTACGTACACTCCAGAACTCGCTGAGCTTATGGGGTTACTGTTTCCAGAGAGGGTTGCTCTCGGGCGGAATAACATGCAAGGTTGTACAGGGGAGTTGAGGGTTGGTTGATAGGATCAAGTTATAGCCTAGTTATATAATAATATGTTATGGACCCAATAAATATATAGGAATTTCAACCACGTAAGATGAGAGATATGGATGGTGCTTGGGGACCCACAGAGGGCTGCCCTTGGGTGGCAGGATGTACCAGCTAATGAATTATAGAGACAATGTTAGAGGACATAAATATTAAATATATATAGAGTTAGCATATTTAATAGTACACACCTACCGCCCAATGGTATCAACTACTTAGCTATACCCTATTGGCTTACCCCGAAATCGGTTTTGACTTATTTTTTCATTTTATTCTGGCTATATAAACGATTTTTTATCAAAGTAAGCAGAGCTTTGTGGGCTAGTGTCAATGCAGACAGCTTGGCGCCACTGTGTACGTATATGTCTCTCTCTATCTCTCTGTATGTATGCCTGTGTGCCTATGTATGTAGCTGAATGTGTGTGTGTATGCCTGTGTGTCTGTTTTTTTTTTCTATGTGAGTGAGGGAGACAAAAGGCAGAACTGCCTGTACCGAGTGCCTCCCCCAGAGTTGAAAGAGTGACAGAGACAAAATCAAGGGACGTTCGAGCCAAAATGCCTGGACACACGGAGTTTGAAACAATTTAAGTCATAGGAAGAGGGAAAGACTGATTCTGGGAGAGTTCCAGAGCTCAGCAGTTGAATAGAAGAAAGTTTGATAATACTGTTTCACCTTTACTGTCTGCCTATGTATATGTGTGTGTATGTATGCCTGTGTATCTGTATGTCTATGTATGTTTGTGTGTGTGTGTGTGTGTGTGTGTAGGGGATGTGGATCGCTCCTATAGGTAAATTAACTGACACTATATTTAGAGATACACTAACATTACTACTGCAACACATTAAAATAGACAAGTAACCGATTCCTATATGTATAAAGCCTCAAGAAATTATTACCCTTGCATTTTATTCATACAGTAACACAGTACACTATATTAATACATTATTATTATTGAACAGAATAGAACAAAAATTTGCTGGTAGCTAAAATTAAAGCACGTTAATATTCAGCCTAGTTGAGTCACCAAGTACCAAAGCCGATTAGGCTATATGCATTTTTGTTATCAATAAGTATACCCTCCGCGATCTCCTACCCTAGTCTAAATTACTGTAGCCTATTGTATGTATAATGATAGCAAGTTAATTATTAAAAGCAACCTAATGGAATGGCAGGCTGTTGTACGATGAATAAATATACAAAATGGGACCCTTTTAACTCTCTCTCCCCCCCCCCCCCTCCTCTCTCTCTCTCTCTCTCTCTTTCTCCCTCTCAACCCGCGCCATAGTTGCCACATCGTAATTAACACTCGATGCCTCCTACGAAATCCCGTAAACACTGAAGTCTGAACCGGAACTTCTCTCCCCTCCGGGCCCTCTCCCCCCCTCCCTTCCCGCTCCTTTAGTCGCAATATTGGTAGTTTTTTTTCTGTATTATTAATTAAACCTTATTCTGTCGGTTAATTTAAATATGCAGGCTTATTAAGCATGTTCTACAATATTCGTCCATGCTTTTAAATTTTGCAGAAAGCGCCCGTTTCTATTTAACGCTAAAATAAGTTCCCAGCAAAAAACACCAGTTGTAGCAGGTCAAAAAGCCGATGACATTCTTTCTCGTACCAACTGACTCAAAATATCATCTTTTAAAACAACGTTTTAGATAATGTATGAAGCAAAGAGTTGTCCAGTACTTACCTGTATGTATCTAAGTGAGGTATTAAATTATTGGCAGGCATTACTTAAGTCCCGAGATAGTGATTAAATATTACCACAAGTTTTTGAACATCCCGTGGCACATTAGCCCCGCCCCTTCAGTGACGCCATGCCCAAGAACTCGCACACACATACGCACATACAAACCAACACACACACACACACATACGTATACGCACACTCGGGAACTCGCTGAGCTTATGGGCCGGTTGCTGTTTCCAGAGAGGGCAGCTCTCGGGCGGAATAACATGCGAGGTTGTATATTGTATTTTATTTCAGCTACATTTAGTTAATGTTATTCAGCTTAGGAAGGACGTCTACCAATTAAGAGTAAACAACTATCTGAATTAATAATTTTAGCTACCTCCTAATCCTTCCTACGTTTCATAATGTTGTCTAAATGTGGCTGAAATCAAATTAAAAATATATCGCCGGTATGGAAGGGGAGTTAAGGGGTTGCTGGAAATTATCAAGTTATAGGACTATAATAATGTTGTATGAAACCAATTAAATAACAATGAACAAATAAATCAGAATTTCAACCACGTAAGATGGGAGATATGGATGGTGCTTGGGGACCCACAGAGGGCTGCCCTTGGGTGGCAGGATGTGCTAGCTAATGAATTATAGAGACAATTAATGTTAGAGGACATCAATATTAAATATATGAAGAGTTAGCATATTTAATATTATAAACCAACCGCCCAACCGTATCTACTACTTAGGTATTTCATATTAATTGGCTTACCAAGAAATGTTGTTATGAGTTTTATATATATATATATATATATATATATATATATATATATATATATATATAGGCTACAATTTTGTATTTAATATTGTCTGAATTATTCTTATAAATTATTCATACTTTTTATTTCTGAATCAAGTAGTTTCCAGTTTAGAAAACTATATTCTAACCTAAGCATTTTGTTTAGGAATATGTTAGTGTAATGCATTCGTGAGTAGCCTAGGTTAAGCACTTGGATAATTATATCTATGGGTAATAGCCTACAATTTAGTATTTGGCAATTTTTCGTGACGTAATATGAATGCGGATATTGGTAAGTTCTTTAGAGGGCGAATGCACATGAACACGAATAATTCATAGGCCTTTATCTTGTCTAAACTTATAAATAATAATACATTTAGTTGCATAAAGATCTCCCGTTATTGCAGACATAGTAATTTGCTTCAGAAATTGAGTATTATTCTGATTCAGCTCTAAATTTAATGCCAGCGAAATCACGAAAACCCTAGCATTAGTTTGTTTAACCCTTTAAGTACCGGTGACGTCCTTTTCATTATATTCTGGCACCTATTAGACGATATTATTAAGGTTGGGAAGGATGTCTACCCATGAAAAGGCTACAGACTATCTCAATTAATCCTTTTAGCTACCATATATCCTTCCTAAGCTGTTCATATAATCGTATACATGTAGCTGAAACCAAATACAAAATACGTCACCGGTACAGAAGGGGTTAAATAAAGAAAAGTGAACTCTCGCGCCATCTATTAACAAAAATGTTTGGATATGGGGGTAGGTAGGTAGCAAGGGAGGGGTGAGTTACCATATTATGCAACCCATTATCTAACATTTCTCCTAATAAGGGCTTTATTATCGATAACTAGCTATATTAAATTAAACAAGGTATAGTTTAAAGTAAGTTAGACTAGGCTAGGATACACAAACATATGTATTATGTTATATATGTTTGTTTGGATTCCTATTTATTACACGAATTAGACCTTGGCAACTGCCCCCTGTAAGACGTAAAAGTCGCAATATTGGTAGTTCTTTTTCTGCATATGTACTTAAATTGTATTTTGTGGGTTTATTGATGCAGACAAGTTTGTTAAGGATGCTTTACAATATCCGTCTATGCTGTCAGATATAGAAGAAAGCGAGTATTTATAATTAATGTTAAATTTAATTCCTGGTAAAAATCGCCAGCTGTAGCCAGTCAAAAAGCCGAAGACATACTTCCTCGTACCAACTAACTCAAAATATCGTCTTTTAAACACCATTTTACATGTATATATAGTAAGAGTTGTCCAATACTTCCCTGTATGTATCTAAATGAGTTATTATATATCTGGCAGGCGTTAATAAAGTCACGAGATGGTGAGAGATACTGATTAATATTACCAAGAGTTTTTGAACATCTCCGCAGCACTTTAGCCCCGCCCCCGCAGTGACGTCATGCCCAAGAACACACACACATACGTGCGTACACTCGGGAACTCGCTGAGCTTATGGGGTTACTGTTTCCAGAGAGGGCTGTTCCCGGGCGGAATAACATGCAAGGTTGTACAGGGGAGATGAGGGTTGGTTGATAGGATCAAGTTATAGCCTAGTTATATAATAATATGTTATGGACCCAATAAATATATAGGAATTTCAACCACAAGATGAGAGATATGGATGGTGCTTGGGGACCCACAGAGGGCTGCCCTTGGGTGGCAGGATGTACCAGCTAATGAATTATAGAGACAATGTTAGAGGACATAAATATAAAATATATATAGAGTTAGCATATTTAATAGTACACACCTACCGCCCAATGGTATCAACTACTTAGCTATAACCTATTGGCTTACCCCGAAATCAGTTTTGATTTTTTTTTTTCATTTTATTCTGGCTATACAAACGATTTTTTATCAAAGTAAGCAGAGCTTTGTGGGAAAATGTCAATGCAGACAGCTTGGCGCCACTGTGTACGTATATGTCTCTCTCTCTCTCTCTGTATGTATGCCTGTGTGCTTATGTATGTAGCTGAATGTGTGTGTGTATGCCTGTGTGTCTGGTTATTTTTTCTATGTGAGTGAGGGAGACAAAAGGCAGAACTGCCTGTACCGAGTGCCTCCCCCAGAGTTGAAAGAGTGACAGAGGCAAAATCAAGGGACGTTCGAGCCAAAATGCCTGGACACACGGAGTTTGAAACAATTTAATTCATAGGAAGAGGGAAAGACTGATTCTGGGAGAGAGTTCCAGAGCTCAGCAGTTGAATAGAAGAAAGTCTGATAATACTGTTTCACCGTTACTGTCTGCCTATGTATGTGTGTATGTATGTGAGTGTGTATGCATGCCTGTGTATCTGTATGTCTATGTATGTTTGTGTGTGTGTGTGTGTGTAGGGGATGTGGATCGCTCCTATAGGTAAATTAACTGACACTATATTTAGAGATACACTAACATTACTACTGCAACACATTAAAATAGACAAGTAACTGATTCCTATATGTATAAAGCCTCAAGAAATTATTACCCTTGCACTTTATTCATACAGTAACACAGTACACTAGATTAATACAATTATTATTATGAACAGAATAGAACAAAAATGTGCTGGTAGCTAAAATTAAAGCACGTTAATATTCAGCCTAGTTGAGTCACCAAGTACCAAAGCCGATTAGGCTATATGCATTTTTGTTATCAATAAGTATACCCTCCGCGATCTCCTACCCTAGTCTAAATTACTGTAGCCTTTTGTATGTATAATGATAGCAAGTTAGTTATTAAAAGCAACCTAATGGAATGGCAGGCTGTTGTACGATGAATAAATATACGAAATGGGCCCCTTTTAACTCTCTCTCTCTCTCTGCCCCCCCCCCCCCCTCCTCTCTCTCTCTCTCTTTCTCCCTCTCAACCCGCGCCATAGTTGCCACGTCGTAATTAACACTCGATGCCCCCATCACAAAATATCTTAAACCATACGTCTTTTACTTTGCCAAATTCATTAGTTGGAAGTTTAGCTCACTAGATAACATACTGAGTACGGTATCTTGTTATCGAAAAGGGTAATAAACTCTTAATTAGATATATCTATAGGTTCTAACATTTAGCATTTGGTAACTTTATGTGACGTAGAATGAAAGACTATATTGGCTAGTTCTTTTGTGGGCGATTGCAATTGAACACGAATTATTATTGCATATTTCTACTTCCTTAGCTTATACAGAATAATGAAGATAGTTGAATAAAGACCCCCCTGGAATCTAGATATAGTAATTACCTTCAAAACTTAAGGAATGGTGATATAGTTCCAAAATAAATGCTTACGAAATTACGAGTAGTCTAGTTTATGAGGAAACGGCAAATTCCAGTAAATACATCAGAAGTGAATGCCTACCCCATCTGTTAGCAAAAATGTATGAGTTTTGGTAGAGGGAGGGTGAGTAGCCAGATCTTTTATTAATATTATCGAACATATCTCCTTATATGGTTCTTGATAGCATTGCCTGGCTATGTTAGATTAAACCCAGTATAGTTTAGAGTAAGTTAGACTAGGCTAGGATACACAGACTATGTTTCTGTTATATTTGCCTGGTTATCGCTTTGGTTACGAGAATTAGACCTTGGCAACTTTATCGGCATGACGAAAAAATCGAAATATTGGTAGTTCTTTTTCTGCATATGTGATTAAATTGTATTTTGTGGGTTTATTGATATATACAAGTTTGTTAAGGATGATCTACAATATTCGTCTATGCTTTCAGATATGGAAGAAATCGAGTATTTCTAGTTAACGTTAAATTAATTACCAGGTAAAAATCGTCAGCTGTAGCCAGTCAAAAAGCTGATTACGTACTTCGTTGTATCAACTGACTCAAAATATCGTCTTTTAAACCAAATTTTAGTTGTATATATAGCAAAGAGATGTCCAATACTTCCCTGTATGTGTCTACATGAATTATTAGATAGTTGGTAGGCATAAATAAAGGCCCGAGATAGTGATTAATATTACCAAGAGTTTTTGAACATCCCCGTGGCACATCTGCCCCGCCCTCCTCAGTGACGTCATGCCCAAGAACACATATACATACGTACACACACACACACTTACACTTACACACACACCCAGGAACTCGTTGAGCTTATGGGGTAGCTGTTTCCAGAGAGGGCTGCTCTTGGGTGGCATAACATGCAAGGTTGTGTGGGGAAGTTAAGGGGTTGGTGGATAGGTTCTAGTTATATGAATAAAATGTTTTATGAACCTAGGCCTAAATATATAAAAATAAATAAATAAATCGGAATTTCAACAACGTAAGATGAGATATGGTCATATGGATGGTGCTCGGGGTCCCACAGAGGGCTGCCATTGGGTGGCAGGATGTGCTGGGTTGTATGGTCAAGGGATACGAGTTTACATGTGAGGTGGTAGGTAGGGGGAGGTTAATGGCAGAGAAGGACGCTTTTTATTTGCGTAATTTTAAAAGTATTAACATTTTGAACTTTACTTCATACCCTTCTGTACCGGGGACGTCTTTTTAAATTTTATTCTGACTGCTATTAGATGATTCTATTCAACTTAAAAAGGGGCTTCCAGTAATCAACAGGTTTCGAACTATGTCTCACTTAACCCTTTTTACCACCACAGATCCTTCTTAAACGGCACAAAATCGTCTAAATGTAGCTAGAATAAATGGAAAAGCCGTCGCCGATACAGAAGGGGTTAAGTTAACATAAAGTTGTGCAATATATGAGTTACACAGAGTTAACCCGTTCAGTGCCGGGATGTCCTTTTAACTTTATTCTGGCTACTATAAGACGAGTTTATTCAGTTTCAATTTCAAAAGGGCCTCTAGCAACTAACAGGCTACGAACTATCTTTCTTAACCCTTTTTAGTACAACAGATCCTTCTTAAGCTGCACTAACTCGTCTAAATATAGCTAGAATAATATTAGAAAGACGTCGCGGTAAATAAGGGGTTAAACAGATGCTCAAACCACACATACCCTGCGGTCCCTATTAGGTGGTCCGGCCTTAATACTGATCGACTCAGGGACAGTTTATAGTATAAACATTATTTGACCACTTGCGAGCTTCAGGCTATAAGGAAGTTGGAGCCTTAAACATCGATTATAAACAGAAGTGCTATAATAAAGTAGGTTTCCGATGGATATAAAGTATGGTGAATTGGGGTTTCTGTACTAATAAATGTACTACATCCGTATTTTAGCTGGTCATGCTGTTAAATAAAACTCGCAAGTGGTCAATTGGACAGTAAAGTAGGAGAGAGAAAGAAAGAGAATGAAAGTGGAATGATAACATATAGAAAACTAATTGTGATAAAAGTAGGCCTGCAGGGTCTTTGGAATGTAATGATGGGTGTGTGTGAGATGGTCAATTTGCGCGCGTGTGTGTGTAGGTAAGTACACTCGTTCTAATAAGGGATGTCTCGGCACCAAGTAAGTGATGAACAATAATTGGTACCACCTAGAAAGTCATAGCATATATTAAACAACTCCCTAGAGCACTATTATAGGTGTTTAATAGAGCTATTTATATGTTAATTAATGCTTGCTGGGGTGCCATTATTTTTTTTACTTTACGTACCATATTTTCGCAGACACTTAATCTTGCAAATCAACTTAAGCTTCATTTCTTCATATCGAGTGAAATATACAAACATGTTCCTACACTTACCCACCCTCTTCAACATCTGACAGACATTTTTACAGCACAGAGCAAGCCAAACGTAATGAAAGCTGGGCAATGACTTATTAGCGCGACCGTACGTATGTCTGTCATTAAAGTTCCCGGGAAATTACCTGTATATACACCCCATACTCAGGCTGACAAACTTAACACAATTAATTACTGATTCTAAAATAAATTCCCTTCGTATCAATATTTATAATACCGTTAACATTATGCTCATAGTTTTAATTATGACCTTAGAAGTGAACAAAATTACCTAAACAATGTAATTCCATGAATATTTGCTTGTATTCCTTCCCGGATATCATTTTGCTACAGTTTGTCATCCTGATAGGGCCCCCCATCCTCTCGGCGCGCGCACAAAATTGGCGCCAGGCACAGTTGGTTGACTTTTGGAAATTCGCTCCTGCCACTTAACCCTTTGATTTGACGCCTTAGCAGTGTTGCTTATCATTAGACGATTTCATGTAACTTAGGTAGGATCTGTGGGAATTTGTTCAACTAACTCGATTATTCTGTAAAAGCTAAGGAAGGCGAAAGAGGGTGAAATAAAGTTCCTGTTAAATTTCCTGTATGAGGACACGCCCAGGTTGACAAGCCAAACACTAGTTATTACTAATCCTAAAATACGAGTCCCATCCGATTTATTCATTATAATTAAACATATAAAGGTAAACTTACCCTCCACAGTTCACTTAGAAGCGACAATATACCCAAAACAACGAAATTTCATGTAAACTAACTTGTATTATGTGTATATACCAATATGATTAAGTTTGATATCCTGGTTTACCTCCCCATACCCAGGTTGGCAAACCAAAGACAATTGAATACGAATTATGAAATACTAGTCCCATCCTATTTATTCATGATTAATGAACATATTAAGACAAATCCATGTTCTTCACTTAGGTTGGAAGTGATATAATGACCAAAACAATACGATTTAGGATAAAATTGTGTGTATTCCTTCTCATATACCAATGTGCTCCAGTTTGGCATCCTGGTAAATGTAGATGCGCGCTCTTATACAGTAGGGCTCAAAATACTTGTCCTGGATTATTTTATTGTCTCACACAGTCTCGGCCGCGTAATAATGTCTGTCAGATGTTCCATAATTACCTAAAAGTCATAGAATACATTAAACATCTCCCTAGAGCCCTAATATAGGTTTTTAATAGAGCTATTTATATGTTAATTAATACTTACTAGCGTGCCATTAATTTTTTACCTTACGTACCATAATTTCGCAGACACTTAATATTGCAAATCAACTTAATTTCTAATATCTCAGTTTATACGTCGATTAAAATACAGTAGACCTTATTACAAAATTAAAGCAACAGGTACAGATGATATATATGTAGGATACCAATTACGTAACTAAAATATAACCTCAATAAAAGATATATCACTGAACGCAACCAAAAGAACTTTCGAAAAAATGTCAACCCTGGTATTACAATTCTTTCATAAATATCGCAAATAAAGTAATTTGACCACTTGAGTTTCAGGCTATAAGGAAGTTGGAGCCACAGACATCGATATTTAGCAGAATTAACAACTAAAATACGGCTGTAGTGCATATATAAATACATAAAACCAAATCAATCATATTTTTTTATCCACCAGAAACATATATTATTAATGTATTTCTGCTTAGTATCGATGTTTACGGCTCTAACTTCCTTATAGCCTGAAACTGGCAAGTGGTCAATTACAGAAATATATACAAAATACGGGATGCTACGATTACATTTATATAGGCCTATAATTAACCATATTAACACTCATGGCCTTAGATACGTAATTACTACAGCGAATATAGCAGGGGGGGGGGGGTACCTGCCTTTTTTCTCTCCTTCTCTGGCTTATATCCATTTGGCCCCATTCAGCCTACTGTTTTAAGACGCTTATCCCCATCTAGGTGTCGATTTATGCCTAGCGAGCCAGCATTGTATGGAGAAAACCGGCTTCGCCGGAGAAATTTTTCTATCGAAAAATATACAAATTTGGCATGCTGACAAAAACATAAAAAAAAAAAAATGCTGGCTCGCTGCCGCTCTCCAGGAAAAAATCAACACCTGAATGAGGGTAAACGTCTTAAAACAGTAGGCTGAATGGGGCCTAATGAATAGCCTACAACCCAGGGAGAGAGAGCGAAAAAAACAACAAAACAAGGTGGGCCACCTTAAAAGACTACAAAGTAGTACAGACTACCTCAATTAATGCATTTAGCGAACATATGTCCTTCCTAAGCTTTATAAAATCGTCTAAATGTAACTATAATTCAATTAAACAGATGTCTTGGCCTACTTACTTGGAACAGGGTATACTGTAGATCTAATCAAGGTACACTCGGATAAGAAACACCCCGTTCTTAACATTAATCAGCAATTACAACCCCAATGTACTTGATAAACTAATGAAAGCATATGGTCCTCCCGGGATTCCAACTCGGGACACCACACCCAGAACATAACAATTTTAACCATTACACCACTAACACAGTTAAAGGTTGAGTACGCGATCACGATTAATATCCATTTTTGAATTTTGGATATCAATCTAGTACTCAGGCCCAACTGCATTATGGAAAGCGTAATGTTTTAGTGAGAGGAAAGAACAATGAATGGGGCCATTTAAGGACCGGCCTCGCTATACATTAGTTCCTGAACCTATAGAAATAAGTAACACCCAGTTCTTAACATTAATCATCAATTACAAACTCCAATGTATTTGAATAAACTAATGAAAGCAATATGGTCCTCCCGGGATTCGTACTCGGGATACTCAAAATGGCCGATAAAATTCAGCACTCAACACTTTTGAATAGACCTAAATCACAGACGATCAGGAAAGTGTCAATGCAGACAGCTTGGCGCCACTGTGTACGTATATGTGTGTCTCTCTCTCTCTCTCTCTCTCTGTATGTATGCCTATGTGCCTATGTATTTAGCTGAATGTGTGTGTGTGTATGCCTGTGTGTCTGGGTTTTTTTTCTATGTGAGTGAGGGAGACAAAAGGCAGAACTGCCTGTACCGAGTGCCTCCCCCAGAGTTGAAAGAGTGACAGAAACAAAATCAAGGGACGTTCGAGCCAAAATTCCTGGACACACGGAGTTTGAAACAATTTAAGTCATAGGAAGAGGGAAAAACTGATTCTGGGAGAGAGTTCCAGACCTCAGCAGTTGAATAGAAGAAAGTCTGATAATACTGTTTCACCGTTACTGTTTGCCTATGTATGTGAGTGTGTATGTATGCCTGTGTCTATGTATGTCTATGTGTGTGTGTGTGTGTAGGGGATGTGGATCGCTCCTATAGGTAAATTAACTGACACTATATTTAGAGATACACTAACATTACTACTGCAACACATGATTAAAATAGACAAGTAACCGAACCTATATGTATTAAGCCTCAAGAAATTATTACCCTTGCACTTTATTCATACAGTAACACAGTACACTTATTATTATGAACAGAATAGAACAAAAAAGTGCTGGTAGCTAATATTAAATCAAGTTAATATTCAGCCTAGTTGAGTCACCAAGTACCAAAGCCGATTAGGCTATATGCATTTTTGGATAATTATCGCGAATAAACTCGCAGCGTTATTATACATAATTTATTAGGGAAAGTGAAGCTCTATAGAATTCTTATAATATACTCACATAGATTCCGTTGTGGTAGAATAGTTTTGATAAGTTTTGTAACTCGGTGTTGTCGATATAAATAGTCCCGCGCGTAAACAAACTCAGTCCCGCAATCTTGAGAGCTCTGCTACGGACGTGTTCAATGTTTACAAAAAGTGTTCGGAAAGGAGTACACTCGCTACGGTAAAGTGTTATGTTCTACAAAGATGTTACTGTATGTCTAATATATGAACCCACAATAGCTGGCATGCAAGGGCTAGTGTTGTATCCCACGTACTGGGTCTAGGGTTAGGTTAGGTTAGGTTGCTTGGTTAGGTTAATATACTAGGTCTCGGAAACAAGATTCGTAGTTACGGTAGTATTTACATCAAAACTATAGTTAACTATCAAAACTATTCTCCCACAGTGGAATCTATGTGAGTATATTATAAGGATTCCATAGAGCTTCACTTTCCCTTATAAATTATGTATAATAACGCTGCGAGTCTTTTCAAAAAAATTACCATGATAGCAAGTTAGTTATTAAAAGCAACCTAATGGAATGGCAGGCTGTTGTACGATGAATAAATATTCGAAATGGGCCCCTTTTAACTCTCTCTCTCTCTCTCTTTCTCCCTCTCAACCCGCGCCATAGGTGCCACGTCGTAATTAACACTCGATGCTCCCATCACAAAATATCTTAAACCATACGTCTTTTACTTTGCCAAATTCATTAGTTGGAAGTTTAGCTCACTAGATAACATACTGAGTATCTTGTTATCGAAATAGGTAGTGTAATAAATTCGTGATTATATATATCTATAGGTACTAACATTTAGTATTTGGTAACTTTCCGTGACGTAGAATGAAAGACTATATTGGCTAGTTCTTTTGTGGGCGATTGCAATTGAACACGAATTAATTATTGCATATTTCTACTTCCTTAGCTTATACAGAATAATGAAGATAGTTGAACAAAGACCCCCCAGAAATCTAGATATAGTAAAAAAAAAAAATCTAATTACCTTCAAAACTTAAAGAATGGTGATATAGTTCCAAAATAAATGCTTACGAAATCACGAGTAGTCTAGTTTATGAGGAAACGACAACTTCCAGTAAATGCATCAGAAGTGAATGCCTACCCCATCTGTTAGCAAAAATGTATGAGTTTTGGTAGAGGGAGGGTGAGTAGCCAGATCTTTTATTAATATTATCGAACATATCTCCTTGATATTTTCTTGATAACATTGCCTGGCTATGTTAGATTAAACCCAGTATAGTTTAGAGTAAGTTAGACTAGGCTAGGATACACAGAATATGTTTCTGTTATATTTGCTTGGTTATCGCTTTGGTTACGAGAATTAGACCTTGGCAATTTTATCGGCATGACGAAAAAATCGAAATATTGGTAGTTCTTTTTCTGCATATGTGATTAAATTGTATTTTGTGGTTTTATTGATATAGACAGGTTTGTTAAGGATGATCTACAATATTCGTCTATGCTTTCAGATATGGAAGAAATCAAGTATTTCTAGTTAACGTTAAATTAATTACCAGGTAAAAATCGTCAGCTGTAGCCAGGCAAAAAGCTGATTACGTAGTTCGTTGTACCAACTGACTCAAAATATCGTCTTTTAAACCAAATTTTAGTTGTATATATAGCAAAGAGATGTCCAATACTTCCCTGTATGTGTCTAAATGAATTATTAGATAGCTGGTAGGCATAAATAAAGGCCCGAGATAGTGATTAATATTACCAAGAGTTTTTGAACATCCCCGTGGCACATCTGCCCCGCCCTCCTCAGTGACGTCATGCCCAAGAATACACATACACACACACACACAGACACACACACACACACTTACACTTACACACACACACCCAGGAACTCATTGAGCTTATGGGGTAGCTGTTTCCAGAGAGGGCTGCTCTTGGGTGGCATAACATGCAAGGTTGTGTGGGGGAGTTAAGGGGTTGGTGGATAGGATCTAGTTATACGAATAAAATGTTTTATGAACCTAGGCCTAAATATATAAAAATTAATAAATAAATCGGAATTTCAACAACGTTAGATGAGATATGGTCATATGGATGGTGCTTGGGGTCCCACAGAGGGCTGCCATTGGGTGGCAGGATGTGCTGGGTTGTATGGTCAAGGGATACGAGTTTACATGTGAGGTGGTAGGTAGGGGGAGGTTAATAGCAGAGAAGGCCGCTTTTTATTTGCGTAATTTTAAAAGTATTAACATTTTGAACTTAATAATTTCATACCCTTCTGTACCGGGGACGTCTTTTTAAATTTTATTCTGGCTACTATTAGATGATTCTATTCAACTTAAAAAGGGGCTTCCAGTAATCAACAGGTTTCGAACTATGTCTCACTCATCCCTTTTTACCACCACAGATCCTTCTTAAACGGCACAAAATCGTCTAAATGTAGCTAGAATAAATGGAAAAGCCGTCGCCGATACAAAAGGGGTTAAGTTAACAAAAAGTTGTGATAAAAGTAGGCCTGCAGGGTCTTTGGAATGGAATGATGTGTGTGTGTGTGCATGTGTGTATGTGTGTGTGTGAGATGGTCAATTTGCGCGTGTGTGTGTGTGTAGGTAAGTACACTCGTTCTAATAAGGGATGTCTCGGCACCAATAAGTGTTGAACAATAATTGGTATCACCTAGAAAGTCATAGCATATATTAAACAACTCCCTAGAGCCCTATTATAGGTGTTTAATAGAGCTATTTATATGTTAATTAATGCTTGCTGGGGTGCCATTCATTTTTTTACCTTACGTACCATATTTTCGCAGACACTTAATCTTGCAAATCAACTTAAGCTTCATTTCTTCATATCGAGTGAAATATATAAACATGTTCCTACACTTACCCACCCTATTCAACATCTGACAGACATTTTTACAGCACAGAGCAAGCCAAACGTAATGAAAGCTGGGCCATGACTTATTAGCGCGACCGTACGTATGTCTGTCATTAAAGTTCCCGGGAAATTACCAGTATATACACCCCATACTCAGGCTTGACAAACTTAATACAATTAATTACTGATTCTAAAATAAATTCCCTTCGTATCAATATTTATAATACCGTTAACATTATGCTCATAGTTTTAATTATGACCTTAGAAGTGAAAAAAATTACCTAAACAATGTAATTCCATGAATATTTGCTTGTATTCCTTCCCGGATATCATTTTGCTACAGTTTGTCATCCTGATAACGCCCCCCATCCTCTCGGCGCGCGCACAAAATTGGCGCCAGGCACAGTTGGTTGACTTTCGGAAATTCGCTCCTCCCACTTAACCCTTTGATTTGACGCCTTAGCAGTGTTGCTTATCATTAGACGATTTCATGTAACTTAGGTAGGATCTGTGGGAATTTGTTCAACTAACTCGATTATTCTGTAAAAGCTAAGGAAGGCGAAAGAGGGTGACATAAAGTTCCTGTTAAATTTCCTGTATGAGCCCCTCCCGCCCAGGCTGACAAACCATGACTAGTTATTAGTAATCCTAAAATAAGAGTCCCATCCGATTTATTCATTATAATTAAACATATAAAGGTAAACTTACCCTCCACAGTTCACTTGGAAGCGACAATATACCCAAAACAACGAAATTTCATGTAAACTAACTTGTATTATGTGTATATACCAATATGATTAAGTTTGATATCCTGGTTTACCTCTCCATACCCAGGTTGGCAAACCAAAGACAATTGAATACGAATCCTGAAATACTAGTCCCATCCTATTTATTCATGATTAATGAACATATTAAGACAAATCCATGTTCTTCACTTAGGTTGGAAGTGATATAATGACCAAAACAATACGATTTAGGATAAAATTGTGTGTATTCCATCTCCTATACCAATGTGCTCCAGTTTGGCATCCTGGTAAATGTAGATGCGCGCTCTTATACAGTAGGACTCAAAATACTTGTCCTGGATTATTTTATTGTCTCACACAGTCTCGGCCGCGTAATAATGTCTGTCAGATGTTCCATAATTACCTAGAAAGTCATAGAATACATTAAACATCTCCCTAGAGCCCTAATATAGGTTTTTAATAGAGCTATTTATATGTTAATTAATATTTACTAGCGTGCCATTAATTTTTTACCTTACGTACCATAATTTCGCAGACACTTAATCTTGCAAATCAACTTAATTTCTAATATCTCAGTTTATACGTCGATTAAAATACAGTAGCCCTTATTACAAAATTAAAGCAACAGGTACAGATGATATATATGTAGGATACCAATTACGTAACTAAAATATAACCTCAATAAAAGATATATCACTGAACGCAACCAAAAGAACTTTCGAAAAAATGTCAACCCTGGTATTACAATTCTTTCATAAATATCGCAAATAAAGTAATTTGACCACTTGAGTTTCAGGCTATAAGGAATTTGGAGCCACAGACATCGATATTTAGCAGAATTAACTAACATACGGCTGTAGTGCATATATAAATACATAAAACCAAATCAATCATATTTTTTCATCCACCAGAAACATATATTATTAATGTATTTCTGCTTAGTATCGATGTTTACGGCTCCAAATTCCATATAGCCTGAAACTCGCAAGTGGTCAATTACAGAAATATATACAAAATACGGGATGCTACGATTACATTTATATAGGCCTATAATTAACCATATTAACACTCACGGCCTTAGATACGTAATTACTACAGCGAATATAGCAGGGGGGGGGGTTACCTGCCTTTTTCTCTCCTTTTCTCTCTTTCTCTAGCTTGTATCCATATGACCCCATCCAGCCTACTGTTTTAAGACGCTTATCCCCATCTAGGTGTCGATTTATACCTAGCGAGCCAGCATTATATGGAGAAATCCGGCTTCGCCGGAGAAATTTTTCTATCGAAAAATATACAAATTTAGCATGCTGACAAAAACATTATAAAAAAAAAAAAAAAAAAAAATGCTGGCTCGCTGCCGCTCTCCAGGAAAAAATCAACACCTGAATGAGGGTAAACCCAACCCTTCATCTTCTCTCAATATTCTTGGTGTCTCTTTTTCTTCTGCTCTCATTTGGAAGGACCATATTACCAGTCTTGCTAAGGCAGCCTCCCAGAAGCTGGGTGTGCTCAACCGCCTTAGGGGGTTCTTTTCCCCTGCACAGCTTCTTGCTCTGTACAGGGGCATAGTGCGCCCTTGTATTGAGTATTGTTCACATGTGTGGGGAGGTTCCTCTCACACCACTCTCCTAGACAAGGTTGAAAGGAAGGCCTTTCGTATCATTAACTCCCGTCCACTCACCAACTCTCTGCAATCTCTCTCTCTCCGCCGCAATGTTGCATCTCTCTCGCTATTCTATCGCTACTATAATAATCAGTGTTCCTCAGAGCTATCCCAGTGCATACCACCTCCTCTACGTAGGACACGTGGTACCCGTCTTGCAACTCAATCCCACCCCTACTCTGTGCAACTCTCTAACCCAAGAGTGAAACGTTACTCTCAAACTTTCTTCTACTCAACAGCTGAGCTCTGGAACTCTCTCCCAGAATCAGTCTTTCCCGTTTCCTATGACTTAAATTGCTTCAAACTCCGTGTGTCCAGGCATTTTGGCTCGAACGTCCCTTGATTTTGGCCCTGTCACTCTTTCAACTATGGGGGAGGCACTCGCTATAGGCAGTTATGCCTTTTGCCTCCCTCAATCACATAGAAAAACAAAAAAAAACGTCTTAAAACAGTAGGCTGAATGGGGCCTAATGAATAGCCTACAACCCAGAGAGAGAGAGAGAGAGACAAAAAAAAACAACAAGGTGGGCCACCTTAAAAGACTACAAAGTAGTACAGACTACCTCAATTAACCCATTTAGCGAACATATGTCCTTCCTAAGCTTTATAAAATCGTCAAAATGTAACTATAATTCAATTAAACAGATGTCTTGGCCTACTTACTTGGAACAGGGTATACTGTAGATCTAATCAAGGTACACTCGGATAAGAAACACCCCGTTCTTAACATTAATCAGCAATTACAACCCCAATGTACTTGATAAACTAATGAAAGCATATGGTCCTCCCGGGATTCCAACTCGGGACACCACACCCAGAACATAAACATTTTAACCATTACACCACCAACACAGTTAAAGGTTGAGTACGCGATCACGATTAATATCCATTTTTGAATTTTGGATATCAATCTAATCATGTACTCAGGCCCAACTGCATTATGGAAAGCGTAATGTTTTAGTGAGAGGAAAGAGCAATGAATGGGGCCAATTAAGGACCGGCCTCGCTATACATTAGTTCCTGAACCTATAGAAATAAGTAACACCCAGTTCTTAACATTAATCATCAATTACAAACTCCAATGTATTTGAATAAACTAATGAAAGCATATGGTCCTCCCGGGATTCGTACTCGGGATACTCAAAATGTCCGATAAAATTCAGCACTCAACACTTTTGAATAGACCTAAATCACAGGCGATCAGGACAGTGTCAACGCAGACAGCTTGGCGGCGCTGTGTGCGTGTGTGTGTTATTCACTCACTTGTTCGTCAAGGGGAATCCACGCAATGCGAGCTAAGCTCATTATTATCGCGCCTCCTTAACTGGGAATGTATTTGCGTGAAATGCATGTTAAGTGTTTATGTATCGTTGGAATGGCTGTGGATGTGTGTGTAGTCTGTATTTTAGCCAATTGGCGACATTTGGAAACGAAGGCTTAGGGTTAATCTGTACGGTACCATTCTCACTACGGTACCAGTCTCACCCGAAGTTGACCAGTAGGTTTGAGTGTAGGCTTGTGTGTGTGTATGTGTGTGTGTGTGTGTGTGTATGCATCTGTATGTTTGTATGCCTGTGAGTGAGCATGCCAGTGTGTGTGTAATCTTGTGTGTGTATGTGTGTATACTTGCGTGAGTATGTCTATGAGTGTGTGTATGTGTCTCTGTATGTGTGTATGTATCTGTGTGTGTGTGTGTGTAGGGTGTGTGGGGGCGATAGCAATTGACCAGAATTAAGTATAGCCTTTCTCCATTGACTTAGCTTATAACTAATAATCAAGAGAGTTGTATAAGGACATACTATAGTAAAACAAAATCCAGCTGAGGGTAAATTGCCATGTTTCTATCTTTATTACTCGGCTATAAGGTAGATTTTGTAGTGAAATATGATGTTAATTATGAAAACTTGGCATTAATACGACACACAGCCACAGTAGTTTCATATAGTTCCATTAATTATCGAGAAATCAGCTACTAAGGGATTCAATTTAACATCAGCTGGGAAAAAATAGAGTATAGTTTGCTTCAGAAAGGATTTATACTGATGTAGCTACAAATGAAATACCAGCGAAATCAAGGGTAGCCTAGCTTATGAGGACACTGCAAAATCGAATGAATTCTTGGAAAGTGAATGCCTACGCCATCTATTATCAAGAATGTATCCAGGGTTTTAGAGAATGGGAAAGGGGTGAAGGGAGAGGGGGCCAAGGGAGTGGTGAGTAGCTAGTTAGAATATTTATTTTATCATTACAATATCTATTCTATGATCTTTTATATAATTTACTGGCTATATTAGTTTGAACACGGTATAGTTTAGAGTAAGTTAGACTAGGCTAAGTTACGCGGTCATAGGTTTCTGTGTTATATAGGCCAGGGTCCGATATAGGCTATGCTTTGTGTTCGCTTTTGTTTCGTGAATTAGACATTGGCAACTATACCTGTAAGACGTACAAGTCGAAATATTTGTTGTTCTTTTTCTGCGTGTGAGATTAAACCCTTTTCAGTGGGTTTATTATTATAGACAGGATTGTTAAGGATGTTCTATCATATTCGCCAATGTTCTTAGTTATAGTATAAATCTAGCATTTCTACTTTATGTTAAATTAAGTCCCGGTAAAAAATCGACCAGCTGTAGCCAGTCAAAAATCGTTGACGTAACAAATCCCTAATAAATATCATCTTCCAGGTGCATATTTTGCAATATATAATGGAAGATGTTGTCCACTACTTCCTTATATGTATTAATCGAGTTATTATATTGTTGACTGGCATTACTTATAAGTCCCGAGATAGTGAGAGAGAGAGAGAGAGAGAGAGAGAGAAAGAGAGTGATAAATATTACCACGAGTTTTTGAACATCCCCGAGGTACATTAACCCCGCCCCCTCAGTGACGTCATGCCCAAGAAGACACACATACAAACACACACACACACACGTACGTACACACACACACACACACACACACACAGGAACTCGCCGAGCTTATGAGGTTGCAGTTTTGAGGGAGGGCTGTTCTCGGGCGGTATGACATGTTAGGTGGTATGGGGGAGTTATAATAAGCGATATAATAAGGATTGGGGGTGATAGATTTTCGTTATCGCGATTTTAAAGTAATTATTCATTCATTATGGGTCACATCCATGTTTATTATATTGTAGTAAACTATTTGACATTTTTAGTCAGCTTAGGAAGAACATCTATTCATTAAAAGGCTACAGACTATCTCAAGTAATCCCTTGTAGCTACCATACATCCTTCCTAAGCCGACTTGCGAGTTTTGTTCTATAAGGAAGTTGGAGCTGTAGACTACGATATTTAACAGAATTTACAGCTAAAATATGGTCGAAGTACATATATAAATATATAAAACCCAATTCAACACACCATTTATCCATCAGAGACTTAAATTAGTATTGTATTTCTGCTTAATATCGATGTTTACGGCTCCAACTTCCTTATAGCCTGAAACTAGCAAGAGGTCAATTGCCCTTATATTTTTATCATTTGGGAAGTCGGCTTGGGAATAGGTGGGGAAATTTACGGCCCATTTGCTCTAACCCTTTTCTAGTTACAGAGCATATAGGTCAGGATATTTAGCCAACCTATAATGTACAGGGTATAGTGGATCTGAGGGGTGCGGGGACATTGAGGGATGTTTAAGGGGTTAGTGACTATTTTCTTGGTCTATTAATTCATTTATTGTTTAAGTTTCCTCGTTAGACCTCCCTCAAACTTAGAAAAATACCCCCTAGGACCCCCCCCCCCCCTCCTCAAGAAAAATTTGTACATTTTTAGGCAGAAAAATGTCCTGTCCTCTTATAATTACAGGCTCGCTATAGCTCGCCAGGAAAAAATCGACACCTAAATCTCACGATAGGTCTAACAATTTGACAACGAAATCCTGGAGCTAAAGGTATTAACATCGCCAAACTAATGGGCTGAACGTCTTCAACTGTCAAAACTAATGGGGCTAAACACGAGGGAGAAAAGGGTCCAGAAAAACGACCCATCTCCTCTTAAATATGTATGAGAGAGAGAGGGAGATGGTCAATTTGCGTGTGTGTATGTATGTTTGTCATCGAGTGTGTATTTACCTAATTGTGTGTGTGTGTGTGCGTGTTGGGGGTCCAGAGGAGATCTAAAGTTACCACTTCTTATATTTTCCGTTCGTATCAATAACCTATTGCTCCGATGTTCACTATTAAAATTCAATAATAGGCATTATACAGTATATACAATCATATAAAGTAATTCAAACTAGGCTAAATTACGCAGTGGAGTTTCTTTGTTGCAACTAAATTATATGCGTAATTACTCAGATTTTGCGCTTGGTAACTCTACTAGACTGAAAATTGACGTGGTTTTACTTTCGTTACTAATCCTGTACTCTCTCGAGTTTCTCTTTGTGTAGGCCTATATTTATATGATGTATCTTATTATAAGACTCAAGCGACTTAGAAAAGGATATAGTAAGTTATTGGCATGTTTCAGAAATGTGGCATATTTCTGTATGTAATGGTGTTTTGCTGAACGTGAGTAAGTAGAACGAAAACTATTTCCCGGGAAATAACCTGTATGAGCCCCCATACCCAGGTTGACAAACGGAACAGTATTCTCCTACTCCTAAACTAGAACCTTTATATCAATATTTATTAGGCCTATGCAGGTGTTATACAAGCTCTACAGTGTTGATTATGACATTAGCAGTGAACAAAATGACCAAAACAATGCAGTTCCTCGAACATTTGCTTGTATTTTTTCCGTATATCATTTTGCCCCAGGTTGGCATCCTGATCACCCTCACCCTCAGGCCACCCAAGGGTATTATATGGTATAGTATAGCCTAACCTTAGATAATCATAGAGAACAGTGATATTGATGGTGGGCTTATATAACATCTATAATAATCCATTACAGTTCTAATGATTTTTTAATGATGTAAATATTCCCACTTCCCCTAGTATTGACATTCTCGGTGTAACATTAACTACTAACTTGAGCTGGACACATTATGTTAGAAGCATTGCTAAGAATGCCTCTAAAAAACTGGGACTCCTGTACAGAGTTCGAGAATTCTTCACTGACGAGCAGTTGGCCGTGATATATAAAAGTCATGTGCGTTCTCAGATGGATTACTGTTCACCTCTGTGGGGTGGAAGTGGAGTGGTTGCATTGAGGCAGTTGGACAAAATTCAAAATAAAGCTATTAGATTAATCAATAACCCTGCAATCACACAGGACCTTCCTACATTATCCATACGAAGAAACGTTGCATCCCTTGCATTATTCTACAGATATTTTCACAGCAATTGTTCCGAGGAACTTGCTTCAATTGTGCCGCCTCTCCACATCTTTCCCCGTAGAACTAGGGCAGCTGAGAGCGCCCATGAATTTACACTTTCTCCTCCACAATGCAGAACTTCTGCTTATCAGAATTCATTTATCCCCAGAGCTACTACTCTTTGGAATTCACTTCCCTCGAATTGCTTTCCACAAACTTACAATCTACAAATGTTTAAATCCAGTTGTTACAAACATTTTATGAATGGAGGATGCCTTTAGGCACATGGACCTTTTTGTTTTATCTGTGTTTTTCCTTCCTCCGTTCATTGTCTCTTAAAAAAAAAAAAAAAAAAAAAAAAATCCAAAAAACCCTCACCGACGCATGCGCAGGAGTCTTTTCTGCTTGACGCCATTTTGGAGAAAAATATGTACAGTTGTCCACACATCTAGCCGTTCCGTAGCTACTTGTGATGTTATTTTCACTATACGTATCTTTGTAGAAATGTATGTATGTATATATGTATTATACTCAGGCACATACTCAATTGCTTGGGGTGGCCGACTCGAGACAGAGCCCGAACAGAAACCTGTAAAGTTTCAATCCCTAGGGTCCGGGACCACTTTCGCGTTCCCTCGCCCCATTCTCTGTCTCGTTAAGTAGGATAATTATATCTATTTTTGTTTAACTTTATTTATTTTTATATACCGGTATATAATAACTAAAATACCTAAAATAGACTTAAAAGATTATGCCATTATATACCTGTATAGGCCTATAGCACAAAATAAACAGATGATAAGTGAGGGCAACTTATACCTAAATGGCATGAGATGGGGCGAAAGGTCTTAACATCGGAAAACTAATGGGGCAAACGTCTTAAAATGTCATACCTGATGGGGCTAAGCATGAGGGAGAAGGGGCCCCAGAAAAATACCCCTCAAGTTAAAATCGCCCCTCAAAAAATGCCCTAACCAACTCTACCACCCTAATATAACAGGAGACATGACTATGATGACCCCAAGAGGAGGAAACTAATGAATACTATTAATAGATAATTATAACTAATTAATAATCATAAACTAATATATTAATGTCGCGAATAGAAATAAAACAGATTTTATGGCAATTGGTGAATTTAATGCAGTTGTGGGTGGAGCTTAGTGATAAAACAGGGAGTATTTAATGTTGTTCACCAAAATTAGCCCCCCAAAGAATCCGCCCATTTCCTGCAGAGTGGGCGGAGTTTGGTGACGTAAGAGGTGTCACCAAACTCCACCCACTTCCTCTTGAGTGGGTGGAGTTTGGTGACATAAGGGGCGTAATTTCACCAAACTCCGCCCACTTCCTTCAGATGGGCGAAGATTGGTGACATAAGATCTAACCAAACTCCACCCACTTCAGTGGGCGGAATTTAGTGACATAATGGGCGTCTCCAGTGTCACCAAACTTCACCCACACCCTCCCAGCATTGCAATAGGCCTACAGATACCCCACCTATTTATAGATCAAATTAACCAGATAGACCATAATATTAGCCTACTAACAATAATAGGCTAACACCTTTAGTACCGGTGACGTCATTTACGTTATTCGGGCAACTAGTAGATTACTTTATTCAGCTTAGGAAATACCTGAGTGGATAGAATTGTCCCTTTAATAATTGTCAGAAATCCTTACTAGGTAAAATCGTCTACTAATAGCCAGAATATAATGTATATGTTAATTCTCTTGTGGTGTTATTGCTTTACATTTATTATACGTCAAAGTGTACATATAATTTGTATCATAATTTGGGGTAACATTAGACGATTATATGCAGCTTAGGAAGGATCTCGAGCAATCGGAGGGGCAAAAAATTACCTCAATTAACCCTTAAACGTCCTCAGATCCTTCCTAATCTTAATGAAATCGTCTAATAATAGCCAGAACATTATAAATAAGTATGTCCTCGAACACTGAAAGAGCTAATTTATTTATCATTAATTTCAGATGGTGTATTTGGCGGTAACAAGAATTACATCGGCGTTTGGACTACAACACGTCTTTCCTCAACTGGACAAAATCGTCTGGTGTTGGTCAGAACAAGGGCTATCAATAATCCCATCGCACAGCAAGTTGCCCGAGAACAGCCCTCTGCGTAGCCCCCCCCCCCCTCTATCAATAATCCTATTGCACGGCAAGTTGCCCGAGAACAGCCCAGTGCGTAGCCCCACCCCCCTATCAATAATCCCATCGCACGGCAAGTTGCCCGAGAACAGCCCTCTGCGTAGCCCCCCCTCTATCAATAAACCCATCGCACAAGTTGCCCGAGAACAGCCCTCTGCGTAGCCCCCCCCCCTATCAATAAACCCATCGCACAAGCTGCCCGAGAACAGCCCTCTGCGTAGCCCCCCCCCTATCAATAAAACCATCGCACAAGTTGCCTGCGTAGCCCCCCCCCCCTATCAATAAACCCATCGCACAATTTGCCCGAGAACAGCCCTCTGCGTAGCCCCCCCCCCCTATCAATATACCCATCGCACAAGTTGCCCGAGAACAGCCCTCTGCGTAGCCCCCCCCCCCTATCAATAAACCCATCGCACAGCAAGTTGCCCGAGAACAGCCCTCTGTGTAGCCCCCCCCTATCAATATACCCATCGCACAGCAAGTTGCCCGAGAACAGCCCTCTGCGCAGGGCCCCCCCCCCCCCCCTATCAATATACCCATATAACGCATCGCACATCATGGTGGCCGAGAACAGCCCTCTGCATAGCCGCCCCCCCCCCCCATCAATATACCCATCACACAGCATGATGCCCTAGATTCCTAGAACAACCCTCTGCGCAGCCCCACCCCCGCCCCCAGCCCTCACCCCCTAATAATACTAAATAATACTAAAAATATTGAAGATTAAAACAAATATACAGTATATCTCATATAATTCTACGGGGGAAGCACTGCCCTACTCGCACAGCCAGCCAGTCAATTATCGCCTCGGGCAGTATTGTGACGTCAGACAAAACTTTCAGTCTTCAACCAATCAGAAGCCAGTAACTTTTTTCGGGGGTCTGAAATTCATACGCTATGGCCTATGGTAGACAGATGGGGTTCATCCTACTCGCGCCATAATTTGCTCTGCTCTCTGTGGGTTCGGTCAAGGGTTAGCTAGTCTGTCGAAAAATATGAGTTCGGAAAGTCATATAATTCTACGGGAGGAGCACTACCTCTCTTGCACAACCAGATACATAATTATCGCCTCGGGCAGTACGATGACGTCAGACAAAAATTTCAATCTTCAGCCAATCAGAAGCCAGCAACTTTTTTCCAGGGGTCTAGAATTCATACGATATGGCCTCTCGGGTGGATGTTTGGGTTCATCCTACTCGCGCCAGAACTTGCTTGGCTCTCTGTGGGTTCAGTCAAAATATGAGTTCGCCAAGGGTAACTAAAATTGCATATAATTCTACGGAAGAAGCACAACCTATCTCGCAAAACCAAACGAATATCGCCTCGGGCAGTAATGTGACGTCAGACAAACTTGCAAAGTTTCAGCCAATCAGAAGCCAGCAACTTTTTTCAGAGGGCTAGAATTCATACGCTATGGCCTCTCGGGTGGATGTTTGGGTTCATCCTACTCGCGCCATAACTTGCTCAGCTCTCTGGGGGGTCGGTCACGGGTTAGGTAGTTTGTCGAGAATATTAGTTCGTAAGGGGTAACTAATGTGTTCGTAATAACATAGCCCTATGGAGGTATATTGGTGGTAATTAACCTTTAATTATACGGATAGAAAGGTAAATCACTGTTAATATAGCCGATGATTCTATAAACCTTATAAATTTGGACGCCATCTTGTTTCCAACTCGCCGCCATCTTGTAAACCTTTTCAGTATTTTTGTTTTGTTTTTGGACGCTTTATTCCTAGGTTGTTTTGGCTAACATTAGACGATTTTACGCAGCTTCGTAAGGGCCTCTAAGAATCAAAAGGTTATGAAAAAGGGCTATTAAGATATTTGGGTATAATATAGTTTGAGTGATTTAACTATCTAACTGGTCTAAGATGGGTTTATTACGGCCAATATATCTTGTTAAGGGTAGGTTGTCATGGGCACTTTATCGACCCTTTACATACCCATATATTTTTGTTTTTATTATTATTATTAGTAGTAACCCTTTTACTTCCACACATCCTTTTTAAACTGCACAAAATCGTCTAAATGTAGCAAAAAAGAAAAGAAAAAAGACGTCCTCGGTACGGAAAGGGTTAATTGGGTAGTTAATTATGGACACGTTAAATGCCCTTCCATACCCTTAACCCTTTGAGTACCAGCGACGTGTGTTATCTTTTAGTCTAGCTATAATTAGACGATATTATGCAGCTTAGGAAGGACCTGTGGTAGTTTAAGGGGTTGATTGAGATAATATGAAGCCTTATTATTGCTAGAGGTACTTCCTAAGCTGAATAAAATTGCCTGATAGGTGCCAGAATAGGATGAAAAGGACGTCCCTGGTACTGAATGGGTTAGTGATATGAGAGTATACTTATTAGTGATCTATATAGTAATTTGTTTTAGGTAGGATGGGACAATATTAAGGGAGTGGGTTTTTTTTCTGGACCCTCTTCTCCATCTTTAGCCCCATTGGTTTTGAGATTTTCAGACGTTCGCCCCATTAATTTGGTGATATTAAAATCTTTCGCTCTAATTCTTTGTACATTTTAAGACCTTTCGTGCCGATTTTAAAGGGCGAGGTTTGGAAATATAACAAAAACGCCCAAGAAGTTATGAATTAATAAATAGAGCTAAATTATCCTTACAGACATTTTAATTAATTAATTACATTTATAATATTAATTCAGTGTGTGTGATTTTGTGTTTTGTTTTGTTTTTCTGAGGTGTTGTGATGTCCATGTTCGGGCTCTGTCTCGGGTCGGCCACCCCCATAAAAAAAAAAAAAAAAAAAAAAATGGGGGAAATGCCAGAGTACATACATACATACATACATACACACAATTCAGTATACACAATCAAATTTTGTTTTAGGCTACCCTTCTTAATCTGAAATGCGTAATCGAATCTTGAAAGGGTTATTTGAAAGTAGACCTAAATTGAATGATCTTATTAATCCTAATTTTTACTGTATAATATATTATTGTAGGCCTATGTAAAGCAAAAATATTATGTGATGTAAATATATATGTGTGGAAAAAGTGTTAGTAATTTCAGTAATATATAACTAATGAATCAACTTGTGTTTCAGATTCGTGTGTTTTGAATAGTTAATAATGTGTTCATGGATAGGGTCTCTAGATTAACAGAGTACTTAGTCGTAGAAGTTCCGGCCGCCATCTTGATTCCATACTCACTTCCTGCCAAGCACTCTTTTCAGTCAGGATACATTGATGGATAGGAATAGAGAAATAAGTATCAATGTTAATAGAATAAACATCATATGCTCAATAATGAAGCTTAAAAATAATGGCGAGGTATATTCTACAGCGTGAGTTGGAGTCAAGATGGTGGTCGAATGTCAAGTTGTTTACTATGTTAATATATGCTACCCTAGTTTTGGTGCGCGGGGCAAGGCGAAAGGGTAATTATGCAACTGTAATTTAATTATACAAGGCACAGTGTTTAATAAGGCCATTAAAAACATCACTAATATGCTTTTGATATACAAGAGTTTATTGCTAAATAGGTCAATTAGGCAATAGTTTTAAAAGGGATTGATAATTACTGTTTTTTATTGTATAATTGGCAACTCTTCTACATAGCAACTATGAAGAACATGGGGAGGGTAGTCTGCCTGTAGTAAATGGAAATAGTCTACGGAAAATGTACTCCTAGTTTCACGTATTACTATTACTACTAAAAGTTATCATTTATTTTTACCTAGAGTATGTATTATTATTATTATTATTATTATTATTATTATTATTATTATTATTATTATTATTATCATCATTTTATTACGGGCATATACTAGATGATTTTATTCGGCTTCGGAAAGACCCGCTTAAGATCTACAGGCCCTTCCTAAGCTGAATAATATTGCCCAATGAAAGCCAAAATGTAATACAAATAATGGGGTTTCTATTCTTAACCCTTTTTAGTTTAGGTGACGTCTTTTGTTATCATAGTTACATTTAGAGGATTTTATGAAGCTTAGGAAGGACCTGTGAGAGTTAACCCTTGCTGTACCGATGACTTTTTTTTTTTAAATTTGATGTCGGCTACAGTTAGACGATTTTATGAAGCTTAGGAAGGATCTGGGGTGGTTAAAAGGGTTAATTGAGATCATGTGTAGCGTTTTAATTGAGGTCCTTCCTAAGCTGAATAAAATCGTCTAATTAGGTGCTTTGTTTATATATTTAGTTAATTTATTTGATGTAGCTTTGAAGGCCTATCCATTATTAATTTTAGCTTAATTAAAAACAATTGTCATATATTTTATTACATTCGTGTATGATGTATTTATGCATATGAATAAAGATGAATTTATTACAACCTATTTCCCTAACCTTTATCCATTCAGTAGTGTAGACACAGGCAACTAGTGCTTGGTAATATATTAAAGGGCAAGAAGGGTTTTTTCTTAAATCCCTTCTTCCTCATGTTTAGCCCTATTAATTTTGAGATTACAAAACGTTCGCCTCTTTAGTTTGGCGATTTTAAGACCTTTCGCCCCCATTCATTTGCCAATATTAAGACCTTTCGTGCCATTTAGGTGTCTATTTTTCTTGGCGAGCGATAGCTAGTCAATAATTTATGAGGGTTTTGGATGGTAGCTTACATTTCTCTACCGAAAAACGTAAAGAATAACATACTCTTTCAACTATGATTACAAAAAATGGGGAGGCACTCGCTATAGGTAGTTCTGCCTTTTGTCTCCCTCAATCACATAGAAAAAAAAATACAAGGATATGTAAACAATAAAAGTATAATTTTGTCAATATATTTAATTTATGGTTAGTATACATTCAAACTGAGAACAGTTTGTTTAATATGGTATACCTATACATAGAAATTAATAAGCTAGTGTCCCCAAAATGGCGACCGGATGAGAAGTTGTCCGATTTATCCCGTCATCGAAGGGGGTGAGGGGGGGGGGGGGGGTGAGAAGGGGGGTTGAGGGGGGAGGGGGGGATGAGAAGGGGGGTGGGGGGGGGATGGATGTCTCTCCTTGTAACTCGAGACAAGGGCTGAGTGGAGGCAGGTTCTAGAGCCCAAGGGAGGCAGGTTAGATCGCTGCTCTCTCACTCTCTACGCTCTTTTTTTTTTTTTTTACTTGATATCAGCTTCATTTAGACGATTTTATGAGGCTTAGGAAGGCTATGTGGCAGCTAAAAGGATTAAGTACATATTTGGTAGCCTTTGAATAGATAGACGTCCTTCCTCAGCTGAATAGAATCGTCTAATAGTTTCCAGAATATTATGAAAAGGCCCTCTATAATCGCATACATCACATTAAGCTATAGTAGTATACAGATAGCCCATAAGAAACTCCTATTCACACCTCTATTGAATTATAGCGTCTCTACAATAGCATACATTATAGGGCGATTCCATCGTGGCCATCCCCTCGGGGATCTAGGCGTTCATGGGGGGATCGAGGGCTCTAATGCGTGGCAATTTTTTTTTTTTTTTTTTTTTTTTTTTTTTTTTTTAGGACACGTGAGCATTGATAAAGGTGCATAAAAATCTCGGGTACTTTAAGTCCACTTGGCATAGGAACTCTCTCTCTCTTTCTCGCTCTCTGTGAAGGAAATGCGACGACAACCATTAAATATTCACAAAATATGTATGTTAGAATTGTCAAACATATACCAAAAGACAGAGGATACAAATACGCATAATTTATATTAAGTAAATTTTATTCAGAAATGTATAGTTAGGGAGATATTGACGATTTTGTGAGTGAAATTCTCGATCATCTGTCACCCAATTGTTGTCATCAACCACCAGCAATACAACCGAGGGTATATAAGCTCTCAATTTTCGCCTGAATCGATCATTTTGTTCCCGGTCGTCCAGCTTTAAGGAGGTAAGTCTCGTATGTTCCCATTTTCCCCCATGGTTTCTCCTGAAAATAAAATAAATTAAGGTGTAACAGCTAAATAACGTGACTTATTTACCACCAGACCCGAATTTGTGGACAAGATCTTGTCGTTTTCCCATAATACTTCATACGTTTGCATTAAATAAGGCCAGAAATGTGATGAAAAAAGCCGGCAGGTTTGACGAACATTCTGGAAGCCGGCACTTGATTGTTCGCTCAGTTCTACCTCCTTAACCCTTTCAATAAAACCATGTCTCAATAGTATGGCGATCACTAGTAGATTTGATTCATTAAGGAAGAAATTGAGATCCAGATTATAAATTGATGGCATAAACTTAGGCTATATTTCCATGTGACTTTTCTAAACGGAATTGGGTTTAATTCTAGTTTCGCTTTCACAGCATGCTCATAAATTTCTATGGCTACTTTAGAGTTGTCATATACCATACTTAATTCCTATATATGTCCAAAGCGGCGGAAATGCATTATAAGAAATTATACCTACTGTAAAAAAAAAAAAATGTTCTCCCCATATCTATTACAAAATACTAGGTTAGGTTAGGCTAATGTCGTTAATGTAGTTTCATTAGATTACGTCTTTTACCCAGCAATTTCCCTGATCTTCATAGTTGGTCGGGAAGCTATGCCTTTACAACGGCGCCTCCCTTTTGTCGCTGTGTACGTGAAACTAGAATTTTACCTTATTTTTAACCTGAATATAATTTATATATTGATTAGCTACCTATTAACCCACGAGTAATAGATGCCTTAATGATAACATGGAGGATTTAGTTAGAATATTTGAATTGGATTTTGAAAACTAGGCAAACTAGCGAATCGAAACCGGCTGACTGGACGCCTCGTGGTTATTTATCATTAAGGGAAGAGGGTAGTTTTTATGGACTCCCTTCTCCCTCATGTTTAGCCCTATTGCTTTTGAGATAAGTTCGCCCCATTAGTTTGGAAATTTGAAGAAGTTTCGCTCTTTTTTTTTCAACATTAAGACCTTTCGTGCCATTTAGGTGTCATTTTCTTTCCTGGCGAGCGAGAGCGAGCCTGCAATTTAGGAGGAATCGGCCTTCGGCCTGGACATTTTTATACCGAAAAATGTACAAATATATCGATAATAATCAAGGACACTAGTGCGACGTTATGAGAACAAATTTATTAGGGAAAATAGGCACCAATAGATTCGCCATATTTTTCTCCATATAGTCCGCATGGAGGATTTTCGTTATCAACAAATTGAAAAATACCCACTTCACAGACAAATACACCAAAAATCTAAGTCAAAGCGGGGGTGTGGGGGCAGCAGCCCCCACCTATAATACTAGGTTAGGTTAGGCTAATGTCCTTTCAAAGGGGTATAGGGTAGTAAACACCAGGATAGCCTATACCCGGTCAGAGGTAAGAAGAAGAGTCCTGCAGTAGTCTCCTTGAATGCTACCAATATATCTTGGAAGGGGGTATAGGGGGTATACTTTTAAACTTGGAGGTCTAGCGAGGAAAATAAAACATCAATGAATATAATTATAAATTAATAGACCAACAAAATGGCCACCGTCCCCTTAACCCTTTGAACATTATGACCCATTTTATCACCTGGCTATCATTAGACGATTTTATAAAGCTTAGTCATCTAATCTAATTAACACAATTATGCCGCATAAATAGATATGGAGAGTAAATAATAATATACTTAAGTGGAATAACTGTAATACAACAAATAAGGCGGCGATTTGGAGCTAGTTGATAGTTCGGCAAACTTCCGCCATTTTGGTACCACATGGGTCATTATCCTCTCTTTACACTCCCAATATATCCATACCCATAACACACATTAGGTAATACTAGTACACGGTGCATAGTTAACTCAATGCATCTAATTCTACTATATCAAACCTTTAATATACTCCCGTTTTTTAATAATTAGGATACCAATATGGCGCCCAAAGAAAAAGATGACTGCTCTTACTCCAGGTGTTCTATTAGCCACGTGACCAGTTATATTAATAATTATCAGGTTATATTAACTATTAAAGATACATTGGCTAATCTATTATTCACATGGCGGAAAATTCAATCCTCTATCAGCTAATTTCACGATACTTAGTGCAAAAATACGAAACTTACTACGAAATTTTCATAACCAATTTGTCTACACAATCTTGTTAGCCAATTATTAAACATATGGGGCATGGTAATTGGCCACTTGCGAGTTATTAGTTGGATACAATAGTTAGTAGAAATCCAAATAAATAGATTGTGATGGGTAGGAATTTGCGGATATTTATTTTATATATTTTACATAGGCACTACAACCTCCTTTTAGTTGATAATCCTGCTAAATATTAGTGTTTAAGTCTTTAACTTTAGTGTAGTCTGAAACTCGCAATTGGTCAATTTGAAATGGCTTACTTAAGAATGGCAAAGGGGTAGGACCTCTTATTTTATTTTTTATTTTTTATACACAAAAATGGTTAATTTACAGTCGGCAAAAACAAAAATATTATGGATTACTTCTTGTCAGTGCATTTAGCTCTCTCAATCGACCTGTGTAAGTCATTCAGTACCAGTGACTTCCTTTATCATATTCTGGCAATTATTAGACGATTTTATTCAGCTCAGGAAGGACTTAATCATTAAAAGGCTTCATACTATTACCATTAATCCGCTTAGCTACCATATATCCTTCCTAAGCTTCATAAAATCGTCTAAATGTAGCTAGAATATAATTAAAAACACGTAGCCGGTACATAATCGGTTAATAGTTTGGACAATGTTAGATTTTTTCAGGTTTTAAAGTTTATTTTAGATACTTAAATCTGAAAGTAGGCCTAGTATGCTTCTGCATCACATTAACCCTATTGGTCCGAGGGGGTCTTTTGAGATTATAGGAAGGTTCACCTCATTAGTTTGGCGATAATAAGACCCTTCACTCCATTCACGTGTCTATTTTAGTCTGGGCGAGCGATAGCAAGCTTGTAACTTTGAAGAAATCGGCCGTCGGCCGGGATATTTTCCTAGAAAAATATACAAATTTAGCTTTGAGGAGAGTCTGGGTGGGCAGTTAGGTAACAGGACGTCGCCGGTACAGAAGGGGTTAAGGGGAATTTGGTTAACTTTTTGGGCGATTTTTGCATGTATTCATTATTTTTCTAGTTTCCTCCCTAGACCTCCATCAAATTAAAACAAAACATCCATTAGATCTAGATTAATTTGTACATTTTTCGGTAGAAAAATGTCCCGGCCGAAGGCCGATTCTTTCAACATTATAGGCTCACTATCGTTCGCCAGGGAAAAAAATAAACTCCTAAATAGCACGAAAGGTCTAAATATAGACTAATAAATGGGGCGAAAAGTCTTAAAATCGACTAACTAATGGGGCAAACATCTTACCATCTGAAAACTAATGGGGCTAAACATAAGGGAGAAAGTGATCCAGAAAACCGGCCCACACCCCCTTAAAACAGACTATGGATTACTTCTTGCTGGTGCATTTAGCTCTCTTTAATCCATCAATTTAGTTTAGCATGGCTTTGACGGTTTCAAAGGCTTCAAAATGGTGTTATAATAGACATGTATGGAAGTACTATGAATCCAAGTCATATATTTAACATATTTCTCTACCAATTCTTTGTAATGGCTGTTTAAGGGGTGGTATTTAGTTTGTTCCCTAGACCTTCATCAAGCTTAAAAGTAAACCCCCTAGACGCCCTTTCAAGATAGAATTGTATATTTTTCGGTAGAAAAATGGCCCGGCCAAAGGCCGGTTCCTGTTAAATTAGGCTCGCTATCACTCGCCAGTAGAGAATCGACACCTAAATGGCACGAAAGGTCTTGATATTGATGTAAAAATAGGACGAAAGGTTTTAAAATCGACAAACTAATGGGGTGAAAGTTTTAACATTCTTAAAACTAATGGGGCTAAACATGAAGGGGGCCCAGAAAGAGAATCTTTCCAATATAATCGTCTAACAGCAGAAAACATAGTTAAAAAGTCGCCGGTACAGAAGGGGTTTAAGGTGTCACACGAGCGGGGTTTTTTTCCAAGCAATTTAGATTATAATTTTGTTCTTCATACTATGAGGCTCTCTCGCAATGAACTAATATTAAATCGAAGGTGGATAATGTTCGCTACTTTAAAATATGTTATGATGGTATATTTTGAAACTACCACAGTACAAATTGCCTGTAAATATTGACTGAAAATCGCTTGTGATACCACCTTAACCCTTCCAATATTGACGCATTTAAGGTTTATTCTGGCTATCATTAGACGATTTTCTTCAGTTTAGGAAGGATTTTTTTAGATTTTACCCCTGATATCTAGAGATCCTTGCTAAACTACTTAAACTCGTCTACTGATAGCCATCATAATAATCATGATTATAATTGTAATAGTTTGTAAGTGCTAAGAAATAATTAAAATAAAATCATATCACCAACCCACCAATTAACTTACAAATAAACCTAATTACTGAAATCAATGAATATAATGAATACATGTGGTACTCCAAGGATTCGAACCTAGGATACTCACACATACATTCCGTGCACTAACCATTATTACTAAAAAGAATGCATAGACAATATTAATGTGATTTTTTTCTTTCTTTGCAGATGGAGTGATCAAGCGTCGAACCCCGACCAGACAACCAGACCACTACCTCAACCAGTCAACCACCATCCCATTTTTAGCTTTAATCCTAACCATCCTTTCCCACCACCACCTCCACCATCTTCCTCTCTACACTGTAAAACGTATGTTCAAATATAGCGAACATGATACACATAATGGGTGTTTGAATCGTTTGTGTGCAACTTTGAACACGAACGATTTGTAACCCTTGTGTATCAGTTTTGTTATATTAGAACACGGTGTTTTTGCAGTGTATCTTAACCTTCCCTTTTCCTTGTCACCATTAAAACCACCTCCCTTCTACTAAAATCTGAATTAAACATTAGATAGGAGTCAATATAAAGGTAAGATATTTAAATCCTCAAATTCTGTGTACGTTATATACTGTACTTGTGAATTATATAATAAATGATCTATCTATTAGTATAACCTCTGCTTACTTTTTGTCTGTATTTATTGTTTATCTTTTTCTTCTTCTTTTTCTATTATTATTATTATTAATATTGATGATTTTTTAAATTTATTGTTCTTGTTAAAAGAGTACTCTTTGTTTAAATCTGTTGTTACTTCATATTTTGTAATTATTTGTCTTTATATTATATGTATTCATTGTCGATAGTATCAATTGCTTACTTTTGCGATTTCCTTAGTTTATTTGTGCTATAAAAGTAGGTTATTTGTAGGGTAGTTATTGATAGGGGTCACTTGAGGCATGCTATGCTTACAGGTACCTACCCGATAGCACTATCGTTAGTGAGTGCTGTACTGTATTTTATATATTATTTTGTAATAGTATAGATATCTTATCAATATTTGTATTTTGTACTATTGTTAATGTCTTGTCATGTTGCAAATTTGATTTTAAATAATATTTTGACATTTAACATGTAGTTTCTTTATTCATGCAGAGTTTAGTAAAATTTGCCAGAACGTCCCGGACTTCCCAAACTTGACTACTTCCTTTAACGTGACGATAGTGCGTTGTTATATGTGCGATTAGTTTGCTTGGGAAACAGATTAACTTGCTCATGTAGTAATGTACACCCTATGTGGTGGATTGTGTTCTTTTATTTAATAATTTTCATTTTAGTAAACGTTGTTTCCACATAGCGATTTTGATAATTTAATTTGACTTTATATTGTCCTTGTCCCAATTTTGGTTTGTTTAGTTTGCAAGTTTTACATTTTAATATTATTCTTTATGAAATATATATTCATGTGTTATAAATAATCCATGCACTAATCTTTTTATCCTATTGTCGTTGGCTTAGGATTTAGAAGAGTTTTTGGTAGGGATGCTGGGAGAGGGGGGGGGGGGGGGGTGTTCGAGGGAGTAATAGTTAGTTCAAGGGGTAGGGATAGGTAGGAGTCTGTTATAGGTTAGTATTGGTTAGGTGTTGCTCTATTCGGCTGGCTGAGATAGTTTGCTGTCTATTAGAGGCTTAGTTATTTTGGGTAGGAGGTTAGTTAGATTTAGTTAAGGTAAAGGGTTAGTTTGGGTAGTTTTGGTTTGTCGTTTTGGTCTTGTTGGTTGAAATCCGGCCGGTGAAATCCTGGTTGTCTGGTCGTTGGTTGGATAGGTTTCAGAATGTGGCGGCCTGTGCAGTGATGTGGGTGGCAGACCGACGCTCCTGAAGTGGATTAATCCTTTGTCTTTAATCAACAGGAATGAGATGGAAGGCCTGACGGAGAAACGGAGAAATTAAAGGTATGATCTAACTATTAAACTAACCATACATTCTTTCCAACAGGTTATAAATGGAAACGCCAGGAATCCCGACCACCTTGGCTATGGATGAGAGGAACCCCGCCCACCTCGGAGCAAGCAGCAGCAGCAATGTACAGTTGCCCACATTAATTTTGCATCCACTCTGTGATTTTATGTATGGAAGGGAAACTTTTATTAGATGCGTATTTTTTTATGAAATAGTGAATATTATCTATTGTCGGTTTTTTGTAGTTAATTAATATTTTCAAGTGTCTGTTTTAAATGTTAAATTGTTGGTTTTAAGTAGTAGTCATTCTAAATTGTAGTTTTTAAGTAGTAAATTCATGCTTAATTGTCGGTGTTAAGTAATTTTAAATTGTCAGTTTTAAGTAATTTTAAATTGTCGGTTTTAGTAATGTTAAATTGTTGGTTTAAAGTAATGTTAAATTGTTGGTTTTAAGTAGTAAATTCATGTTAAATTGTCAGTTTCAAGTTATGATAAAATGTCGGTTTTAGTAATGTTAAATTGGCGGTTTTAAGTAGTAATTGTTTGTTCAATTGTCGGATTTAAGTAATAAATTAATGTTAAGTTGTCAGTTTTAAGGAGTAAATTCATGATTGTCAGTTTTCATTAATGTTTAATTGTTGTTTTTTAGTAATTTTAAGTTATCGGATTTGTGTAGTTAAGTTAAATTGTCGATTGCATATAAAATTATGCTATTACGTAAGTCCATCGCTAATTATAGTTCCATACATAAAGTCACAGTTGGTACAAATTTTCCGTGGTGAACTGTACACCATCCATCACTGTTCAGTGTACAGGTCAGTGTTCTCTATTATTGTATCTTGTAATAATATGTAGTCAAAATATATAGTTCACACAAACCTTTATCACAAACTTAATTATTTACGATCACTTTCCTGTCTTGAGTCGGCCCCCCAGTGTATATACTGTAGCCTACATACATACATACATACATACATACATACATACATATTTTCCTTGAAAGACTTAATGGGTTTCTAACAGCCTGTGACTAGTGAAATAAGTTTGATTTCCTACAAATGTTAAGTTAATATCCCTCGCTAGATTTCACACTATCAAAATTTAAAATGTTGATGGCGACTTAAGGGTAGGGTTTTAGGTTGTTCCCTAGACCTCTATCAAGCTAAAAACTACACCCCCTAGACCCCCTTTAAAGAAAAATTTGTAAATTTTTGGGTAGAAAAATTTCCCGGCCGCCGAAGGCCGGTTCCTCATAAATTACAGGCTCGCTTTCGCTCACTAGGAAAAAATCGACACCTAAATTACACGAACGGTCTTAAAATTGACAGAAATTGGGCGAAAGTTCTTAAGATCGTCTAACTTATCTCCAAATCTTAAAAGCATTGGGGCTAAACAAGAGGGAGAAAGGGGTCTAGAAAAAATCCCTCTAGTGGAAATCTCCCCTTAAGCAGACGCTTATACGACGTGAAACAAATACTTATCAATGGTTAATAGATGTCAATGAAAACCTCCCCTTAATGTTTTATCTTATAATCAAAATAGTCTGCAACATATAGATTTTGACTATACCTTTCCCCCATTGTTTGAAAGTGAAACTGATAATTTTGCTATATAAAGACTAACTTTAATTACCAAGTTCTTAATGAATACGAAAAACATAGTATCTTTAAAGGTAGGCACAATTAGGGGTGATACACATGAATATAATTACTTTAGTTTAAATTCTATAATAATTTGTAAGTACCGGATTTTGCACCACTAACCTTCCTTATTGTTTGCAGGAGAGGAGAGGAGAGGCGAGGGGCAGACGTTCCGAGGAGAGGCGAGGGGCAGACGTTCCGAGGAGAGGCGAGGGGCAGACGTTCCGAGGAGAGGCGAGGGGCAGACGTTCCGAGGAGAGGCGAGGGGCAGACGTTCCGAGGAGAGGCGAGGGGCAGACGTTCCGAGGAGAAAAGAGGAGCGAAGACAGAAGAGGAGAGATTGAAGAGAGAAGAGGATAGAAGAGAAGAGGGAAGAGAGAAGAGACAAGAAAGAAGAGACAAGAAAGAAGAGACAAGAAAGAAGAGAGGAGCCTCAACACCCTCACCAGCAAACAAGGGTAAGAAAACACAAATTATTAAAAGGTTATTTGTGAATAATCAAAACATTTAAGCAGTTATAAATCTAGTAGTGAAATTGGCAAATGGGGCTTAAGGTCTTAACATCGCCAAACTAAAGGGGCGAACGTCATAAAAACTAAAGGGGCTAAACATAAGAGGGAATGGGGACCAGAAAAAGACTTAAATCCCCCCTCCCCTTAAGCCTCAATCATAATTAAACAAAATCATAATCCACAAGACTTCTGATCATATGGAGTTAATGTTAAAAGATCACGGACAGCAGATTGTTATATATTTTCAAAAATGTATGAGAAAAGTATAATGGATATATGTCGCTATATGTCTGACATACGGAGCCCTGTATGTTAATTTAAGAGTTAGAATTAGAGTTGAAGGAGTCAAACTACCCAAACGGCGAAGCAAACTAGCGAGCGAACTAGCGAGTGGGGAAACCAGCTCGCCGCATACCAGCAAACAAGCCTTCACACCTGCGTGCGTCATAGGGGACCCTGCAAACTACCCGACGCTATGACGTATGATCGACGCCAGGAGCTGTGAATGGACCAGGCACCTGTTATGCAACTCGAGGAGCTATGATTGGAGCGCGCACCATCACTCGCCTCCTGATTCGTTCCTAGACCATCATTGTTTAGTATATAAGACCCGAGTTGTGGGCATTCAAATCAGTCTCATTTGGAGTTGGGGAAGGTGAACTTGCAGCTGGAGGAAGACGGGGTGAAGTATTATAATGGGATTGTGACTGTCAGTCAGATTATATATGTGTGTGTTAAGTGTGTTCGGCGTAAACACATACGTTATGTTGGTTAGTGAGATATGTGATTGGGAATTAACGTTAACGCTACTATTATGTGCTTAACTATTTGATTGCGAATTAACGTTAACGCTACTATTTATGTACTTAACTATTTGATTGGGAATTAACGTCAACGCTATTATTATGTACTTAACTATTTTAGTTGCCTAACTTGTGGACTAAAGCAACTCTTTTAAGTAATTGGGTTATGATGAAAGTAATACTATTGTTTTATATTAACCCGTACAGCCCCAGCGACGCGCCTGACGCGTCGGCGATGTATGTAACGCACAGCCCCAGAGACGCGCCTGGCGCGTCACCCTAATTGCGCCGACCGTGACCTCAGGTGTAGCCACTCAAGAGGGCTCAGATTTGTATGGGAACTGTGTACGTATATCACGCAACCGTGCCGATGGTTGAAAACTCTCAAAGTCCACGTGCGTGCGCGCGAGCGCGCAATAACCTGTTTTTTTGGGATAATTGCCTTCAATTTTTTACTCTTGTAAAATCCATTTTCGGGGGCTCTGTAGGACCATTTTTTAAGCGTTTTTTTCGTGGTTTTCCCTTCATTCCTAACCCATTCGCTATTGTTTCTGGAATAAAACAATTTTTTGAAAACCGGCCGGGTTCTGGTGCGCAAACATTACAAAACTAGCCGGGGCTCCACGGGTTAAGCTTACATTGCTTAACGGTGCTTAGTACGGTGATGCTATTGTCTCGTATTAGTAATATTGCCTTAGACTAACATGGCTGTGTTAATATTACTTCTAGTGATTTCCTAAGCTGAAGAAAATTCTTTTGCTTCAAAATATTATATTTGCTTTTCATATTATTTGAGTGAGACCTGAATCGAATCTATGAAGCGATCCTGTAACTTTATTTACTCATAATCAAACCTCAATGTTACGTGGTTAAGAAATACATTTAACTAATTATTAAATATATATCTAACTTTTTATGTGACTTTGATATTAATCCTGATGATAATAATAATATAATACTGTTAACGTAAGACAAGAACCAAGAATAATTACATTAAATATAAATAAAAGGACATATAAGAAAACTATCTATTCATTTCAAAAAGGGTAAGAGACAGAAATATTCTTACTTTAATATTTATCTTTCAAGACTTTTTATAAAATTAATAGTCCTTCTTTAGCTATAACTTATTCGGTTCATAACCATAGCCTACTAAGCTTCGGTTAAATAATAATTCTTTATAAATACTACATGACTTTAATTAGTTTCAGTATTTTTCATAATTAAAGAGCATCAGTCAATAAAGGATACTAAGTCCTAAGATCCAAAAGGAAAGGAAGCAACAACAGGAAATAATTTTATTAGATTTTACTTTTGTTTTGCCTTCAGCTGACTGATACCTTAATATATATCTGTGCTATCTAGATTCATCAAGTTAACCACTTCAGGATCAAGATACGTAACAGTAGGTACGTACTTTTGGTGAATAATTTAGCCTGGAAAACTCTATGGTAACACTCTTCCATTGATAACGTTAACCCCTTCAGCACCATGACTTAATTTTCATCTTAGTCTGGCTACCATTAGACGATTCTTTTCAGCTTATAATCTATCTATACGACTAAAAGGGGTACATAGAATCCTAGTAAACCCTCTGAATAACACAGGTCCTTCAGAAACTGCATAAAATAGTCTAGTTTTAGCCAGAATCAAAGTTAAAAAGACGTCATTGTGCTGAAGGGGTTAAGGAGTTATTATTTTCCTTAGTTTGCTCCCTAGATCTCCAAGCATACTGTATACTAATACCCCCAAGACTCGAGAACAAGTTGTACACTGTTCGGTAGAAAAATGGCCGGCCAAAGGCCGGTTCTTCGTAAACTACAGGCTTGCTGTCGCTCGCCAGGAAAGAATACACCTAAATGGCACGAAAAGTCTTCGAATTGATTATGAAATTGACCGAAAGGTGAATGGGTCGAAAGTCTTGACATTTCAAAACAAGTGGGGCTACACATGAGAGAGAAGACTTCCAGAAATATACCCTCCCCTTAATGCAGTGATGACTTTACTTAATGACGTTATGGAGATCAATGTTGGTAATACTGACCTGTTGTTTCAGATGTATGGTAGATGTCCAGCCATGGGGGGGAGAAGAGATGGATGAAGACTTGTGACCAAACGCCTCCATCTCACCTCTACAATAGTAACGGTGGGTCACTTACATGTATATTTATGCCTATTGTGAAAGTCTATGCAGTGGAATATTTAGAAGTTTGTTCTATAAAGTCTGTTAAATATTTAAAACTTTAATTTGAGGTATAAGATCGCTATGGATCTTAAATTAATCTTGGTTGCCCTTTTGCCACATTGGGCGGACTGTCATTTATGACAAATACTAAACTAGTTGCTTTATCATGAACCATCAAGCTATTATTGATATTGATGGTTACTACTTAAAATATTAATCTCTTAGAGTGGTCGACGATAACCCATTATCCTAAAATTTAGTTAAAATGTTATCATAATTCTCAAGATGGGATTTGGTGACATTCAGTTAAGTTATCATGGCATAAAAGCTATTTTGAAATGTCAATCTTATAATTTCGAAACTAGTTTGTAAACTTAAATTTGTCAAAACTCTGGTATGGCTAAACTATTTTACATAAATATTATACTTAACCTACTGTACACTGGTCTTAAAATCTTAACAAATCGGCTGAAATAAATGATTCCATAGACTATCATAGTGGTGGACAGGCACCGTAGTATAAGTAGCAGCTTTATCTAACCAATTTAAAGCATTTCGTACATATGGCAACACTTATTATAATTATTAAGGCAAAATATAACAGATTCTTTCCAAATTGAGATATGTGGAAATGGGTGAATGGTGAAAACAGGGTAAATTAACTATACTCGGTTCACTATAGGTTGGCAAAACATTTAGCTTGCAGTCCTTTGTTTATATTTAATGATTGTTTTAACTACTTTCACCAAACAAGGGATTAGAATTCTCGCAGAGGCATATTCTTGACTTAGTATGCTGGCTTAATAATCCAATAGGGTTGATAGCCTCTGAAGTCCTATTTTAACTACTTTCAATATAGTTTCTTGTAAGTTAGTACTTGAAAATCATTAAGCTATAGTCAGCATTCATATTAAAGATGTCAAATTAAGTCGAGGCACTGGATGAAGAGCTTTTGATACAATAAAACATACCGTGAATGGATACCAAACTTAGTCTTGAACAAGTACATAATGTGAGGGCTATCGAATCCTCTGGTGTGGAAAACTATCGCTTATGTCTATGGAAAACCCTAGTTTTATAATTAACAAATATTCAAAATAACTGGTGATTGCAAAAAAATAAAAAATAAAAAATGGGAAAGTAAATTTGGGATAAATGTTTGTCAATTGTGATTAAGAATATTTTTGAATCTTAAATTATTTGACGATTTTGTCATATATATTACAACCAAATAATTTTACTCAGCTTTGGGAGGACCACTGGGTATGAAAGGGGTAAAGAATATGTAAATTAATCCTATAACTCTGACAGGTCTTTCCTAAGTTGAAGAATATAGTCTCGAGGTAACAAAAATATATCTTAATTTGTCGTAATATATTGTGAAGAATTAAAAAGCTAAAATATGATAAGGTCAACAAATGCCTGTTATTCTGGCTAACTCAAGACGATGTGGATCAGTTAAGTACCACCAGGAATCCATGGGGTAGGCTGCATGTATCTACCCTTAGAATCCAACAGGTCTCTCCTAATCTGAATAAAATTGTCAACTGTTGGCCAGAATATAATTTGTAATTGTATAGTTTAAAATTAAAATTTAAAACTTGTAAACAAACCAAAACTGGGACAAAGACAATATAAAGGCAAAATAACTAATCAAAATCAAAATTATTAGAATGCTTCACTACAACATTTATACTGCCGGATCAAACTAAACTGGGAATCCTAAGTTGAATAAATTCGTCTGAAAGTAGCTATGGTGAGTCAGAAATTTGTCATTTGAATAAAAGTGTTAAGGGATGGGGTATTAAAACAAAATAATGGTCACGAATTATAGTAAAATAATAATAATAATCACAACAATAATAACTAATAAAATAATAAAAATATGAAAAATAATAACAATACTCAAAATACTCTACATGATAATGAAATACCACATATAATTCACTAGCGCTCGCATTTCGTAGCTTTTCCAAGATCCTGAGAAGTTTTGTCAGAATAAAGTAACTTTGAGGAATATCTGCCTTGGCCATCCCTTAGTGAGAGTTTCCCAGAAGCGTTAGGTACTTCAAAATAAATTAGAGTTGATTGCACTTTAAAATCAATGGAATAAAATAGGTAAATGTCATTCACTATATTTAGGTCAGAAATCTTTACCTTAACTTCTGTAACTCAAAAATTGTTAGAGCAAATGGTTTGTAAAGTGCCACTACTATTTCCTGGCTGACTTCCCAATTGGTAAAAATCGTAGCTTGTTTACTCTAGTAATTTTAGATATAATTAATAGACTATTGTATATGAATTGATCTAACTTGGTTATTAGATATACCATTCTATCCTTATATGGGTTTGCCATTACCAACATGCCTCTAAAGGGTACATATTACTTTAATTGCCTTTGCATACATTCTTTAAATGTTCTTGTGATATCAGTATTGCCAAATGTACGAATTTCCCCTTCTAAGTTGGATATACAGTTATATACTAATGAATAATTCTAGCTATTGTTACGTATCTTGATCCTCAAGTGGTTAACTTGATGAATCTAGATAGCACAGAGATATATATTAAGGTATCAGTCAGCTGAAGGCAAAACAAAAGTAAAATCTAATAAAATAATTTCCTGTTGTTGCTTCCTTTCCTTTTGGATCTTAGGACTTAGTATCCTTTATTGACTGATACTCTTTAATTATAAAAATACTGAAACTAATTAAAGTCATGTAGTGTTTATAAAGAATTATTATTTAACCGAAGCTTAGTAGGCTATGGTTATGAACCGAATAAGTTATAGCTAAAGAAGGACTATTAATTTTATAAAAAGTCTTGAAAGATAAATATTAAAGTAAGAATATTTCTGTCTCTTACCCTTTTTGAAATGAATAGATAGTTTTCTTATTGTCCTTTTATTTATATTTAATGTAATTATTCTTGGTTCTTGTCTTACGTTAATAGTATTATATTATTATTATCATCAGGAGTAATATCAAAGTCACATAAAAAGTTAGATATATATTTAATAATTAGTTAAATTTATTTCTTAACCACGTAACATTGAGGTTTGATTATGAGTAAATAAAGTTACAGGATCGTTTCATAGATTCGATTCAGGTCTCACTCAAATAATATGAAAAGCAAAATATAATATTTTGAAGCAAAAGAATTTTCTTCAGCTTAGGAAATCACTAGAAGTAATATTAACACAGCCATGTTAGTCTAAGGCGATATTACTAATACGAGACAATAGCATCACCGTACTAAGCACCATTAAGCACTGTAAGCTTAATTCAAAGAAAATGAAAGAACTCGTAAGTATTAATATAAAACAATAGTATTACTTTCATCATAACCCAATTACTTAAAGAGTTGCTTTAGTCCACAAGTTAGTCAACTAAAATAGTTTAAGTACATAATAATAGCGTTAACGTTAATTCCCAATCAAGTAGTTAAGTACATAAATAGTAGCGTTAACGTTAATTCGCAATAAAATAGTTAAACACATAATAGTAGCGTTCACGTTAATTCCCAATTAAATAGTTAAACACGTAATAGTAGCGTTCACGTTAATTCGCAATTAAATAGTTAAACACATAATAGTAGTGTTCACGTTAATTCCCAATTAAATAGTTAAACACATAGTAGTGTTCACGTTAATTCGCAATTAAATAGTTAAACACATAATAGTAGTGTTCACGTTAATTCCCAATCACATATCTCACTAACCAACATAACATAAGTGTTTACACCGAACACACTTAACACACATTTATATAATCTGACTGACAGTCACAATCCCATTATAATACTTCACCCCGTCTTCCTCCAGCTGCAAGTTCACCTTCCCCAACTCCAAATGAGACTGATTTGAATGCCCACAACTCGGGTCTTATATACCAAACAATGATGGTGTAGGAACGAATCAGGAGGCGAGTGATGGTGCGTGCTCCAATCATAGCTCCTCGAATCACATAACAGGTGTGTCGTCCACTCACAGCTCCTGGCGTCGACCATACGTCATAGCATCGGTCATCGAGGTATGGGGCGAGCTGGTATGGGGCGAGATGGTTTGCCCACTCGCTCGTTCGCTCGCTAGTCTGCTTCACCACTTGGGTAGTTTGGCTCCTTGAACTCTAATTCTAACTCTTAAATTAACATACAGGGCTCCGTATGTCAGACCTCCCCCCTAGAAAAGAGTTTAAGGAGTATAATACATAATATTAAACATAATACATAAATAGATTCACCACCAGATCGGCAGCAGCAAGATTATAATGAGGATATAATAAGGATATCACCCAAAGTAGGCAACGTCTCCAGGTACCACATCAGAACATAGCCGGAACGTAGCTGGAGCGTTATTCGAACTGCAAGGCATCTCACAGCTGAAGGCTTAAAAGCGCACTACAAAAGCATGATATTTACCTCGCTACAAGGGAGAGCTAATTGCCAAAATCCTCTCATTAAATTATACTTACTGCTGCAGGAGGCCAAACTGGTAAATGCAATCTTTGATCCGTGACAGTGGGTAGGTATCGTTCTTTGTGACAGCATTGACTTGCCTATAGTCCCTACATAACCTATGGCTCCCGTCTGGCTTTGGCACAAGTATGACCGGACTACTCCACTGGCTGAAGGCCCTTGTGATCAGCTGGTTTGAAAAAATTAAGTCAAGCTCGACCTGCAGTATATTCCTGCGTTGTGGCGAGACACGGTAGGGGGATAGTTTAATGGGAGTTGCATCCCCTACGTCGATGTCGTGCACGGCCAAAGAAGTGAGCCCTGGAGTATCACGGAACACATTGGGAGACTGAGATAAAACAGAGATTAGTTGGTTCGCTTGATCAGAGGGAAGATGACATAGTTTAGATGGTAATTCCCTCAAAGCCACTGAATTATACTGAAAGTTGGGTAGGCTACATGACAAGTCAAAGTCTGCATGGATACCTTCAGGCTCTGGAACAGTCTGTTGCGGGTCAGTAAGAGAACTGAAGACTTTGTCCGCACCAGGCTGCTCACAGGTCCTGACATTCACTGCCACAGTGGGAGAATCTGGAGGAGAGGAATCAGGGGACCTATGGTAGGGCTTCAACATATTTATATGGAATACTTGCGTGGGCTTTCTCCTGTCTGGGGTAGTTACTAGATAATCGGTAATGCTCACCCTCCGAATGATCTTATATGGGCCCCTGAACTTGGCAGATAAAGGTTGGCCAAAAACTAGCTCATTAGGGGAAAAACCCAGGGATTCAGTTGGAACCTCACGAGTAGCAAATAAAAGAAAAGGTACCCCCTTATCCCACTCAACTCCGGTCTCTGTACAATACTTACGTAACATTCCCTTTAATGTCTGATGATATCGTTCGAGAACCCCTTGACTCTCTGGGTGGTAGGTGCTAGACTTTACATGCTCGATACCAAACTCCTTCAGGGACTGCTGGAAAATGTTAGAGGTAAAATTAGTTCCTTGATCACTTTGCACCTCATGGGGGAAACCCATTCTGGTGAACAATTTGAGCAGTTCCTTGATAACAGTTGGAGCAGAGGTAGTCCTTAAGGGTATAGCCTCTGGGTAGCGAGTTGCCATGTCCATGATAGTTAATAAATAAATGTTACCTTGGGAAGTCTTAGGCAATGGGCCTACAATGTCCACTACCACCCGAGTAAAAGGATTCTCGAAAACGGGCAAGGGCACCAGAGGATGTACAGGCACCTTCTGATTGAGTTTTCCTGTCATCTGGCAAGTGTGACACACTCTACAACACTCCACTACATCTGCACGCATTCCTGGCCAGTAAAAGTGGGCTCTGATTCTGTCTAGAGTTTTTCTCACACCTAGGTGTCCTGCCAATGGTATACAATGTGCCATTTCCATGATATCTTTACGACAAGGTTTGGGGACTACTACTTGATGGACGTCCCAAGCCCCGTCATCGATTGGTCTGTGTGGCGGTCTCCATCTTCGCCACAATACTCCTCCTTTGAGGTAGAAACATTCACCACCCTCCTTCTCACATTCCTCTTCACTCACGGACCTGGCAGCTAACTCCTTGCATTCACGATCATCTCTCTGTAGCTCTACCAGGCCGCTAGGACAATTTGGAGGGGTTTCATGGTCATCGTTAGGGTCAAGATGAGCCATAAAGGTGTCAGATAAATCCACCTCAGTCACATCATCAGGCACAGTTGGAGCATCATTCACACTCTCATCATCCCTTTCATCAACTCTTACATTCGGTACATTTCTGTCTGAGGGAACTGCTACTTGAGACATTGAACGTTTGTCAGCACACACAGGGAAAACAGTTGGCAACTCCTTGTCGAGCTCACCGGTTAGTGGCTCGTTAACAGGGGAAAGTGACAAAATGGGGTCTGGTCGGACCTTCTCACCTGCTACATCATTCCCCAAAAGGAGTGTTACCCCAGGCACAGGGATATCTTGGGACCTACACAAAGCTATGGTGGCCTCACCCTGTAGTAACTCACATTCAATTTCGCCTTTTACCAAGTATGCATAAAACTGGCCTCCAGCACCTCTCATTACAACTGGTTCGCCAGGTGGGCACTCAGTGTAAGGATTCACCATGAGGGTGCTAGTAGAACCTGTGTCTCTCAGAATTTTTACCTCATGCATGCAACCATTTAATCTCACGTTGCCAGATGAAATAAAGGGACGGTAACTGTCCTGCACTGATGGTGAAATTATTATTGGTTTAACCCTTGTGGGTTGCACCACACATGCTACTACACCCCTGTCTAGATGATTTACGTTAGCTGCTAGGTACTCCTTCTGTCGAGAGTCCTGCATTAAAGGAACTTTTGGTGCTAGGTACTCCTTCTGTCGGGAGTCCTGCATTAAAGGAACATTTGGTGCTAGGTACTCCTTCTGTCGGGAGCCCTGCATTAAAGGCACACATGGAATTTGAGATACGGCGGCAACTGTCTGCCCCGATCTCTCAGTTTTTTTCCTTGGCCCAGCACTGATAAGCTAGGTGGCCTCTCATGCCACAAAAAGTACATACTTTAGGGGATACGGGAACGTTCCCTCTTTGAGCATTACTATTAGTTTGGGGCCCACCTCTGTTACCATTGCCCTGAGTCGCATTTTTAGTTGGGGGAACATTTCTATTTTGGCTAGCTGGGGAAGACGTTATAGGCTTGTGACTGGGTCGGTCAGATTTGTGATTGGGATACTTAAAATTAGAGCTAGAATTATCGTAGGGCTTCTTTCCACGAAATTTGTTGTTGAGCACGTATGTGTCAGCCATGTCAGCAGCGTCGGCAAGACAATCTACCCTTTTCCCCTTTAAATGATAGGATACAGAAGAATCAATTTTCCATAGGAAATTTTCTAACAGGACCAACTCCTTCAGATCGTTGTAGCTTGTGACTTTCTTACTCTTGACCCAATGATTGAAAGTTTTAGTCATGGTCCTGGCAAATACCTTATGGGTTTCTTCTACTTTCTTCTGGTTTTTACGGAAAGATTGCCTGTAAGCCTCAGGCTGCAATTGATAGGTTTTTAGGATAGCTTCTTTGAGATTGTCATAATCCTGCCTAACTTCTGCTACTTCTGACAAATACGTGGCTCAAGCCTGCCCTGTCAAAACAGTTTGTAACATAAAAGGCCATTGATCTCTTTGTCCCACTTCATACCTCCAGCAACTTCTCAAACAAAACAAAGAAATCCTGCACATTATCCTCAGTGAAAGGTGGAATGACACTAGTCATAGTTAATCCCAGAGGGGGAGCAATTTCGGGAGCATTTGTATTGACATTTAGTTGAGCCGTACGATATTGATATTCACATTGTTCGGTCGTTGCACTGGCATTTATTCTGGCTAGTTCTATACTTGCGTTGGCTTGTTTCGGGTCGTTGCTTTTATTCTGGCTAGTTCTATGTTAGTCTGGCTTGTTCTAGTTCGAATAATTGATCAATGGTAAAACCAGGTGGCAATTGTTCATAAAGTTGGCTAGGTTTACTAGGGATCCCACCAACTGCTCCGTCACCCTCCCCGCCTTCTACAGGGAACAGGTGGGTTTTTATGGTCTGAGCCACCTCTACTTTAGACATGTTTGAGACAGTTAATTGGAGATGTGAGGCAAGCACTTTCAGTTCGGATTTTGACAGACAGTCAATATCAGGGGCTGTGGGTTCCGATTCTATGAAAACTCGAACATCTTCTTCATTAATTAGTTGAGGCATGATTAATATTTGATTGTTAAGTAGTGAAATGTTAATGAAACTGAGTGAAACTGTATGAAACGAATCCTGGCAAGGTCGCCACTCTTCTGTTACGTATCTTGATCCTCAAGTGGTTAACTTGATGAATCTAGATAGCACAGAGATATATTAAGTATCAGTCAGCTGAAGGCAAAACAAAAGTAAAATCTAATAAAATAATTTCCTGTTGTTGCTTCCTTTCCTTTTGGATCTTAGGACTTAGTATCCTTTATTGACTGATACTCTTTAATTATTAAAAATACTGAAACTAATTAAAGTCATGTAGTGTTTATAAAGAATTATTATTTAACCGAAGCTTAGTAGGCTATGGTTATGAACCGAAAAAGTTATAGCTAAAGAAGGACTATTAATTTTATAAAAAGTCTTGAAAGATAAATATTAAAGTAAGAATATTTCTGTCTCTTACCCTTTTTGAAATGAATAGATAGTTTTCTTATGTCCTTTTATTTATATTTAATGTAATTATTCTTGGTTCTTGTCTTACGTTAATAGTATTATATTATTATTATCATCAGGAGTAATATCAAAGTCACATAAAAAGTTAGATATATATTTAATAATTAGTTAAATTTATTTCTTAACCACGTAACATTGAGGTTTGATTATGAGTAAATAAAGTTACAGGATCGTTTCATAGATTCGATTCAGGTCTCACTCAAATAATATGAAAAGCAAAATATAATATTTTGAAGCAAAAGAATTTTCTTCAGCTTAGGAAATCACTAGAAGTAATATTAACACAGCCATGTTAGTCTAAGGCGATATTACTAATACGAGACAATAGCATCACTATAAGCCACTAAAGCTTATTCCAGAAATGAAAAAGAACTTAAGTATTAAAACAATAGTATTACTTCATCATAACCCAATTACTTAAAGAGTTGCTTTAGTCCACAAGTTAGTCAACTAAACTAAATAGTTAATACATAATAGCGTTAACGTTAATTCCCAATCAAATAGTTAAGTACATAAATAGTAGCGTTAACGTTAATTCGCAATCAAATAGTTAAACACATAATAGTAGCGTTCACGTTAATTCCCAATTAAATAGTTAAACACGTCGTAATAGTAGCGTTTCACGTTAATTCCCAATTAAATAGTTAAACACATAATAGTGTTCACGTTAATTCCCAATATAGTTAAACACACATTAAAAATCACGTATTCCCAATCACATATCTCACTAACCAACATAACATAAGTGTTTACACCGAACACACTTAACACACATTTATATAATCTGACTGACAGTCACAATCCCATTATAATACTTCACCCCGTCTTCCTCCAGCTGCAAGTTCACCTTCCCCAACTCCAAATGAGACTGATTTGAATGCCCACAACTCGGGTCTTATATACCAAACAATGATGGTGTAGGAACGAATCAGGAGGCGAGTGATGGTGCGTGCTCCAATCATAGCTCCTCGAATCACATAACAGGTGCGTCCCCACAGCTCCTGGCGTCGACCATACGTCATAGCATCGGTCATCGAGGTATGGGGCGAGCTGGTATGGGGCGAGATGGTTTGCCCACTCGCTCGTTCGCTCGCTAGTCTGCTTCACCACTTGGGTAGTTTGGCTCCTTGAACTCTAATTCTAACTCTTAAATTAACATACAGGGCTCCGTATGTCAGACTATCTATTGCCGGACGCCTTACTCCCCTTAATGAGGGTGGCCATACACAGAATGCCCCCAAGCGGACCTATTCCCTGTAATAATTTAAAGTAAATTTAACAAGTTTATATTAGATGTGCAAAATACTGGAGACTTAATGTATAGTATTACTTGATTTTGATGTAATATAAAACTGCATTGCTTTACTTGTAAAACATTAATAAATATAGCTAAGTTAACTCTACCGAGACAAACCATCAATGCCACTGTAGCAAAAAAGAATCATAGTAAAACTTTCAATAAGATACATACAGTATAGTTATAACTTTATACAAAACAAAATCAATGTAACTCCAGATAACAAACTTTAACTTTGTAATAATGGAAAATAATTTGAAACTTCTTCCACTGGAACACAAAATAACTTACTGTAATAGGTAAAATGGAATGATAATGTCAGTTGTTTTTTACGACTAATAAACGCGGCATTATGATCATACAAAATACTCGCCATGGGACATCCGATTCCCTGTTAAGGAGAGATTAAACAATACCGCCAAGATCCCCCTTAAAGGTAAATTCGTGCATTTCTCTGTGGAAAAAAGAAACCGGCCTTCGGCCGTGAAAGTTTTTCTGCTAAAAATTTAGCCTACAAATTGATCATGAAAGGGAGTTATTAGCTTGATGGAGGTCTAGGGACCAAAAATATATAATAATAAAACAAATAAGAATAAATAAAACAAAATAAACTACAAAAATATATAAAAATAACCACGAACGCTTTAAAGTCTGATAATTGTATTCTACAGCTGGCATAGTTTTGTTTGTAGTGTGACAAAATAAAAAAATAAAATCAGTAATCATTTCATGCTACGAGAAAGTATTGCAGATTTTGTTTTAAAAGATCTAATTTAAAACTTTAACCATTGTTCTCCAGTGCTTGCCCAACTCCTGAATAATCATATTAATAAGTTTTATAATTGATATAATTGGTATAATGTATAATTTTTCTACCTAATTTAATTGATATAATTAATTAGTTATGGAGTAAATTTTGCTGCTACTAATAATGTTTTGTCTTGGCCATCTTAATTCTAATAATTCATATTTAATGGAAAGTTAATTTTTACTTAAGGTGATGCAGGTAATTTAGAGTATACTGATGAGTGAATGAAGGGTGGCCTACTTTGATGGGCACACTATTTTCGATCTCAATCTAACATTTTCTTTTTCTCTGGGGCCTCTTATTCACCTTGACTTATTAATGAAGTTAGGTACCGACTGACTGACCTGTTTTTCCCATACAACAATATTTAGTTTTGCTCACCGAATCTTCGCTGTTGTCTGCTGCAATGGTGTCTCTCGCTCTGCTGTTGAGGATGCTGTTGATGTCGTTTTCTCTTATGTCGTTGATGTTGATTTCGTTGCTGCTGTTATTGATGTCTTTGCTGTTATTGATGTTGTTTTCCCGTAGCCATTCAGTCTCCGTTGTTGTCGTCCCTATCATTTCGTCAAGCAATCACCAATGTTGATGCCTTAAGGGGAGGTCTTTTAGTTTTCCCCCTAGACCTCCATCAAATTTGTTTTATCCTCACTGCTAACTTCTTTCGATACCCGGTTTGTTGTCGATACCAAGGCTGGACACCAATGACTTCTTGACTGACTGCTTCCTGACAATACAAGTGAATATATAAATACAAAATAATCTTGATTTTTCTTGTATGTGGGGGGGAGTTACAGGGAGGGCGTTGATATACCAGGGGTGGGTGGGAATACAATACAATACAAAATAGAACCCTAGACACAATAGAACCGGTAGAATAGATTAGCAGGAATAGACTACACAAATCCAGAATAGGACTGAAACCAAATGATCTGGGATGGGGTTAGGATGAACTACCAGGGAAGGGAAAGGGAAGATTCGTAGTGGGTGGTGGAATGGTTTTATGAGGAATGTGAAAATAATATTGAAATTTAAATATTGATCTAGAACCCCTGGACCCCCACCCCCCTACATGAGCCCCCTCTCTAGCCCCCCCCCCCCCCCCCGGCTGGATCCCCTCTCTAGAGCGCCCCCCCCCCCCCCCCCTCTTGGGTCCCCCTCCGAACACACTCACCCCCCTCAGGATCCCCCCTTACCCCCATCAGACCCCCTTACGCTTTACCCCCCTCAAGACCTCCCCCCCCCCCCTCCCCCCCACCCCCTTCCTTGAAACTCTTTCATTTCTGGTGCCTCAATATTGTCTTTTTACAGATGTGCTGCCCTGCTGTGACCAGACTAAGGACCCTGGACTAATGGAGGATATGCTATTTTTTTTTTTTTTTAATAAAAGACCTACAAGGAAAGTCTTGACTATTGATTCCAACCTGTTGATGTAATCCAATATTGTAGATCAATCTTATACATTTCTCAAAGATGGTTATTCATTTTAACTTTGAATTAATAAAACAAATTAAAGTTATTGTAATCCAATATCGTAGATATTTTTTAGAAAATGAACAGCATATCAATAATTAATCTTAATTTTGGAATGCATAGAAAAACAAGTTTCATTAAATGATTACCCTCGATAAATTTAGAACATATTTACAAATTCTAATAAAATTTAGTTATATTTTGAAATATTGGAATACATTGCCAGATAATAGAAAAGAGCAAGTTCACGAAACGAACTGCAAAATAGAATGACTGGGTGAGGAGGGATGACTTTCAATACCTAATATATCTAGATTCTTGGAGAGGTAGGTAGGAAGAGTTACATGGGTTAGGGAGAAGCAGGCAAATAGCAATAATTACATAGGATAGATAATTCTAGATAGATACATGGATAGATATACACCTAGCAACAGTTATATGGAAAGCCTAGATCGGTAGAGATAAGTTCATGAATAGATAGCTTAATGACCACAGTAATTTCATATATACAGTAGTTAAATTCAGATTACATAACATATCGTGCTAATATAACTTAAATATATATAACTTAAAATAACTAATGGTTATATGGGATAATATCAGTAAAAACAAATACAGGAGAGACTAGATTGAATCCTAATGTACACATAGTTCCAGTCACTTGATTCCTTCAGGATTTATATTAACTTTGGCATAGGCACTACTTTGTTAGACTCCCACATGTCCTATTGAGAACACCGAACACTACAAACTCAAAAAATAACTGCCAACACACTAAATCACTGCCAACAAACCAAATCACTGCCAACACACCAAGTACACTATCAACACATCAATATAACTCTACCAACACACCAAATATCACTGCCAACATATCAACATAACATTAACACACCAAATATCACTGCCAACACACCACATAAACCTACCAACACTTAAAATAACACTACCAAAACACCAACATATTACTACCAACCCACCAAGTACACTGCCAATACAGCAAATAGCACTGCCAACACAAAAACTAATTTATTGTACATTGCTCCAGTTGCATTATACCTTCAATGATTAAATTCTCCAAAACCTATACGCCTCACGTAATCACCAACACCACTGAATACTGCCAACACACTAAATCAAACTGCCAATATTTAGGTTCAATGATTGTCGACACATCTGCCAACAATCCACACTTTACTTTGCCAACAGTCTTACACACAACACACTAAATCACACTGCCAAGTCTTACACACAACATACTAAATCACACTGCCAACATTTAGGTTCAATGATTGTCAACAGTCGTACACACATTTAATCACTTTGCCAACCCTCATACACACTTAATCAGCATATCACTACCTTCGCCTACTTTGCCCATACACTATTAACACTTAAGCATACACCCTTAGTCACTTATTGAATATATCCCTACCCTACTTTGATCATGTACTCTGCCAACATCCACGAATCACGCTAAACTTCCGATACACACTTGACCACAATGCCAACTGATTTAATAGATTATAATTTTGCCAACATCCCTACTCCAATTAACAACTCATTCACATCACACACAACGGGAAGAAACACTTATAGAAACCAACCTTCCCCAAAAGCTGCACACTATACCTAAGCTAGTTTCAAGAGTAATAAACCCTACTAAATAATAAACTGTATATTATGGTTAGATTATATATTAGCTAGTCTTTCTTTTCAACTGACGGTATATTGCAAAGTTCCCATCAAGATTTGTTATTTTGAAGATTTTTGAGTGAAATATGGTGCTAAATATATAAACTTAGTCTTGATATGATGCAGAGACATCGTAGTTTCATATTTTCCATTAATTATCGATAAATCGGCTCTCAAAAAATTCAATTTACCGTCCGCTGAACAGAAACAGGGTATAGTTAAGACAGGCTTACCTCAGTACTGCCTGGTGGGAGATGGGATAGTGGTGGTGTAGACTACTAGGTCTAGATGTTAACTTAGCTGATGAACTGGATTATACCTGAGAAGTAAGAAATATAAAGGACCGTACACTTAAGAAAATTAAAAAGATTATAGAAGTATTCCTTAAAAGATTGGCTATAAAATAAAAATGTTAAACTGAAGTCAAAGAAAATTAAAAAAATTATAAAAGTATTCTTTAAAAGCATTATTTAAAAGCTTGGCTATGAAATATTTTTTTAAAACTGAAATCAAAGATAAGAAATGCCAAGCTGCATTGCCAATGAAACTTAATAATAAAGGCTTAAAATCCAAAATAATGCTATATGACATTTAATGTCCGAAAGCCAAATGGTTATTACGAAATTAATGGAAGATTATAAAGATGTACTTCCCAAAGAAAATTACTGGACATAATAATTGGGTAAATTATGTACTGAACAAAGTTATACCATGATCACAAAGCTGAGTTGCAAATTAGCCTAAGACTATGTGCATTTTGTTTTTTTTGAAGTACTTTAGGTACGTAATATAAAAGAAAAGACTTCATATATATATAATTATTACCTTTACTGGTATTATATAAGTATTCAAAATATATATCTGTTCTGTAGGTAGGCCTACAGTCTATTTTTTATATATAAAAATGTATGTCTGTCTCTGATCAATAAAAAACTAAGTTGGTACATGCTCTTTTTAATATCCATGTTATTTTTGTTTCTCCTGTTTCAAATTTTATAAGTTCAAGTATAATTTTGTGTAAGTTAATTATCTTCGTTCTCTTCATATTTCGTAAATTTTCAAGTTAATAATTGTTTTATAAGTTATAAGTACTTTTTCTTAGCATGGGGTTAAGTTTTTCAAGTATATATATATTTTCTAAGTGCTTTTTAGCATGGGGCTAAGTTTTTCAAGTATAGTTTTGTTCTAAGTTAATTAAATTTTATTTAAGTTCTCTTTATATTCTAAGTCAGTTTATTATTTATTTTCTGAGTTCTCCTTTAGTTAGATAGTTTCATATTTTTTTCTATTTATTTCTAAGTCCATATATTGGAACTTTATTTATAATTGAAAACTATTTTTCTAAGTTTTCATCAGTTATAAAAGTCATAGCTTACAATAAAGTGATCAAAAAAAGATATAAGTTATTTTCTATTTTTTATTAAGTAAAGTTCGCGTGACAAAGAAAAGCGGTGTGTATACAGTATATCATAAGTTAACGTTAAAGAAAATACAAGAGTAATGAATTCAAGTGATGCAAAGATATTATTTGACCCGGTACAATGGCGGAATATATATAAGCTACGTTAAAGGCAAACAGTCATTAAATTAAAGCAAAGAAAAATATTGAAGCTGAAGGAGGGGCGACCAACTCAGGGGGGAAGGGGGACATCATCAAAACAACAAAGCTGTGAATTAATAAGAATAGCAAAGATTAGTAAAAGTAATAAAGCCCTATCTCATCTGAAAGGGAAAAATAGATTAGCCTAACCTAACACACACCATTCATACCATGCAACTAACTACGACTACTACTACGACTACATACTACGACTACATACTACGACTACATACTACGACTACTACTACTACTACGAATACTACTACGACTACTACTACTACGACTACTACTACGAATACTACTACGAATACTACTACGACTACTACTACGACTACATACTACGACTACACCTAACCTACCCCTAACCTAACACGCATCATTCATACCATGCCACATTCATACCATGCAACTACGACTACAAACAAAACAAGAATAACACTCCCCTTGTGTCCTGATGGTGTTGCAGTCTCGAGGTGTTGGCAGAGTCCACAGGGCAGTCTCGTAGCGTCGGCAGTCCACAGGGCAGTCTCGTAGCGTCGGCAGAGTCCACAGGGCAGTCTCGTAGCGTCGGCAGAGTCCACAGGGCAGTCTCGTAGTGTTGGCAGAGTCCACAGGCAGCAACTCAAATCCTGGAAATAAGAAATAAAAACATTAATTTGAGATCGTAAACAACATAAAAAAAAAATCTGTTTAGCCTCTCTGTTCACGACAAGTAGGCAAACTCTTAGATTTTAATTTTCAAATTTATTGTTTTAAGTTACAAGACTTTATAAGCAAGGATATACGATGCTAATTATTAAGCACTTTTAATGAAAGGTTGAAAAGATATATATTTGTATTTAATTAATTATGTTTATTTGTAAGTTAATTGGTGGGTTGGTGAAAATATGAATTAAGTAACACCCCGTTTTTAACATTAATTATTAATTACAAACCCCAATGTACTTGAACAAAATTAATATGAACAGTATAGCAACAGAACAGAGTATAATGATATAGTATAATGAGTTGGGCAGTAACTTACCCCAGTCAGTTGGTAGGTTGATATGTGTTGGCAGAGTCCACAGTTCGGGTGGTGTTGGTAGCTTCCGGTGAGTTGGCTGGCTTAGTCCATAGTTCGGTGATGGTGGGATACAAACACCAACTCAAATCCTGAAATAGAGAAAAAGAAAAAATATAAGACTAAGAAATATTTACACAGTACGAGATATAAATATATTACTATATTAATGAATTATAAACTATCTAAAATACCCAACTGAAATATTTACAAAGTATGTATCTAAAAAATATATAGATAACACAATGTTATATCCAACTATGAATTACGTATGAAATGCGGGATATGTAAAAAGAACCGAGTTGCATCTACACAGAACTGGGTGGTATATAAAACTCGCCCGCACGTTGGTCCTGAGGCCGGTTGCCTGCCTGAGTCACCCAAACCCGCCCAAAATCACCAAGCCCAAATTAACGCTACGACATTCTAACCTACACCAATCGAGATTTACCGCATGATTTTACCCTTTCTTAGCGCTTTTTTCTTTGCTGGACTTGTGTCAGATTCTCCAAATTCGCTTTCCCTGAGCCAGAAATCGAAATTTTCAGTCACAAATTTGAAAGTCCAGTAACTTTTGCAATTTTTTAGTTACAAGGCTGAGACTTTGCCATTCGTTAGTTCAAATTATTTAGAGAAACGACTTTTCTCAGATTTTTTAATTTTTGAGTTTTACGAAAGATATGAATTAATTAGTGCCGAAAGATTCATAAAACGTCAAGTATAAGTAAATGTAGTTGAAATTATCTGTTCTTTCACAAAATTATACAGTCATTTATATATTCCGTTTTATATGAATGCTTAAAACTATTAGAAACTCGAGCAATAACTGAATGATATAGATATTGAAGGACTTGGTGATCCACGTGCTCTGGTTAAGTCTGATTGCCTGGTGCCTTATCCACCCAAAACACCCTATTTCACCAACCTATATTAACACTACAACTTTCTAACCTATTCTATTCGATTTACCGCATCATTTAACATTTAATTATATAGTATCTTTGTAAAAAATAGCCACGGTTATTCCCTATTCTCACTCATAAGCCCACACATCGCATTTTCTGGTCACACATTTCATAGTTCATTAATTTGTGCAGTATATAAAATACAAGGTTCATAATTTTACAACCTATAGTTACCGTTATGTATAGATTATGATTTGCTCAGATTTCTTTAATTATGATTATTACGAAAGATAGGAATATATTTGTGTGGCTCTATTCATAAATCGTGCATTTTAAGTTAATTTGCTTAGTTTTCATTATATAATTCGAATGTAATTATCAAGCAATAATAATGAAAGGATGATCAGCTATATACCTTATGATTATATCTTTAAATATGAACAATATAGCAACAGGACACACTATTAACTATTTATAAACAATCTACAATACTCGAATGAAATGTTTACAAAGTACCGTACGTATCTTAAAAATATATAGATAAAACAATGCTATATCCAACTACGAATTACGTATGAAATGCGGGATATGTAAAAAGAACCGAGTTGCATTTAAATATCTACACGGAACTGGGTGGTATATAAAACTCTCGCCCGCGTGTTGGTCCTGAGGCCGGCTGCCTGCCCAAGTCACCCAAAATCGCCCAAAATCACCAAGCCCAAATTAACGCTACGACATTCTAACCTACACCAATCGATTTACCGCATCATTTTACCATTTCTTTTCACGTTTTTCTTTGCTGCACTTGTGTCAGATTCTCCAAATTCGCTTTCCCTGAGCCAGAAATCGAATTTTTCCAGTCACAAATTTGAAAGTCCAGTAACTTTTGCAGTTTTTGAGTTACAAGGCTGAGACTTTGCCAATAGGTAGTTCAAATTATTTAGAGAAATGAATTTACTCAGATTTTGTAATTTTTGAGTTTTACGAAAGATATGAATTAATTAGTGCCGAAAGATTCATAAAACGTCAAGTATAAGTAAATGTAGTTGAAATGATCTGTTCTTTCAAAAAATTATACATTCATTTATATATTCCGTTTTATATGAATGCTTGAAAATAATAGAAACTCGAGTAATAACTGAATAATATAGATATTGAAGGACTTGGTGATCCACGCACTCTGGTTAAGTCTGACTGCCTGGTGCCTTACCCACCCAATAACTTCCTAATTCACCACCTATATTAACGTTACAACTTTCTAACCTATTCCATTCGATTTACCGCATCATTTAACCCCATCGCGGATAATTATTTCCTTTAATCTTAGAGTTTTTATCTATCTCCATTCCTGAACCCAAAATTCATATGGTGTTTTTATCTGGTTTGTTCGTTGTTTTAGGTTGTTTTTGTGTTTTCCATGTTCTTGCTCTGTCTTGAGTCGGTCACCCCCAAGAAAAAAAGACAAAAAAATAATAAAATAGAATCAAACAGAAAATAAAAATAACAAATAGGACAAGTGGGGATTGGGCCTGAGCATTATAGATAGATAGATATTCAAAAGTTACAGACTTATTTCGTATTATTAGGTGTAAATATTTAGTAAATAGGCAGGGTGCTACCGTACTTATTTATATACTTTCATTTAAACAAAAAATATAATATATAATTTAAGTAATATAAAAGGAGAATGTACTATTTAGGAACTATCCACGCACTCTACAGCATGATGTTAAAGCGCACGGAAGATCTGAATATTGACAAAAAAAATGTGGCGAAAGGTCTTAAATTCAACAAACTAATGAGGCACACGTCTTAAATTCGACTAACTAATGGGACACACGTCTTAAAAACTCAAAACTAATGGGCCTAAACATTAGGAAGAAGGAGGCCCAGAAAAACGGCCCCTCTGTTTTATATCAACATTATATCCCCTTAATGATTATGACGCGGTTTGATATTGTATTCTGTCTATCATTAGACGATTTTATGCAGCTTAGGAAGGCACTGTGGGCATGAAAAGGGTAAAGACAGTCTCAATTTTTAAGATCTTTCGTGCCATTTACGTGTCGATTTTTGTTTCTGGTGAGCGAAGACGGTCTCAATTTTAAGACCTTTCGTGCCATTTACGTGTCGATTTTTTTTTCTTTTCTGTCGTGCGAAGGCGAGCCTGCACTTTAGGAGGGAAAATATTTCTACAGATAAAAAATGCACATATTTATCTCGAAGTAGGGAGGGGGGTCTTGGGGTGTATTTTAAGTTTGATGGAGATCTAGAGAAAATTAATAGAGAATTAACCCCTTCTGTAATGGTGATGTACTTTTCATTATATTCTGGTAACTATTATACGATTTTGTACAGCTTATGAAGGATGTCGATTCATTCAAAGGCTGCAGACTATCTCAATTAATCCATTAAGCTACCATATATCCTTCCTTTAAAAGCTTCATAAAATCGTCTAAATGTAGCTAGAGTAAAATTCAAAAGACGTCGATGGTTAACCCTCTGACTTCCACAGACCCCTCCTAATCTGAATAAAATCGTCTGATGATAGCCGGAATAAACTGCCAAAATGCGTCCTATTCCTCGAGGGGTTAACAAATATATAAATTAAGGGGAGATGGGTCGTTTTTCTGGTCCCCCTTCTCCCTCATGTTTAGCCCCATTAGTTTTCAGATTGTGTGACCTTCGGCCCATTAGTTTGGCGATTTTAAAACCTTTCGCTCCATTTCTTTGTCAATATTAAGACTTTTCGTGTCATTTAGGTGTAAAAAAAAATCCTGGCGAGCGATAGCGAGCCTGTATATTAAGAGGAACCGACCTTCGGTCGGAGATTTTTCTATCGAAAAATGTACAAATATATCTTGAAGGAGGATCTTAATTTTTACAGAATTTTTTAAGAGCAGCCGGAGTCGCCCAAGTTAGGTAAGGTTGTTTGGTTAGATTAATGACAATATTGTCGTTGGAAGTGCATGTGACTCGTCTGCCGCGAGTGCAGCCTCCCCAACTGGCGGCGGACGTGTGTCACATGACACCGGCACTTCCGATGACAATGCAGTATTGTCATTAACCCCTTCTGTACCGCGAACGTCTTTTTCATTTTATTTTGGGTAGTTTCAGACGATTTTATTCAGTTTGAAAAGGTCCCCCAGCGATTAACAGGCTTCGAACTATCTCCCTTACCCATTTTTACTACCACAGATCCTTCTTAAACTGCACAAAATCGTCTATAGTTGAAATATTGCCACAAACATCCTCGGTAGTGAAAGGGTTAACCTAACCAAACAACCTTACCTAACCCCTGCATATGTCAGTAGTAGGGACTAGGGCTTCCTAAATAACCTAGGATAAAACTTACAATGACAAAACAAAAAGCAGTACGCAAAGGAAAGGGATTTTTTTTATTTTAATACCACAAATTTTCCGAGTGTTTTTTTATAAACAAAATTGGTCATTTGCATCAATATATAGTGTTTGTAATTAATTAGAAATCTCGGGAAAACCTATTTTCCCCTTTAGGTTAGGCCTATCGATCGATGTTGAGACACGCTCGCTGCCCGATAGTGATTTGAAAAGACATTAGCCTAACCTAACAACCTTACCTAACCTAACCTAGTATTATGGGTGGGGGCTGCCGCCCCCACACCCCAGCTGGTTGAGTAGTAGGCTAATCCCTTAATACAAAAAAAAAAAAAAAAATTGGCTGTCGATTATACGAAGGTGAAAGAAAAGTCGATGAAGTCTATGGTGTTTACTCTGCAATCTTCAGCTTGATTGTACATTGATAACGGGAAAGTACCGTATTGTCTGTATTGACAACCTTGTTACGAAAATTAAATTTTAGTACCATACTTGTATATTAGGTTTGGTAGCATTCAAGGAGACTACTGCAGGACTCTTCTTCTTACCTCTGACCGGGTATAGGCTATCCTAGTGTTTACTAGCCTATACCCCTTTGAAAGGAAATTAGCATAACCTAACAACCTTACCTAACCTATCCTAGTATTATAGGTGGGGGCTGCCGCCCCCACACCCCCGCTTTGACTTAGATTTTTGGTGTATTTGTCTGTGAAGTGGGTATTTTTCAATTTGTTGATAACGAAAATCCTCCATGCGGACTATATGGAGAAAAATATGGCGAATCTATTGGTGCCTATTTTCCCTAATAAATTGTTTCTCATAACGTCGCACTAGTGTCCTTGAATATTATCTTAGGTTTTTCCGAGGGTTTAACACATTTTCATATGATCTTTAGAGCTATCGATGACTGAAAGTACCGTATTGACAACTTTGTTACGAAAATGACATTTTAGTACCCTACTTGGTCAATATACAGGAGGCGCTACAATATAGGTAGCAAAATTATAATGGTAGTTTTGGGTTCCTATCATCATATGCTTCATTTCTATATACTATCCCGGAAAAAATAAAAAAAAATCTTGGGATTTTTCATTTATTTTCTTGGGATTTTTTGTTTTGGTCATTAACCTAACCAAAAAAACCTAATAGCCCCCAAATACATTTAGGTTAGGTTAGGTTAGGTTTTTTGGTTAGGTTAATAAAAAAAATAAAAATAAAATCAAATAAAAAACCGAAGATTTTTTGTTTTTTTCCCGGGGATAAAAAGTATATAGAAATGAAGCATATGATGATAGGAACTCAAAACTACCATTAGAATTTTGCTACCTATATTGTAGCGCCTCCTGTATATTGACCCCATACTTTTTTATTAGGTTTTGCCGAGGGTTAAAACAATTTTTCTTATGATCTTTAGAGCATATAGATTCATTATTTATCTTCAAATATATCAACAAAATTCGTGGTATTAAAATAACATTAAACCGAGGAGGAAGAGGGATAGGAAGGGAGGAAGAGGAAGGGAGGAAGAGGAGAGGAGGGGGAGGAAGAAGAGAGGAGAGGAGGGGGGAGGAAGAAGAGAGGAGAGGAGAGGAGGGGGGAGGAAGAGGAGAGGATAGGAAGGGAGGAAGAGGAGAGGAGAGGATAGGAAGGGAGGAAGAGGAGAGGATAGGAAGGGAGGAAGAGGAGAGGAGGAAGGGAGAGGAGAGGGGGGGGGGGGAGACGAAGGGGCAGGTTGTTAGGAAGAAGCCAGGAGAGGAAGTGGGGATTCAGAAGAGAGAAGGATAAGAAGAGAGGAAGGGAGAAAAGAGGAGGGGGAGAAAGGAGGTGGAGGAAATGAGATAACAGAAGGGGGGGGGGCGAGTGCGGTGCGGGGGAGGAAATGAGATAACGAAGGGGAGGGGGGGGGGGGCGAGTGCGGGGGAGGAAATGAGATAACAGAAGGGGAGGGGGGGGGGGGGCGAGTGCGGGGGGAGGGAGGAAGGCGGGGGAGGGGGGGACAACGCTATCACCCCATTCGCTAGTTTGTAACTTTGTACCATAATTATAAGTTAACATAACCCTCTATGTTCACCGCACCTCACCAACATAATGTAAACACGGCAAATTGTTTCCGTTATGACCTAAATATCCTGGAAGTCAACGATATTCCCGTATTTACTATTTGTTAGAATATAGGCTGATGATATGGCAGACACGAACCGGCTCATTCAGTCAGAAGTCTTTAATTTCCTTGTATTAAACCAATATTTTACATCCATGACTACCTTAGCATTAATAGAATTTCAGCACACACTTATTATCTAAATATATACACCCAAACATTCCCATACACACCTTAAATACGGTAAAAACGCGAAGAGCCAACGACCATACGTCCACCTACTTCCAGGAGAATAATTCCACTGAGTAATGACGTCACATTCAAACGCCGCTTGCCCGACCATTCACGAGTCCTGTTCGGATTTACAGATAGTTAATTAATCAACTTCCGTATTATCTTCAGGCTTAGTATGTTCCCAGAAGATAGTCTGTTTTATCTTAGGTATTTGGAAGTTGTTGTAATCTGCATATAGGGCTTATAATACACCCATATATCATTTATTAACTGAAGCACTGGCATCGATATCAACCTCGCCATAAAACAGATGAAGTACGTGAAACGTGCGCGAGATTCAAATGATACAATTACTATTTGTACACTTGGCCACATAAATTTGTACGCAGAAAAATAATTTGATTTTGTTTTATTATTATTTAGCTTCAAGGAGGTCTGGGTGTAGTGTTTTAGCTTGAAGGGGGTCTGTGGAGAGTCTTTTAAGCTTGAAGGGGGACTGGGATGTATTTATTAACTTGAAGGGGGTCTCTCTGGGTGTGTTTTACAGTTTAAAGGGGCATTTGACATTTTGAAGGGGGTCTGGGGGTGTTAAATAGCTTGAAGGAGGTCTGGGGGGGCCGTGTTTTAGCTTGAAGGGGGTCTGGGGACCGTGTTTTAGCTTGAAGGGGGTCTGGGGACCGTGTTTTAGCTTGAAGGGGGTCTGGGGACCATGTTTTAGCTTGAAATGGGGTCTGGGGTGCTGTGTTTTAGCTTGAAATGGGGTCTGGGGTGCTGTGTTTTAGCTTGAAATGGGGTCTGGGGTGCTGTGTTTTAGCTTGAAATGGGGTCTGGGGTGCTGTGTTTTATCTTGAAGGGGGTCTGGGGTGGGTTCAATAGCTTGAAGGGGGACTGGGGGTGCTTAATAGCCGGAAGGGGTGTGGGTTAGCTTGAAGGGGGTCTGGGATGGGTTTAATAGCTTGAAGGGGGTCTGGGGGTGCTGTGTTTTAGCTTGAAGGAGGTCTGGGAGCCATGTTTCAGCTTGAAGGGGTCTGGGTGGTATTTATTAACTTGAAGGAGGTCTGAGGGATGCTTAATAGCTTGATGGGGGTCTGGGGGTCATGTTTTACCTTGGAGGGGGTCTGGGTGGTGTTAAATAGCTTGCAGGGGGTCTGGGGGGCCGTGTTTTAGCTTGAAGTGGGTCTGATGGGTGGTGATTTACCTTGAAGTGGGTTTGGGGGTGTTTAATAGCTTGAAGGGGGCTGGGGGTGCTTAACCTAACAAGTGCGCATGGGGGTAATTGGAAAAGTCCCCCTGTGCTGACGTATTTGAGGTGTTTCCGTCACTGAAATATTCATTGTGCCATTAATAGCATTAATACTTATCCATATGCGCCTATTATGGGTTGATTATAAAGGTATTAACCTGAAACAACAATAAAACGAGTGAAAACAGCGTTTGGATGGTCAAAATCGGAGATATAGCCCGCGAGTTGTATAATGTACGAAGTGGCTACGGGACACCACCAGTGGTGTCCCGCAGCCCAGCCAGTGAGGCTGGGCTACGGGACACCACTGGTGGTGTCCCGTAGCCCAGCCTCACTGGCTGGGCTGCGTGACACCACCAGTGGTGTCTCGCAGCCCAGCCACACTGGGTAGGCTACGGGACACCACCACAAGTGTTTTCGTATTTATCGCCATATAATTCAGCCAATTAGACTGTTGAATCGAAATTCTTTGGATTATTATTTATATTATCATTAAAAACGTTGGACTTTATTAAATTATAATCCTACATGTTGTATATACAGACCTATTCCACACTCAACTCCCTACGCCACACACACTCCACATCCCTATTTATACATCTAACTAGGCTTATATATAGCCGTTATATATGTGTGTATATTCTTCGTCTTACATATCCATCTTATAAGAACATATGGGAGTCTGCAGACAGTCGATTGGCCAAAACAAGGCAGATCCCTCTCACACCCAACCCCTCTCGTGTATACCTTTATCTAATTTTATTTTGAAACTCTCTGTCGTTCTTGATCCCACAATGGCGCTAGGTAGCCTATTCCACATGTCTATTGTCTACATATCTGTTACCATTATGGTATAATGATCAAACAGAAGTAAAGTCATTCATACTTGCATAACGTGCTATAAGACAGCTTGACGACGTTCACAAGCACAAGTGCGTCAATGTGTGGATAGTTACATGTGTTTGTGTAAATGAATATGTTTGTGAATGTAATGTAAAGTAATGCAAATACAGTATACGTGCGTAAATAAATGTTTGTTTACGAATGTTATATGGATGTTCAAATGCATGTCTACATGAGTATGTATGTGCGTTTGTTATGGCATGTACGTTTGGGTCATAATTTGGAAGGAACACAATTATATATTTGTGAAATAAATTGCAAAGTACACTGTAAAGTGATCAGCTCAGTAGCAGTAGGCTTTCAAGAAAAAACTGAATAGCTTAATGAATTAATTGGGTGTGAGCTGGATCTGCCTTGCGTAGGCCAGTTGGGGGGGGGGGGGCGCAGTGCAAGCTTGCATGCACGAGTAGGAATGTGCATGTACGAGCATAAAGCCTGTACGTTTGTGAGTGGAAATATGTGTTTGTATAATTGATGTACAAAATTAATAATGAATGTACAATATGTTTGTGTGTGTGTGAGTGTGAGTGTGAGTATGTGTGTATGTGATAGAGAGAGAATGAGAGTCATTCACATGACTTGTCTTGTGAATGTGTGTTTGGGTTTGTGATTAGGAATGCGAATATGTATTTGTGCGTGTGGTTCTGAAAGAACATTAGAGTGTGGGTGCGATTGTGGGAGGGAATATCAGTGTGTGGGCGTGTGTATTCTGATTGGAAATGTGAAGGCGAGTGTGTAATTGTGAATGTATGTTCGAATATATGTGCGTTGTCGAGTGGTAATCTAAAAGTGTGTGTGTGTAGATATATGAATATAAATCAACGAACTTGTTCGGCTCGCATTGGTGTAGTGACTAGCGTCTCGGACTTCCACCCAGAAGGCCCGGGTTCGCGCCCACGCTCGGCGCATTAAAGATTTTTCACAAGCACTGAGTCGTTACCATCCCTCATGAGCAAAAGGATGGGGTAGTAGTACAGGACCCCAATGGAAATACGCCTAATCGGCCTTATTGAGCTATCCTTAGCTAGCTTAGCATGCGCTAATTTAAGAACTATTATTATTATTATTATTATTATTATTATAAGGTGAATACACGCAATGCGAGTTAATGACATTGTGGGTAGGAATACGAATATGTGTTCCTGAATGATTTTGTGCGTGAAAATGTGAATGTGCATGAGTTTGTGTGTGTTTATATAGTGAATCAACATATAAGATAATAGGTAAAATTTCTCAATTGATGATGCATAATTGTTGTCTGGTGATTATTTGGCATCCAAATGTGATGTTTGGTTAATTTAGGATAGGGATGGTAATTGGTAAATCTATAGCATTATAAAACATTTATATTGCTACCATGTGAGTGCGGGCGAAGGTTGCGAAAAAAAAACCGCTGACCAATCTCTGGATACCAGCGTACCTGGACCCTTTACCTTACGAATCTCAAGCTAATCCAGGTAATCCAGGAAATTAACACCTACTTGTAAATTGTACCTC